>LPNX010421229.1:157549-175708 GCA_001517045.1 Pseudotsuga menziesii | reverse complement strand
TATGCAGAATGAGTATGATGCACTCATGAAGAATGGAACTTGGAAGATGGTTGACCCTCCAGTTGGAACCAAACCAATTGGCTGCAAGTGGGTGTACAAGAAAAAATATAGATCAGATGGCTCACTTGACAAGCACAAAGCGAGGCTTGTAGAAAAAGGCTATGCATAGAAAGAAGGAATTGACTATGAAGAAACGTTCTCTCCTACAGAAAAATGGGATACCATCCGTACCTTACTCTCTTTAGTTGCTCAGAAAGGGTGGAAAGTTCATCAGATGGATGTGAAGACTGCTTTCTTGAATGGAGACTTGAAAGAGAATGTCTTCATGTCTCAGCCAGAAGGCTTTGTTGTGAAAGGAAAAGAACAAAAGGTATGCAAGCTTGTAAAATCCTTGTATGGCCTAAAACAAGCACCTCACGCATGGTATGAAAAGTTAAACGAGCATCTTTTGAAGTTAAATTTCGAACATTTTGATCTTGATGATGCAACACTGTTTATAAAGAAAGTTGGAATATCTGTTGTGTATCTTGTGGTGTATGTAGATGATCTTTTGATGACAGGGAACAATGAGAGCTATATATCATCCATAAAGAAAGATTTGAAAAAGATCTTTGAAATGACAGATATGGGACATCTCCACTATTACTTAGGAATTGAAGTCACTCAACATCCTAAATACATATTCCTATCTCAGAAAAAATATGTTGGAGAACTACTAAACAAATTTTTCATGACAGAATGCAACCCTATATCTACTCCAATGGAACAGGAAATGAAGCTCACATCAAGCGAAGGAAAAGGATTTGAGGATGCGACCAAGTATCGACAACTTGTAGGAAGTCTTATCTACCTTACAACAACTAGACTAGATATTTCTTATGTTGTTGGCATACTTTCAAGGTTCATGCATAAACCTTGTGAAGGACACTGGTCAGCTGCAAAAAGAGTTCTAAGATACTTGAAGGGGACTCAAGACGTTGGACTCAAGTACTCTAAAGTGGATGACTTCAAACTTATTGGGTACTCAGACTCAGATTTTGATGGTGATAAGGAGACAAGAGTATCAACTTCTGGATACACTATGAGTCTTGGATCAGCAGCTGTCTCATGGAGATCACGCAAACAGTCAGTTCCAGCAGATTCAACAACAGAAGTAGAATATTTGGTTGCAGCTGAAGCAATGAAAGAAATAGTATGGCTCAGGAAGATACTTGAAGATTTGCAAGAAAAGAAGAAAATTCCACTCCATTATTGGTCGACAATACTTCTGCAATCAAGCTAGCTAAGAATCCTAGATTCCATGATCGAACCAAACACATCAACACAAAGTATCATTTGATTCGACATCATGTAGAGGCCAAGACAGACCATCTTCGACATTGTTCCACAAATTATGAAGTTGCAGACATCTTCACCAAAGCGCTTGGACGAGAAAAGTTTGAAAGATTCAGAAACATGCTCGGACTTACGAACACCCCTTCAGATTAAGAGGGGGATTTTTTAGAATATAATCCGTCGAGATTATAATATTGTAAATAAATAAATAAATAGTTAGCTGAACAGTTACATAGGAAGGTGAAAAGGTTGATGAAGCTCAACCATCACATGTAATATATAAATGTATGCATTAGCCATGAATAATAACAAATCGGGAGTTATACCTATCAAAAATAATAAGACAGGATCCTTTGCAACTTCAATTTTATTGAAAGGTAGGTGGAATAACCTTTAGTTAACTAAATGGGGTGCTTATGTCATGCATATCAACCCAAATTATCTCCTAATTTGAAGGAGGAGACTCAGTTAGTGTCCTAGATTGAAGGAGAAGACTCAGTTAGACTCCCTGATTGAAGGAGGAAATCCAGTTGATGATGCAGTGACATATTTGAGTAAAAAACTTAGGATAAGTGGTAAATTAGGACAAATAATCCAAATAATGATGTGTGGTTGGATAATGAATCCAACACCCCCCCTTAATATAATCTCATGTGGAGGATTAAAACAAAAATAAGGCCTCGAAAACAAAGGACATAGGCCACACTTTACAAAAATTAACTCTAACATGCTCAAAAAATTCTATGTGAGGAAAAGAGGAAAACCATTGTGGGAAAGAACCCCCCCCCCCCCCCCCCCCCCCTTAAACTGAACACTAAAGAATTAATATGACCTCACCATGATGTAAATCACCCTTAAAAGTGAACGGAGGTAAGTGAGCTTCTTCTTAGTGAAGCTCTTGGTGAAAATGTCTACAATTTGCTAATCTGTGAGGCAATATTATAGAACAAGTGTTCTATCATGCACAAGTTATCTGATGTAGTGCATGTGGATCTTGGTGTGTTTTGTTTTCTGTCTCTGAACCAAATCAGTTGATATATTGATAGCACTTTGATTGTCACAAAAAATGACAGTAGATGTAATGCTACCAATGTCAAACTCTGCCAAAATACCTTGCAGCCAAAGTCCCTATATGCATGCATTGGCCCCTCCTCGGTTCTCTACATATGTTGAAGAAAGGGAAATGGCAAATTCATTTTTGCTTGAACAAAAAATAGGGCCACCACCAATCATGGAAACATAGCTGAAAGTATACTTCTGATCTATGCTATCTTCTGCCCAGTTAGAATATGTGAATCCTACCAAGTCTAGTTCGGAATCAAGAGTGTAGTGAATGCCACAGGTTCTAGTAACCTGCACGTACTATAGAATCCTATTGGATTCCCTCTAATGAATTTCATGAGGCTTCTACATATACTTTTATACAAAATTCACGGCATAAGAAATGTCAAGCCTTGAATGTGTCAAGTAGAGAAGGCTTCCAATCAACTGACGGTAGAGAGTAGAATCCACATGTGGAGTAAAATTTCCCTCTTCAATACTGAATCCTGAGAGGAATGGGGAAGATGCTTCCTTAAAATCATCCATATTAAAATTAATTAATAGGTCTATATCATATTTTTATTGGGACACCATGATCCCATCAAAATATTTATTTATTTCTACCCCGAGAAACTCCCTCAATAGGCTTAGATCACTCATCTCAAAAGTTTCATCTAAAGATGTTTTTATAAAGCTGATTGAAACAAGGGTGCTTCCTATAATTAATAAATCATAAACATAAAAAAATATAATAATCAAATTATCTTCATATTTATTCAAGTACACATTTTTATCATACTTACATATTTCAATGTTTTGTGATAGCATAAAAGAATCCATTTTGGCTTACTAAGATCTTGGGGCCTGTTTTAAACCATACAAGGATTTTTACAGCTTGCAAACTAATGATGGATCTGATGTTTATACCTTATTATGATTCATGTAAATATATTCTTGTAGGTATCCATGAATAAAATCACTTTTTACATCCATATGGTGCACCTCCTAGTGTTTGGATGCAGAAATGGCTAAAACTACCTGTATAGAATTCATTTTTGCCACCAGTGCAAAGGACGCAGTGTAGTCCACTCCTTGGATTTGGGAGAATCATTTTGCTACCATCCATGATTTATATTTTCAATTTTATCCATATGTAGAAACCTTTATCGGATAGACCCATTTTCATTGAACAATTTTTCTCCCAGGTGGAAGGAAAACTAGGTCCTGGGTTGCATTTTTCGGAGAGAGTTAAACTCTTCATCCATTGCAGCTTGCCATCAAGAATAATTTTTAGCATGATAATATGAATTAGGATCAGATACAATAATCATGTATTACTACTAAGAGATAAAATAATCATTTCAATAAATATCAATACCTTTGATAATCTACCCTAGTTCTCCTTGGATCAACAGGATTTCCAACATTTGATCCGGTAGAAGAGAGAGGCTTTTTGGCCCATTTTGGTATATGAGAAGGATCATTCAGATATGATTTAGAACATGAAATTTAATTATCACTTATATCATACATCATATCTGAAATATTATATCTCACACTTTCATTTTCATCTCCAGAATCTTCAGCAGAAAGTGAGGGAATTTCAGCAATTTCTTCCTTTACTAGTTTCAAACTTTGGAGAGGTTCTTCGAAGTAGACACTTCTATCGATTAGAATATTTTTAGTTATTATATTAAATAGTTTGTATCCATTTTATTCCTCAGAATACCCAATTAATATTCACTCAAAATGTTCGGGTTGCAAATACTTTCTCTTATCTAGTGGAATTTGAGCCCAAGCAGTGGACTCGAAAACCCTGAAATTGGACACATCTGGTTTGTGACCAATGTGCGCTTCAAAATTAGTTTTTACTTTAAAGGATGAATGTGGGAACCTGTTATGAATGTGGGAACCTATTATGAATGTAGGAAGAACCATTCATGGATTCAGCCCAAATATTTGCAGCCAAATCCTTAGACTCAAGCATACACATTGTCATTTCTTTCAGTACCCAATTTTTCATTTTTGCTACACCATTCTGTTGACCTGTGTAGGGAGCAGTGTGCTGAATATTGATTCCAATTTGGGAAAAAAATTGCAACATATGTTATTGTATGTATTCACATCCATTATCATATCCAAGAGCTTTGATTTTTCTCCCAGTAGCATTCTCAACGGAAGCTTTAAATTCTATGATTTTTTCAAAAGCTTCTGACTTCTTTTTGAGAAAGTAGACCCATGTAAATCTTGAAAGGTAATCTATGAAAGTAAGAACATACCATGAACCAGTAATGGAGTTTGTTGGAATTGGACTGCTGATATTAAAATGGATCATCCCTAAAATACATGTAGCTCTACTTGCTTTTCCCTAATCAAACTTATTCTCAGGATGCTTGTCAACTATGCATCCCTTGTAGATCGCTTTTGAGGATTTGATTACTGGAAGGATTTCCACCGTGGAATCCTTTTGTAGCAGTTGCAAATATTTGTAGTTTATTTGTCCAAACCTTTCATTCCACAGTTGGATGACCTCATTCCCATGAGTCAGAAGGGAGGATGGATTTGAATCAGGCACAAAGTTAGAAAACTTATAGGTCTTAGTACTGTGATTTTCTTTCCCTACAAAAATGAGTTTTATGGATTCTATATATTAGATATCAAATTCATTTAGGTTGAATAAAAATCTTTTGGGAAAACCAGTGTGTGTCATTTGATACATAGAAAACATGTTTGAAGCCAAAGAGGGCACATATAGAATATTTTTAAGCTTCCATGTTCTAGTTGGACAGTACCTTTTCCCTTTGATGAGACTTAAGAGTCATCTCTCATGTGAATGGAGATGCAAATTTCATAATATAGTGATGTGAAAGAATCCTTTCATGCAACCATATGATTTGAAGAACCAAAGTCAACGAGTAGAGATATAGCCTTGGAAACATTATCCATGAGAGCACGCCCTCTTTTAGGCTGATTATTTGGATCTCCAACTTCTTTCTTCCTTGCAGCTTCTATAAGAGTAATGTTGTTTTTCTCAAGGAGAAGGTCCATCTGATCAATTGTTCTCTTCATGCAATATCTTTCGTGGTGAAATCATCTTGCAAAGTAAGAGCACTTTTTCTTCTCGTTTCACAAATCTGAGAACTCATCCAATTGTTGGTTTTTCTCCTTCTTCTTGGGAGGATCAAAGTTTCTCTTTTCTTTATTTTTCTTTCTTTTTTCATTTGAATATTTGGGTCCTCCAACAAACGAAGCTTGATCTTTGTAGGATCTCAAGTATCCCATATGAACAAGTTTATCATGCTCATTGGTAACGAAATCAATGACTGCATTTAGGGTCAACATATTCTAATTTGTAATTGTAAGCTTTCCTGTATGGAATATTAACACAAAAATAGAGTAGTTTGATCCAATATTTGAAAGGATAGAAAGGATGAGTTGATCATATTTCTTCTCAACTTCACATTGCTTCAATTGGAACACAAGGTTCTTAAAATTAGTGAAGAATACATTGATGGTCTCAAAGTTTCCCCGATTGAGAGAGATCAGTTCATTCTCTAACTAATAGGCTCCCAAATCATCCCAATTTCCAAAAAGTTTAGAAAGTTGTTCCCACACTTCCTTGGGAGTCTTCAATCTAGAGAGATGGAGTAGAAGATCCTTAGAAATGGAGAGGCATAGGAAACCATATGCTTCATCTAGTTTGTTCCAATATTTTTCCTTCTCTATTACTACATTCATCTCTATGTCCATGCCCATGATGACTCTGTAGAGTCCTTTAGAGTGCAATGATATCTCAATATCCTCTTTCCACTAATGATAGTTGAAAGAAGTGATAATATTGCTTCAAGAGGATTCCATTTTACAGTTGTAGCGAATGCAATATAAGTGCTTGAGATATTTGCAATCACACAAAACAAACAAAATAAGGTCAAATAGCCTGCACTTTTGGAGTTTTCTTCACTTCTGGATTAGTTAATCAATCAAGCTTGATCAACCGGATTCTAGATTATCCAGGATTTATGTGGTGAACTCTCTGCTTCTAGTGAAGAGCTGGAATGTTTTTTAGCAAATTTTCCCAATCTTCTTCATAGATCTAGCAAGACACCTGTAGAAGAATTCCCTTGTCCTGCCATGGCTCTGATACCATATAAAATTGGATTCAGAACAATCTAAGGACCAAGAAAGAAAATTACAATAGATTTCAGAGATCAATTTTACTCAGAAATGACATGAAACAATGCACAAAGACTTACAGTTGTATATTTTCTTATCATTAATCGAAAGTAGTGATACAATGCAATACAATGGCATAAAGAGACATGAAATTCAAATCCTAGAGAGGTATTTAGAATTCATTACATGAGAGTGGCTTACTTATCAATTAAACACCACTCGACACCTCAATTAACCACTTAACTCTAACTGACTCGGAGGAAGTTTAGACTGAGTCTAACTGAATAGATCTCGATTGCATGCCAATAAGTAGGTGAGGGAACCTATCTGAATTCATTTAGGTGAGATGAATTGAACTGCACTGAGTTGAGTCACCAAAAGTAACTGTAGGTGCCTTTAATCACTCCAGTTAGCTACATTTAATAAAAAATAGGAAAAATAATGAGGGAGGCTCCTTTGCAACTTCATTTTAATTAAAATGTAGGTGGAACAACCTTCAGTTAACTGAATGGGGCACTTATTTCATGCAAATCAACCTATATTTTCTCCTAGATTGAAGTAGGGAACTCAGTTAGTGTCCACGATTGAAGGAGAAGACTCAATTAGGCTCCTTAATTGAAGGAGGAGATCCAGTTGATGATGCAGTCGTATATTTGAGTCAAAAACATAGGATAAGTGGTCAATTAGGCCAAATAAGCCGAATAATGATGCGTGGTTGGGTAATGACTCCAACAACAATCATTTTTAGTTTGATTTTTATGTAATAAATATTTATTTTGTTAACTAGGAACTTTTACTATTTCCTACTTGAGCTTTANATTAAATATAACTTTGTGTAACTATATATATATATATATATATATATGCTTTACTTATTATCCTCTATTATTATGCATGCATCATATATCATAGTTATTTATTTTGATGCTTCCCTTAATTTACGTTATTTATTTTATCAAGGCCTCATGTAGGGTTTGGTAAATCAACTAGGTTGGGTAGCTCTAGATCTTCCTTGCATGTTGGATTACCTCGTAATCGTGGCAATGCCTTCTAGTCCTTGAAGAGAAGTAGATTTGAAATTTCAATTAATCAAATTTAAATAATTATGATGAGGGTTGGTGCTATTCAGAGTCTTCCCAACTGAACACCCTTTGATTTACAGTAACCCCTAGTGTCATTTAGATCCTACGCTGAACACTATAAATCGGGCATTACACTAGTGTAATTCCAGAGCCTCTCACTCAACATTAATACTAGGATGCTCTTGTAATACACCTAGGGATACAATGGACAAAGATGCAATGCTCCAGAGCTTATGCTCAACACATAATATCATAACTCATGTGATCCAAACCTTACTCTCATCACAAAATATCATAACCCATGTGCTCTAGGGCTTACACCCAACACATCATAGAAATCAATCATGCATCTAGTATTCTGCACAATACATCACAAATAATCATTTGAGTATATATTAAGTACTGTGCCCAACCACATAATAATAAATTAGTACATTAGGGCCTATGCCTAATACAATGACAATAGTCTGTGTTCATGAGGGCCTATGCCCAACATATATAATCATATACAAGACAATAAAATATGTGAATTGGCTCACACCCAGTATATCTATCTAATCAGCATAACTCATGTGTAGTGGGGCATAATCCCATTATATAGACATAAACATAACATTGAAGTAAATCATATGTAGTGGGGGTCACGCCCGATATAGTCAAGGTCAAAATTCAGGATATTACATACCTCCCCACTTAGAACAACACTGTCTCGGTGTTATAGGGACTAGAAATGAAATCATGAAATAATGAAGGGTAATCATCTTTCATGGTGGCTTCAGTCTCCCATGTGGCCTCATCAGGCCCAAAGTGCTTCCATTGCACTTTCAGTTGGACAATAGTTTTCTTCCTGAGTTGTACTTCCCTTTTGTCCAAGATGTGAAGGGGTTTTGGAATAAACTCCCATTCAGGTTCCACCTGTAGCAAGGACCAGTAAATCACATGTTTAGTATCATATACATATTTCTTCAATAAATATGCATGAAAAACATTATGAACCTTTATATGAGCAGGTAAAGCTAAGTCATACGCCATTGGCCCTTTCATGAGCCTGTCTATTGGGATATCCCAAGTTACTCGTGATGTACACTTTTGGCCATAGAGTACCTTGAAGGGACTCATTTTGGTGAAGGTTTGGTATCTGTTGATATATGAAAACTCTATGAGGTACAGTGAATACCACCACATTGTGGGATTCTTCATCACGTAATGTCTAAGCATATCCTCCAAAATCTGATTTACTCATTCTGTCTTCCTGTCTATTTGTGGGTGGTAAGCAGTATTGGAATTTAACTGTGTATCTAAGATGGAAAACAAATATATCCATAAGTTACTGGTAAACTTTGTATCTCGATCTGAGATGATTTCCTTGGGTATCTCATGCAATCAAAATATCTTTTTTAGGAATATGCTAGCAATGTGAACTACTTTGATTGTTGACTTAACTGGAATAAAGTGTGTCTCTTTTGACAACTTATCAACACTACAAAAATGGAATCATTATACTTCATGCTCTTTGGTAAACCCATAATGAAATCGATACTATTAACCTCCCATTTCCATTCCGGAATGGGTAACGGTTGTAGTAATCCTGAAGGATGTTAGTGCTCTTCTTTGACTAGTTGACACCCTTGGCATTTTGGGATGAATAGTGCTATGTAAGCATTTAAATTAGGCCAAAAATAGTGTTTCTTTACTGTTGATATCATCTTTTGATATCTCGAGTGCCCCGAGTAGGGATTTCGATGGAACTCTATTAGAATGTTGGATCTGATGTATCCTCTCTCTAGAACATACAGTCTCTCTTTGGACCATAATAGTCCTATCTCGTATACCTTATATTCATTATGTTGTTGGATAACCTATCTTCTTGAATCTCTTTAAGGACTTCAACATACAACATAGAAACGATCAACTCTGCTTGCCATTCTAATCCTATCATGCAAATAAAAATCAGTTTAGCTCAAATTTATCGCATACAACATATGAGCGCGTCGACTTAAAGCATCAAAGATTTTGTTTTCCTTTCCCTTTATGTGCTTTAATTAGAAGTGGTAGTATTGAAGGAAGGCCAACCATCTATATTTCCTGGCGTTTAAATATGACTGGTCGAACAAATACTCCAGACCCATGTTTTCTACCTTTAGGAGAAATTTATTCCCCATGAGGTAGTTCCTCCACATCTTCAAGGCGTGGATAATGGCTGCTAGATCAAGATTGTGTGTGAGATATTTTTGTTCGTGTTCTTTTAATTTCCATGATGCGTAACATATTGCATAGTCATTTTGCATGAGGACTCCACCAAGTCTTTCATTTCTCGCATCTGTGCAAATAACAAAATCCCCATCGGGATCCGCAATTAGAAGTATAGGTGCAGTAGTCAACAGTTGTTTAAGCTTATGGAAGACTTCCTCGCACTTGGTCATCCATAGAAATTTGTTTTCCTTCTTTTGTAAGGTGGTCATGGGATAGACAATCCTTGAAATTTTTTTAATGAACTTTCGATAGTAACCTGCTAGTCCCAAAAATGAACTAATGTCAGTGAGACAAGTAGGGGTAGGCCATTATTCGATGGATTTAGTCTTTTATGGGTCGATGACTATCCCTTTCTTGAAAATGATGTGACCTAGGTATTGTATATGTGGTTTGTACAAATCACATTTTCTAAACTTAGCGTAAATTTGGTGTTCCCATAACACTCATAGTACTATTCAGAGATGTTCCTCATGTTCTTCTTTACTTTTCGATTAAACTAGTATGTCGTCTATAAAGACTAATACAAACTTATCTAGGTATTCACTAAAGATATTGTTCATAATGGTCGTATCAAGTATAAAGGGTGTTTTTGTGTATATATTCATCGTAGATCCTTACATGGTGCTATCCGGATTACAAGTCGATCTTTGAAAGGATCTTTGCTCCTCCGACTTGATCGAACAAGTCATCGATCCTAGGGAGTGGGTAACGGTTCTTGATCATCATATTGTTGATCTTTCAAGAATCAATCCACATTCACATTGTACCATCCTTTTTCTTTACAAATAGTATAGGTGCTCCCCAAGGAGACACACTAGATCAGATATAACCATTCTCTATCAATTCCTGTAACTGTAACTTGAGATCCACCAACTCTTATGTGCTCATGCGGTATGGGGATTTTCAAGCTTGTAATGACCCTAGTGTCAACTCTACAGAAAAATATAAGTCCTGCTTGGGTGGTATTTCCAGTATTTCCTCATGAAATACATCCTTAAAGTCTATGATAACCGAAAAGTCATCAATTTTTTGTTCTCTCTTAGCTTCTGCATCCTGGATGTTAAATGCAAAAATTTTGCAGCCCTTCCTTATAAATTTATTCACTTGTAAGGAGGATATATGACTAACAGAAAACTTCAAGGGTATTCCTTGAATCTTTGTTTGATTCCCTTTCCTATCCATGCATAAAATTGATGTGTTTAAACAGTCAAGCATGACATGGTGTTGTTCCAACCAATCGATGCCTATAAGTACATTGTACGATCCTAAGGGTAAGATGTTTAGGTCTAACTTAGTTGGAAAACCATTCATGTCTATCTCGTAGTACTTTACTAGTTCTAAAACCTTTCTTTTTTTACCAGTGGCTAGTTGTACCAGCCATGTTTTCTCATGCTTCACTTTGTTTTGTTTACATGTGTCAACATTGAATAATCTTGGGGGAAACATAGCTTTGGAAAGCACTGGAATCAATTAAAACTTAAATATACGTATTTGAAACCTTACCTTCTATTTAAACCATAGTGGCAAGATGGTATGTTTATTGGCCATCAAGTGTTACATAGATCCTAAGTGTACTAGCCATGTCTTCTACTATTGGGTCTTCTTGTAGGTTGTGTAGGACTCCATTAATCTTGTTTGGGCAATATCTAGCATAATGGGTCCCTTGAAATTTACAATAGATAACCTACAGTGGGGAAGCCTTGGATCCTTTTTTTGTTGTTGGTATGTTGGCATTTAATGTAGGTACATTTGGTTGTGCACTAATTTTGTTGAAATTTTTGTTAGATGGAAAAACATTGTTATGTTTTTTGTATGGCTGTGGTTTAGAACCATATTTTCAGTTGTCTAAGAAGGTCCTAGACTGGTCTAGATTTCTGTTTATATTTTATCGTCTCAGTTTTCCATGTTCATAACAAAGTCTATCCTTATGCAAGGTGGTGTCTAGAGTTTTGGGCATGTCAAAATCAATCATCTCTCAAAAATTTGGAGGAAGACATCCCAAAATCTGTTGTATCTTGACATTTTCATCCTTTATGTAAGGTATGTAATGTAGTAGATCGAAAAATATGTTGATAAACGGAATCCATAGTTAGGGAGCCCATCTTTAACTGATGAAATTATTTCACTTTTTTGTCAAAGAATATTTTAGACATGTACTTTTCTTGGAATATTATGCGGAAAATACTCTATCTGATTTCTTTTACTTCATCTCTTTCAGTATGTTTTAGGTCTCTCCACCATCTAGTTGCCTTTCGATTTAAGTTGTAAATGGCCAACTGGGATTTCATCTCACTGGAGTAATTATGTACTCGAAAGTATTTATTCATATCGAGGAGCCATTTTTCATCGCTCTCCCCAGTATTCATTTCTCCTTCATAAGTTGGGGCTTTAGTATTTAGAAATTCTCCTTGAAGGATATCATGATTTTTCTTCGTTTTCTTGCAAGGAGAGGGAAATCCATCACTAGAATAATTGTGATATTCTTCTTCTGGGAGATCATTGGTGTGTTATTCTCTTCCCTCTTCCTTTGGACTGCTGGTCCTTCTTTTATGATGATAATTTTCCTTGTATTTGTTTGTTGAGTGGGTAGGTTTTCCATGAGGGTTTAATCTTGTCAAGTTCTGAAGTAAAGCTTCAATTATTGATTTCTGTTCTCTTCTTTCATTCATGTTATCATCTTTAAAACTCTGTAGACTTGCTTGTAGACTCTATATAGTCTTCATTAAATCGTATTTCATCTCCACCATCATTTATTCTTCTTGAGTTGGGGAATTTAGGTTCCCTTGTTGACTGTTGTTCTCTTTTGTGTCCATAATTTGGATTGTTCCTTAAATATGCAATTTAAACAGTAAGTATAAACAATATTCTTTTAGTTTACAAAATCACAAAAAAAAATTGAAATATTTATTTCTCCAATGAATGTATAGTAGCGCCTATAAGGTCTCTAAGTGTTTGAAATTGGGCTTTGATACTAGTTGTAATGTCCATAAAATCCATAAAATAAAAAATCAGGGTCAATAAAACTGCTAAGATCTAAGGGACATCTATACTTAACTTTAGAATTATAAAAACTAAATAGGAACTATACTTGTATCCTTGTTTTGATTTGCTCACATAGGTTGTTAGATCCTATTCTAATTACAATGTTGTTTATTGTCATTTATCTATGTACTGGTGTACGTGTATACTGATGTCTTTTATCTGGTTTAATGATGTTATGATATTGCTTGTTTCTAACGTATACTATTTATTTATGCAACCTAGTTTTATTTACTAAATGATGACACTAACTTACCTCTACATCTAAAGGGGAGGAGTAGCTGGATTTTACCTAATGACTCACTTGGAAAGGGAAGGAAATCCTACGATTTGGGATTACTTAGTTCTCATGAACTGATGCATGATGTATCAGTCCTTATTGTAGGTGTTTTGTCTCTAAGGCTATGCTGCATGGACGTAAAAGAAAAATGGAACAAGGCCTAGCACCTAGAATATTTCTAAACCCTAAACACTGAGGGCTTGAGTTCATTGTTATAAAATACTTAACCAAATTAGATAAGGGAAAAAACTATAGAGGAGGAGTAAAATATAAACTATGGTGGATGCTAGTTGTCACATTAAATGAGGCCATTTGATGGTTGTGGGGCTCCTCCATGTTGTCACAGACTTAATACCCAACCTAGGGTTTCAAAACCATTATTTTTCATGGTGAAGTCTTGGGAAGGGAGAGAGCCCCACTTTTCGATATTTTGATAGCATAGACACGGTCTCAACGTTTATAGGGTTGTTTGAAAATAAAAAAATAGGTATGCAACCAACTTCATGGTTTTTAAAATCATTTAAGTTCACTCGTTTTGGCGATTTGGTGGTACCATACTTCTAATGCTCTATTGGTTTTCATGACAGGTTTAGACTTGGAGAAGCATACGAATGTGGGCGATAAAAGGGCCATAAAGCTACCACCTCTTTGTAGGAATATATTAAACCCACTCACAACTTAGGATAAAATAATTAATCATTATTTGATTAATTATTCACCCACTAGCTTAATTAGTTGGCATCCACTTGCACCTTAAAGTCAATACATGCCATCTATATCCTAAGAATGATTTATTTCTGATTCTGGGTTGATCCAGAATTAGTATACAGGACTTTACAGTAGATTCTGCTTTTTCTGCTTTTTCTTCTTTTTCCTACTTTTCTATGGATAAGATAAAAGCTAGTCAACTAGGAAACTGGGAGCTTTTGTTTCCAACCCATCCTCCATTAGTTTTTCTCCATTTTCTAGGATTAGCATGTTATTTCCATATCCTTGACAACTCACTCATGCTTTTTCCAACTTGTGAGTTCCTTGATAGATTTAGCAAGTGCTTTATCCACCTATGGGGGTTTGCTATATTTTGGTAAGTCAGCCTTTTTGAGCTTTATGAGTTGTTTCCATACAATTTGACTTTCCTATGAGGGATTTAATATTTATGTACACTATTATTCATAATTATTCAATGGAAGGATACACACCAATATTCATCTCTTCATTCATGTGATTCAGTCTCTTTTCTTCTCTCTAGGTTTCTTGTGTATGCTTGTGAGAATTCTTAGTAGCAAGATCTATTTCCTGTGCTTATTCTTAGCATCATTGCACATATAATTGATCTATTATTTCTACATGGTATCAAATATACAAGGTTGATCAATTTCTACAGAGTTGAGGAGTGCTTCCAGTCTCCTATCCCTCTCTGAAGAAGAGCTTCAAGATTTTCTCCTAGTTTGTTTTGCAAGTTGCAAAGATTTTATTCTTGAGCACATAAATTCAGCAATATGAATTCTTCATCAGCTATAATTCTTACCTCCTTCAACTACCACGAATGGAAAGCCAAAATATCCATTCTATTGCACAGTAGAGGATTATACAGAGTTACACTAGCTTTGGAGAATGAGCCCAATGCTATGATTGAGAAAGCTAAGTGGCATAATAGGTTGGATGAAGCCTATGGATTGCTTTGCCTCTCTATTTCTACTGATATACTCTTTCATCTAGATGGTTTTACCACTCCAAACCAAGTATGGACTCAATTGGAGTCTCTCTTTGGAGTTCAAGATGAGCTAAGAGCACATCAATTGGAGATTGAGTTATTCTCACTGAGTCCAAGCAATTTTTAATCCCTTGAGGGTTTCTTCACCAAGTTCAAGTCACTTGTTCTAATGCTCAAGAAATGTGGGATTGAGAAAGCATATGATCAATTAATCCTTTCCATTCTTTCAAAATTGGGTCCTGATTACTCAGTTTTTGTGTCTACTTTTCATGCTACTAGGCTTGTTGTTCCTAAGTGGAAAATGCCTTCTTTAAATTATTTTCTTGATTCACTAACAAAGGAGCAAGATAAATTGATCCATATGGGTGTCCTTAATTCTTCAAAGGGAAAGGATCATTCTCTCTTGGTTCAAGGAAGCAATAAATTCAAATCAAAAGAGAAGCAAATTGTGAAGAAGCCAAAGTCAAAAAGTGAAGATGAAGATTCATATGAAGATTTAATGAAGAAAGTTAAGAAGAAAGGGAGCACATCCAAGTGTTCTTATTGCAGCAAGGGTTTTAATTCAGAGAATAATTGTTTCAATAAGAATATGGACATCATTTCTCATCTTCTTGAGAAGCACAAGATCGAAGTTCCAGATGAACTAGAGAAGCCTGCTGATTCCTCAGAACAATGTCATACTACGCAGTTCCAAGGTGATATAACTTATGCTTTGAGTGCCAGAGTTCTATACTTTTCTCATGTCTATGATATATATTTATTCTATTATATATCAGAATCAGAAATATCAGAACATTTCTTTGATGATCCTCCTCTCAGTCCACTAGATTCATCTCCCAAAAATTGTGATTTTTCACTAGATATTGACTTACCTTTGAGCAACTCTTCCTCACAGGCTTGTATATCTGATTTAGAAGATTGTTTGCAGGCTGATATGCATGTCATGACACATATAATACCACCATCCATACCATCTACCATACCTCTGAATAATCCAAATACTATACAAATCCCAAGATCACTAGTTGATTCCTCATTGGTCTCTTATGCAGTGATATTTATATTACATGGTTTGAAGTCTTTCCTATCTTTCATTGGATGGTTATCCATGTCCTTAGTCATATTTTGACTGATATTAAACATGTTTGTATATGTTCTAAACACTTATGGTTCAGATCTTATGCCCATCCATCATTCAGATTTTTACACCTATCAGTTTTCTCCAGTTGTTCATAATTTTCCTAGTCTAGCCCTATATCCTCATGGAGCCACTGAAGCCTTTTTCTTTGCTGTTACATATGCTAATGTTTCTGATATATAAGTGTTTTATCAGCCTCATATCAGATCTATATAGGTGCTACAGCATATTGGAAGATTTACATGTGATTCACATCACAATTTTGCAGCTATTCAGGGAATTGGGTGTGAAATAAATTGTCTTAACTTTTGTACTCTTTGGGAAGGAGTATGCACAGATCTCTTTTCCATTTCAGATTATGTTTGTATATCAGAGTTTGACAGAAGAAAGAAGCATTCATATAATGCTCCTACTTCACCAGATGATGAGATACAAGGAGTCTCTCCTCTTCCTTCTTGCAGGTTCTACACTCCAGCACATGATCATGGAGTTCATGATTTCTTCATCAAGTCTTCGATCCAGAAGAAGTTCACTGAACTGATTCAAGTGAAGATAAGGATATGTTGAAGACATATTATTCAAATTTTGTGCCTTGTCCTATCTTGAGGGAGGATTTTCCCCATGTGGTTTTGCCTCTTTCCTCACTTTTCTGGACATAATAATTGTTAAAGGGTGACAATAGACTTGTTGCTGGGCCCTATATGCATCCATATTTTTTGTCATACCATAATAAAGTCAGACTTATAGGGGGGTGTAGGAATATATTAAACCCACTCACAACTTAGGATAAAATAATTAATCATTATTTGATTAATTATTCACCCACTAGCTTAATTAGATGGCATCCAATTGCACCTTAAAGTCAATACATGCCATATATATCCTAGGAATGATTTATTTCTGATTCTGGGTTGATCCAGAATTAATATACAGGACTTTACAGCAGATTCTGCTTTTTCCTGCTTTTCTATGGATAAGATAAAAGCTAGTCAACTAGGAAACTGGGAGCTTTTGTTTCCAACCCATACTCCATTCGTTTTTCTCCATTTTCTAGGATTAGCATGTTATTTCCATCTCCTTAAAAACTCACTCATGCTTTTGCCAACTCGTGAGGTCCTTGATAGATTTAGCAAGTGCTTTATCCACCTATGGGGGTTTGCTATATTTTGGTAAGTCAGCCTTTTTGAGCTTTATGAGTTGTTTCCATACAATTCGACTTTCCTATGAGGGATGTACTATTTATGCACACTATTATTCATAATTATTCAATGGAAGGATACACACCAATATTCATCTCTTCATTCATGTGATTTAGTCTCTTTTCTTCTCTCTAGGTTTCCTGTGTATGCTTGTGAGAATTCTTAGTAGCAAGATCTATTTCCTGTGCTTCTTCTTAGCATCATTGCACATAGCATTGATCTATTATTTCTACACTCTTCATCCCATATACAAGGGCCTTTAGGTATATGTTTGGTCATTTATATGATGGGAGAGGTTATGGGGATTCTCTATATATAACTTGTAATGGCTTTCCATTTGGAAATTCTAGGGTTTGGGAAATGTAGTGAAGCTCAGACTATTCATGGGTTTGGGGTTTTATGATTATGGCTCATTCAGGCATTTTTCAATTTGGTAACGAGTGTGGGTGAATCATGGTTTATTCTTTGTGTTTTTATGTATTGGTCTCTGTATAAATCGTGCCTCTGTGTTTTTAACTTGGAGCTCTATGTTTGCAAGAGGGTGGCTTCCAATTGTGGTTTTAGTATTTGATTTTAGTTTGTGAAAATTGATGTCGAGAGCACTGTATTTATGTTAATGAGGATGGTTTTGATATATCAGTTCCATTTATAGCAATGCCACTATGGTAATGTTGTTGATAATTATTACTTGGGTGTGGATTATTCTTGGTCTACGCCCACGCCGTAAGTTTTATGAAATGTAATGTAAATTGGGTATTACATTTTTATAAGTCTAACTATTAGTTTATGTTTCTTGTTTTAAATTGTGTGTTTCTCTTCTGTACAGTAGAAAAGGCAAAATCCATAGCTCCGTTCTGCATTTAAATTTTGATGTTGTTTAAAATAGTTATAATGTCATTGCTTGG
>LPNX010421229.1:130077-157112 GCA_001517045.1 Pseudotsuga menziesii | reverse complement strand
AATGCTGGGAAGCACTAATAGGCCGATGTTTAGAAGATTGTCCTATTCTTTTTACAGGATGGCTGGAAATTTGTTCTTTGTGGAAATTCGTTATTTGGTTGATATAGTAGATGACTATATATTTTATTGAATTAGTTTTAATGCTTTAAGAAGCAAATGTTGCAAATAATTTATGTGGGTTTGGTCATCAAGGGATTCGATCATTGGCTCACGATCATTTGTTTATCATTATTCTTTCAAATGTTTGTTTAATGGATAGTTTATTTAATTGATAGTTATAATTTTGGTTAAAGTTGTAAGCCCTTGCGAGTGTTCTGTAATATCATGATTAAGGGTTTTAGTTTTTATCTAAGTTTATAATTCCGTATGAGAAATTTTTATAGGAACCGTGTTTATATTCTAGTTTTAATAACTGAGCCCCATCACTAGCTTTGCTTCACAGGAGCAAATGCTTTTTTTGAAAAATATTTCTTCCCTATATGTTAAAATGATTTAATAGATAATTTATTTTATTCTTGGGAGATATATGGTTTCTTGGTTTGGATTCAATACTGTTTTCTATGTTTTGAAAAATGTTTGATCATTATCTTGATCAAGACTAAATGTTAAATCTAGTCTAAACCCTAAAACATCATAAAATCTTGTAAAACTAATTTAACACAAACCTCGATAAGAAATTATCTTAAAATATTTAAGAATTTGAATTGAGATTCTATCCTAACTAATAAAAAATCCTAAAAAATTTATTCATAATGATGATAGGTGAATTACAGCTTCCAATACAAAAAATAATGACTGTAATATCAAGCTTTAAACTTAATCAAAACAGAGATAAGAGCTAAAATATAGGAAATCTCTTACCTGCAATTATGAAACTTGAAATGGATTAAGAACCCTGCACGCCTCAAAACCCAAAATTAATAAAACACTCTTTATTTATGACCTTCTAAATGATAACCAGATGGCCTTGGAAATACCACGTTCCTCCCAACCATGACCCATAACCGTTCTTGGTTCTGAATCAGATCCCCCCGAGCTGGCTCCAACATGAAAGAGATCTAGAACTCCTAAGGGTGAGGTGATTGTTGTTTGGAAATTAGGCTCTCTATTTTTAAAAATGCTTGGTTTGTAAAATGCTCTCCAATCCCTTCCAAGAATAATAACTAGATCCCCTAAGCCTCATGTTGGCTTTGTTCTTATAGGTAATCTTTTGGGAAAAGGGCAGTTGGTTTAACTTCATTTAAATCAACATTTTACTGTTTTATTGAAAATAATCTTTAGTTTGAATTTTATGTAATAAATATTTATTTTGTTAACTAGGTACTTTTACTAGTTCCTACTTGAGCTTTAGAATAGAATATTTATTTAAATATTTAGTTTATGATAAAATATCTACATAGACTCTCACTTATTATTTTATTTACCTTTATATATATATATTACATAGACTTTACTTATTATCCTCTATTATTATCCATGCATGGTATATCATAGTTATTTATTTTATCAAGGCCTCAGGTAGGGTTTGGTCATTCAACTAGGCTACGTAGCTATAAATATTCCTTGCATGTTGGATTACATTGTAATCATGGCAGTGTATTCTAGTCCTTAATGAGAATTATATTTGAAATTTCAATTAATCAACTTTAAATAAGTACGATTAGGGTTGGTGCTATTCAGAGTCTTTCCAACTCAACACCGTTTTATTTACAATAACCCCTAGTGCTATTCAAGTCCTACGCTTAGCACTATCAATCAGGCACTATGCTAGTGTAGTTCTAGATCCTCTCGCTCAACACTAATACTAGCATGCACTTATACAATACACCTAGGGATACAATGGCCAAAGATCTGATGCTCCAGATCTTATACTCAACATCAAGTTGGAGTGCTCTAGGTCTTATGCCCAACACTTCCATTCTTACTACTTGGGGTTACCTATATTCTCCAGATCTTACGCTCAGCACATAGTATCATAACACATGTACTCCAGAGCTTATGCTCAACACATAATCTCGTAACTCATGTGCTCTAGATCTTACGCTCAACACAAAATCTCATAACCCATGTCCTCCAGGGATTACAACCAGCACATCATAGAAATCAACCAATCATCCAGTCTTCTGCATAATATACCACAAATAATCATCTCAGGATATATTAGGGTGTGTTCCCAACCACATAATAATAAATTTAGTACATCGGGCCTATGCCCAGTCCAACGACAATAGTCCTTGTCCATTAGGGCCCATGCCCAACATATATAATCATATAAAAGATAATAAAACATGTGCATTAGCTCACACCTAGTATATCTATCTTATCAACATAGCTCATGTGCAGTGGGGAATACACCCAATATATAGACATACACATAACATCAAAGTAAATCATATGTAGTGGGGCTCATGCCCATTATAGTCAAGGTCAAAATTTGGGATATTACACCTGGATACGACTTGAGAACGCAACCATGAAGTTAGTGGCAATATTGCATATGTAAAGGAAATTAAATGTCATTCCTCCATCTTTTAGAAAGTGTTGGCAGGGTTTTTGATAGTGTTTAAACATTTTTTTTGTTTCCGAATGTTTTATTGCGTTTTTCTTTTGGTCTGCAAGGTTTATGGAAGAAGGATCTTCCTTCCATGGAAGCGTTGTATAGTTTCCTTTGTTCAAGATCTTACCCAGTCATTGATAGCATTCCTTGTTTGTTGTTGAGGTATGATTGAGGTATTATTCAATGTTGATGGATGTCAAAAGGTCTTGGCCTTGATGGTTGACTGCGAAACAAACCCGAACCAATGTTCAGTGGCCTTTGAAATTCCTTTAATCAGGTATACTCATCGAACTTAGCTTAGTCCTATAGTAGTTTAATAAATTCTTTTCAAGAATCCCAAGCACACAATTAATTCACCTAGTTTTTGGTTTTACTTGCAAGAAGAGGAGTGATAAAGGCGTCCATGAGGAGTTGACCCCTGGCCCTCTCTGCATTCGGATAAGGTAAAGTAATTTTAATTTCAGTTATAATGTTTCACAATTTTTTAATAAATATGGTTATAGTTCTAAATGAATAGTTGGTGATTGCTAGTCATGGGAATCCGATGAGGGTGGCGACAGGGTCACCTCTTCCCATGCCTCTTACTTTGACCATTTATGGTGAGCATAAATAAATTATACTATGCTCAACATTTATCTAAGACAATCCTTGCTTATCCAGCATCTAACCCTACTTAGTTGTCTTGTTTTGCATGTGACTCCTAGCATGGACGTTTCTAGTTATACATCAATGGCCCATCAATAGCCATGAGGTAAGGGTTATTTGAATATTTAGGTGGTTGGATTCGTGTGTCATTTAGTAACAAGGATTTCACCACAATTCGAGATTAGTGGGATTGTAATTTTTGTCAAACCCTTACGGGTCTTCATTCTATAGGAAAGAGGGATTCGTAGCCTCTATGTTCCATTGTTGTCATAATTCCTTTTCATATGTGTATGTTTATGGATTAAAAGGGGTTGTGGATTCCATATCCTATGGTATTACAGAGTCTAGTTTCAGCATTGTCATAAGTCCTTTTTGTAACTAATGATTTAAAAGAACCGTTGATGCCATCTTTGATGGACTTACAACCACTCTGCTTTTGAACCCTATACTTCTATTTTGATATTTATTTAATTTAATATGACCCCCTTTTGGGTCTATACCAACTTATATTTTTGAGCTTCATTGTTAATGGTTTTGACCTTTCGCTTAAATGATGATACCTATCGTAAATTTGTAACAAACCTAAAAATCGTACATAAGTTTTTTTTACATGCATTACTTTTACACTTACTTAGTAGAATCATACATCTTACTGTTGCTAGTTTTAATATCTTGGTCATGCTGGTTATGATAGGTTTGTTGCTGCTTACCATGGGCAGTTCCTCGCGGAACCTTGCATCCATGTTCATGCAGGTGATGTATGTTGTTTACCTTCTCTTTCTTTGTTTATCTTATAATTTCAAGGATTGGGCCTTAAAATAGTTTACTCTATGTATGTAAATACCTTCCCCTAAGTGTGAGAGGATTAAATCTTGTAAGCATATGGTTATCCATAAGGCGACCTCTTGAAATGAATAAAAATCAAGCGTTTACCTACTTATGAAATGACATGGAACCACATGTTTTTGGCCTTAATGTAATTCTTTATGATCCTACATGTGTTGTTTTTTATGCATCTCTTTACAACTCTTTATGTGCATGAGTAAATACTATCTCATATAATTTATCCATGGTTTATATCTTATAATGCATGATTTAATGATATGCATGCAATATGGTTTTACTATGATTATAGGATCTAAATATCTCTATTCCTAGTTCTATGTTTATGACTTAACCTTTCCCAATACCTTAGCCTAACCTAGAGCTATGGTATAAAGGTTTGTATTAGGCACATGATATTTAATACCATGGGAGAGGTATGGGTCTAGCCATAACACACAATGGAATTAGTCCCAAAACCAATTCCATGAAGGTTCTAACATATTCGTACATGATGCATTGCGTGGTTTCGATGGTAGGTTTAATAACCTATTGCAATATATGGTTATAGCAGAAGATGTGATATGGTACGAATATCCAAGGCATAGGTTATAAGTTTCCCATTAAACAGTGTCCATGATTGGATTCACAATGATTTAAGTGATAATTATTTCGTCCATGCAATTAAGTTTGTCCTCCAGTTGAAATTTAAATATGTCCTGGATGCGAGTTGGCAGCGTAGCTAAGACCATGAGGCATTACGAGATGTAGTACCTTCCCTAAACCTTGATGGTGATATTGTTAATGTTATATAGGGTTTTCAACGGAATTTACTCTATTTTTGTTTTGCATTTGAGATGTTATACTTGTCAGAGGTCGGTCGAGGGATGAGCTCTATTATTTATTCTATTCAACTCAGTTTTCAAAGGGTTAATGGAGTTTTTATATGGTTCCTCTATGGTAGCAATAGTTTCTGCATCTACCATGACAAGTTTCAAACCAAACTGGAGATCCAATGATCGTTTGAAGCTTCCAATGCAATGAATAGTATTCTCCCAAGGTAAGCATAACTGAAACTTCTTTTTGCAACTTAAAAGTTTTGTTTAGTAGTTTACTTTCTTTATTTTACTGATAGGTTTTGGTTTCTGCAGACTATGGAGGTATAAGGATTCTCGGAGGATAAGGGCCCTGGCCCTCGTTTCCCAACACCAAGGTAAGAGAAACAAAATGTTGTATGTATTATTCTAGTTTTTGAAAGATAAATACAATGTAGTTAAACTGAATGTAACTCCTTTCACTTGCAGGTTTTGGCACTAGAGAGGAAGTCAACAAGGTCACCTCCTTTTAGGCCCATGTTTCCAAATGCTCAGGTAAGTCTGCACTCAATCCTGGTTAATTTCAGTTTTGTTTTACATTTTCTTTTAACTTGCAAGATCCATGTTGACCCAAAAAAGTTGTGTTGTAGGTCTCATTAGGAAGAAGTCGTGAGGGATTCTTGGTATCCCCAATGATTAAGATAAGTGGTTTTTGGTTGGTTTAAACTAGTAAATGTATTGTGTTTAAAAACCCTTTTTGGGTTGTGCCATCTTATAGCCATTACTTGGCACTGCAATGTAATGAAAATATTTTAGTTTGCTTAAACCCTGGTAGGGTTTGGGGTGCCCTTGATGGGTCTAATTCCCATGAAGTTTATAATACATGTGTTTGGATTTTATATTTGAATCCATTATCGATTATATTATATCCATTATGTATATATACTTTGATATATTCCTCTGATGAAACGAAATTCGACTTTGGTTGGGTGTTAACCCAATGATACTTCATATTTCATTGTGTTCAATTATTTGTGTGGATTATGTTTAATAATTAGTCCTCCATCATGGATGGTCTTACATATGTAAAACAAAAAGCATTTCCTTCATTTTCTTTTATAATATTTGTATATATATAATACATGTTGTTATAAATGTTGTGATGGTAGTTTTTGGTTAGAGTTACGGCCATTTTAGCATTTTCTTAAGATTATTAGATTTGGATTTAGATTATTTTTCTCTTATATAAATCCTACTAGTGTATGTTAATAGAATCCTCGATCTTTAATTTGATTTCATTTCAATGATTTGAAGGTTGTATTACTATATATTGATGAGTAAAATTATTATAGGGCCGTGGAATAAATATCTCTATGAGATTGATCCATGATCTTGGTAGTGAAATGCAAGTACGTTTTTTAGCCATCCATCCTTGGATTTGTTTATAAATGTTTGAGGATTCCTTCTAAATTACTTGGACAGACCTTGCAGTTGTCCAATAACCTTCTTCTTGATTCTGTTAATTTAGTAAATACTTGAAGGGATTCGATCCCGTGACCTCTACAGTGCCATTCAATATGTGAAGGAATGGTTTGGTCTGATTTGGGGTTTGTTTTACTATAAATTAAATAGATCTGCAGGTTATTTTAATGCTTGTAACCTTTTCTTGATTCCGTTTCCTTTGTACATAACTTGACAATCGTATTTATACTGTGCTAAGTTGATTATGGGATTTGGATAGTTTAATTAAGGTATTTATATTTAAGTACTTACGATAGTAAAATTTCTTTCTCCTATATAGATCCTATTGGATAGTTAACACTCTAACTTAGTTTTTATAAGTTATAATACTATTAATATTAGTTAAATGGATTTTGTCTATAAATATATTAAAATCTGATACTGTTAATTCGTGTAGGAAATTTGGATGAGTATTATGTAAATGGATTCCACTCTCTTACATGGAAAAATGCAGATCTATACTTATAAGCATAAATCATAGATTTTGTTGAGAATTTAATTCCCAATTTACAGATTAAGAACATATTTAGGAAAATGATACTAACAGGAATATGTAGTCAAATGTAGGAATACACTATACATATTTAGAATTAGACGTTTTCATTCCATCAGGTACATGATACAAGGATAACATCAGTAAGCTAATGAAAAGAAAACTAGAATTTACATTTATCTACTTCATATCTAGTATTTAAACATATTCTACAACTTTTAAAAACATAAGGTATGAACTTGGAACCAACGCTGGGAAAACAAAAGTGGAGAAGTTGTTCCTCCCAACCAAGCCTTGGAGTGTTATATTTTTATCACTTAAGAAATATGATCTTAGGATCTTATCTGAGAGAATAACATGCACAACAATAATCATAAGAGACAAGAGACACAAATATTTTCCTCGAGGAAATCATAAAGGAGAAAACCCCACAACTTCCTTCGAGATAGAATGAGCACCAATAGAAAAAGTAAAACCTAAAAACATAAAGATGATATCTGACAACTGATATCTCTCACTTGTTCCAACACTTCCTTTCTCACTCATGCACCCCAGTTGAGTGAGAGTGTTTTTCTAATAGAGAGTCTCATTCTCTATTTATACTAGTTTCCTACTTTTACAATTACTTACCAGGGCCGACATCTCTAGGAGAGTCTAATAACCCTTGTGCCTCTCAACTATGGGGACTTTTCCCTCTGATCAACAAGGAGGGTTAACCTTAACTCAATTGTGGGGACTATTTCCCCAACTTACAACAGAGTGTTAACCTCAATGACTTTACATGAATTTATTATATTAATGACTCTCCCGATAGGAACATTAGGGTAAAATGAAATACAAATGATTCTCCCTATAGGAACATCGGGGTACAATATAAGATATACAAGTGAATACATTCCATCAACACTCCCTCTTAACTAGGAAGGTATTCTCTTGTCACAATTCATCAGCACATGTCTTCTTCTCTGGATCATCATCAAAGCTAGATCATCACTAGATCATCATCAAAGTTGGATCATCACTGGATCATCATCATCGGTACTTCCGCTATATCGATCAACTGGTGCTATCTCTCAATTCTACTCATCATAGGAAGTTCTATAGAGCCATCCCTTTTTCATGCTTGTTGTAGGCCTAGCCTCCAGGTAGGAATTATTTAGCGCTTATATCTGAACTAGTCAAAAAATCCCACCCAACACTTATATCTAACCATGGGAGGAACAAATCCACCACCATGTCAGAAAAGCATGCCCAACACTCACATATTCCCATGGGAGGAACACATACACCACCATGTCAGAAAGGCCCAGCGAGTCACATCTGACCATGGGAGGCCCAACCTCCCACCATGTCATAAAGGATCAACACTTATAACTTACCATGGGATGAACACATCAACCATGTAAGGAAGGCTCAAAACTTATATATTACCATGGGATGAACACATCAACCATGTAAAAAAGGCTCAACACTCACATTTGACCATGGGATGAACACATCAACCATGTCAGAAGGGATCAGCACTCACATTTAACCATGGGATGAACACATCAACCATGTAAAAAAGGCTCAACACTTATATATTACCATGGGATGAACACATCAACCATGTAAGAAAGGCTCAACACTTATATATTACCATGGGATGAACACATCAACCATGTAAAAAAGGCTCAACACTCACATCTGAACATGGGATGAACACATCAACCATGTCAGAAGGGCTCAATGCTCACATCTAACCATGGGATGAACACATCAACCATGTTAGAAAGGCTCACAAACTCATCACTTCCCTTTGGAGGGAACCTTGATCTGGATAACACCAAGCTTCTCCCTGAAGTAATCAAACTTCAATCTAGCCATTTCTAACATAGAATCACATCAGGGTTGAATATGTCTAAGGATAACCTATGAGCTTCACCAGGACTGATTACATCCGAGGACAACCTACAGGACTGTTTACATTTGAGAAACCTAGGAGCTTCGCCAGGATTTTATGCTTACACAACTTGTCTCAATGGCTATGCTAGAGCTCCCTCTTTTGAGAGATATCAATCTGGATCACAAACTGGAGCTTCACTTTTCCTCTCTGCATCATACAAAAATGCAAGTCAGATCAATCAAATCAAATAGTAGTTTTCAAAAGAAACATACTACCTCCCAAATAGGCGAGAAAGTGGCAACATATTTTTCCTCAGCTGTACTCAGCACCATGCAGGACTACTTCCTGCTAAACCAAGAGATCACACTTGATCTCATACTAAAGTAGCACCCCAAAGTTCTATTCCTATCAATGGCACTTCCCAATCTGAATCCACATAACCCTCCAGGTTAATATTCTGATTCGACTCATACTTGAGCCCATAGTCAGCTGTACCCTTAAGGTACCTCAGAATATTCTTTGTAGCAATTAGGTGACCATGTCTCAATGTGTTCACAACAAAGAAAATATCTAGTCTCGTATTCATTAGGTACATCAAGGAACAAATCATCTGACGATACATCATGGTATCAACCGACTCTGATGAAGCAACACTTAATAGCTTCAGGTTCGATGCCATAGGTGTGGTCATGGCCTTGCAGTTCATCATCCTAAACCTCTTCAGGATATCCAATGCATAATTCCCTTGTCCCAAGGATATTACATCCACATTCTTCCACACCTCCATGCCTAGAAATTAGTGCATCATATCCAAGTCCTTCATCTTGAACTCGGCAGCAAGTCTCTTTCTTGCAACTTTAATGAGTTCCTCTTTTCTGTCAGGAACAAGTCATCGACATATAACAGGAGTAATGATTGGTATTTCTCCTTCAACCTTGAAGTAAAGGTTGGAATCCTCTTTAATCTCAATAAATCCTAGATCCATCAACAAGTAGTCCATCTTGTCGTACCACAACAAAATTTCAACCCAAAACCTGATGCCTTGCATGTTTGAAATTCGACACTTCTCTGTCTCATTTTCGACACATACACTTTTTTTTGGAGTCGGTGGCATAACATCAGATCTTCGATAGTCTAATAATGTGGGTCAAAGATCCAACAGACAATTGTGTCACATATTCAACCATTTTTCCTTCTAAAGTGCCAACCAAAATTGCATAACCCGTCGGAAATCTGACGTCCTCAGACCCTTATAGCATCGACCATTCGACGGAAAGAAGTGTTGGAGAAATGGTGGTGTCGTCAGTTTTTAATTTAGGAAATGTCAGAAATCTGATGCAATCTGACACTAGAATAGTTGGCCTTTCGATGAGGTCCGACACTTTAACCGTCGGTCGTCCGACGGGCGGAAGCGTCGGAGTCATGGCATGACCGTCGGATGGGTTGACCGGAGTGTCGGAAGAACGTTGGAAAAGCGACGCCTGTTGATGGATTTAAAAAAAATCCAAATATTTCACTTACGGCCACATGGTTTCATCCTAGAATTTGACCACTGAAGGAATCTTGGTAGCAAACTAGAGGATTCTATGTCAAGTATATATTTCATCCTTGCACTTATAGTTATCACAACTACTTTACTCTTAACTTTACTTTTCTCAAAATAGAAAACCCAATATCCTCAAGAGAAGCACCCTCCTTTCTTTTTATGGAATAAGGAAGAGAGAAATTACAAGAAAACCCTGTACTAGGTCTACAAGTGGACCACTTAACAAGACAAAGTCCAATCTAACCAATCCATAAACACTTTAAGAGAATGTTCCTTAACTAGAGACATTACATGTGCTAAGTGTAGGTGATCACAATACAACTTCTGCCTACACACTTCTCCAAGTAACTCAGGTAGTGTGAACCACATGTACAAAGGTCATGTAATCCCATGCCCGCATGTTCCAACTTACCCACTTAGAAATGGCCTATGTGACTTGGCTTTCGAGAGAGTCGAAGAAAGGTTGCTTGCAATCAATTTTTCCTAGTTGACCACAATGCAGTGCTTCTCTAGGTGAGACTATTAGTTGGAAAGTGGAATGAAGCAGTCCCCATACACTTTCTATGTCCCTGACCTCCATTTTGAGTTGACTAAAGTTCTAAAAGGTGTATTTTCATAACATGATTAAGATGAAATGGGTCTAAAGAATTGTGTTTATCCTTCATATGCATTGTGCTAATTGTATAAGTATCTGCATAAGTTTCTCCCTGTATAAGAAAGAGCTCTCTTGCAAAGAGTGCTTTACATCCCCAATATTAATAAGTGATTATGGAGGACACTGAACCTATAGAGTCTCTAAATAGAGGGGACCAAAGGAAACATCTAAGAGGATTGTTTTTGGCTTTCCATCTATGTACATCGTTGCTCCTTTATTTTGATCTTTGTCTTTCAGTTGTATATATATCGCTGACAACCCATATCTACGCATACTTCATGTATATTGGACCAGTCGCATCCAATCACTGTAGTTGTAACAGGGTCCAACATAATCCATCAATTATGTACATCTACCGTATCCAACCTTTATGCCATCCATGCAAAACAAGCCCAATCCATGCAATGAGGACGTTGCAATTCAATATATCCTCTCATTCACACAAAAATCAATGTTTACTTTAGGAAGATTGCTAGGCACCCATTGTTTCACTAGGTGTTGGTACCTTAAGGGCATGTCGATGTCTCCCACTGTCTCTTCATCATAGGAACATGACCCCCCTCCTTGGAGAAAAAAATTCATGCGTTTGTCGAGTTTTCTTCTGATCTTCTAACATCTAGTTGATCTAGCCCATGTAGACCTACTGGATGTCTCACTTTACTCATGATGATGATGATGAAGACAATGATTGTGACAATGATCATGATTATGAAGATGATTATTATTATTATTATCATCATCATGAGGATGACGATGATGATGATGTTGATGATGAGTATCTTGGATAAATTAAAATATAGCTTTGAAGGATGATTGAAAAGTTGAGCATGTGAGCATGTGAGCATGGTGATGATGGTAATGATAATGATGTTGATGATGATGATTATGATTAGATGATGATGATGATGATGTGTGATGATGACGACAACGACGATGAAGATGATGATGTGTGATGATGATGACGATGATGATGAAGACCACGATGATGATGATGATGATGTCGATGATGAAAATGATGATGATGATGATGATGACAATTTAAATATATTTCATCATCTTCTTCATCCATGTTAGCATCTTCTTCATCCATGTCATCATCTGTATCATCAGATACATAGTCAACATTGTAAGGATTGGCCATATCATCATCATCATAATCAGTTGTGCTCATCATGTCATCACTGGAATAATATTCATCGGAATTGTCTTCTAACTCAATATGATCATGCTCTTCATCATAGTATTCTTCTTCTAGAGAACCCTCTTCATTACCATCATATAGGTTATACTTTAGCGGCCTTCCCCTTGGATCGTGTCTCATAACAAATGACTAGCCCGCTTTACCTAAAACCTCTGAGTAAAATACTTGTTCACATTGGCTTGGAAGAACATAGGGATCTATTCCTGGCTCAAAAAACCTTGTGTTTACCATGATAAATCCATTATCATGTTCAATAATAGTTCTATTTGGATCACGTTGATTCAATCGTAACCTGTACCATTTGACAACGAATATAACTACCTTAAAGGATTTAAAGTCACACTGTATAATATCTTCCAAATACCCATAGTATTGATTTTTGAGAGACTTCTGGATGTATGTCAGTTCTAGATGAAACACTGGTAACCTCAAAGACAGGCAAAACCCCAGAATCTGATGTTTTCTTTGTTTCATCTAGTTTTTTGATCCAATATCTACCTCCATTGTAGACCATAGCCTTATGGTGTTTTACCTGCAATAAGCAATACATGAAAAAATTACACAACCAATCAGTCCTTATGCAACAATACATGGAAAAAAAGAACATGTACGTCAAAAAGTAATTTGCAAAATAAAATATTTAGAGGGATATTTGATTAATTATATTAAAAGTAATTTGCAAAATAAAAGATTTAGAGGGATATTTGATTAATTTTCCATTTTATCTTTTACACCATATTCCAAATCGATTTCCCTTTCTGTTATATTGTTATCTCCATTGTGTTGTGCTGCTTTTACCAATTAAGCCACACCTTCCCATGATATACCATGACTTGATTGTGTGCATCCTTCAATCCATACCTTCATCCTGTCAATATTGTTTGCGATGTATTAATGAATTGCATCCCATTCTGGACCAACTGTTTAATGACAATAACCATTAAAATCAAAGAAAGGTGTAAATATCCTGGACAAAGACGTATATGCTCTTAATTGAAGCAATGATGACTAGAAAATACAATTAGAATATGAAGGATATAATAAAAATACACTAGCTAATAATTACCTTTCAGCTTCCTCAATATACCTTTCCCCTTCAGTTGCTCCCCTTCAAATTTTTTATTGGAGTCTGGATCACAAATGCGACATAAATTGATCTTTGACGCTAAAATAGGAATATATTCACTAACATACAACATGTTTTGGTATACCGTATATCCTTCCATCATAGAACCCTCTAGATGTGCTAGTTGTCTCACCAAACCCTTCATAAATTTCAAGTGCCTCTCAACCATCCACATGGACCTTGAGTGCACAGGTCCACACAAATCAATCTCCTCAACTTGGTGTATGATGTAGTGTTCCTGTGCATTGAAAAATGTCGATGGTAGATGATTCTGCATTTCACACATGAGACAAGGAATTTCTCTCCTCCAATACTGTATATCTTCTTTATGGATTTCTTTAGATGTGAACCATCTACAAGTGATGCAAACCAATAATGATATTTAACAAAAATAAACATTAAATTACAATATATGCTGAAATAGTGCACAAAAAAAAATATAAAAATTATTATACAGAGAATTAAAGAAACACTAAGCACATGTAAGTAATCGCTAGTTACCTCATGTATTTACCAAGATTATATATAACTTGTTTGACATTGTTGTCGAAGTTGTCTGGGAGAGAGAGAGGTAGAACATACTGTATCAATATACAAACCATGCCATTTATTAAAAAAAGAGTATACAAACAAGAAAAAATTATATGGACATAACAATAATAATTACCTTGATGAAGACATGCCAATCATGTTTTTTGACCCCCGAAAAATCACCTTTTTTAGTTAAGATATTCTTCAAGTTTGCAAAAAAACCGGTGGGAAATTTAATTTTCCGCATTACTTCTTTGACAACATTGCTTTGTTGCTCCGTAAACATCCGTGGAATTGAGTTTATATTAACTTGTTCTCCGTTGGTATGAAATTGGATGACACCTTTCATTGCATGGTTGCTTTCTTGAATGTCTTTGCACACTTTCAAAACTTTATCTTTCTCCCTCATTAGCTCTAGTAGTCGCTGTAAGGTTTCAATAACATTCTTTCCAATATGGATTGTATCAAACAAATGAGAAATTTGTAGGTGCTCATAGTAGGGAAACCTGCTGAATTGAATAGGATAACTTTTCATTCCTCGTGGAAGACCATTAATGCCTTCATGATCACAATGGAAATCAAGAATTTTAGTTTATAATTAATAAATTACATCATAAATCAAATATGGCCACTACAATAAACAATTCACAATAAAAATTAAAATACATAAAAATTCATATACGATGATCCATACCTACCATGATGACGATTTCTATTGTATTGCATCTTCCAAAGGTGAGGTATCATTCTCCGTGGTTTTAATGCAGTCTCCTACTTCCCATTGAAAAGATTTCTTTTAGTTGTTCTATACCTGTGATTATTAGAGAGGAAATGCCTATACTCATCAAACACCTCCTTTCTTAATCTTTTTGAACGACGATATTTTATCTTAGGACCACAAAATGGACATGCAAATTTACCCTTTGTTTGAAGACCTACAATATTTACATATGGAATATCTATGTCAAATATATTCATTTATAAAATATTCTAACTACTCCATATCATTAAATGCAATTAAAGTGGAACTTAAAATTAGAAACCACAAAATGAAGTTAACCTAGGGGCATCGTGTATTGTCCATACAACCATTGCATGGAATTGAAATTGCCTTTGTCATATTGGTCTAGATACGTCATACATAGTTATGCCATTCCATAACTTCAGTAGCTCATCTATAAGAGGTTCGATGTATACATTCATATCTTTGACTTGGAACTTACCGGATTCATAATTTGAAGAACATATAAAATATATCATTATGAGAACCATTAATATATATAAACCATGCAAAAGAGTAAAATAATAGATATATATATGAAATTAAGATACATATTACGACAAATGAGATGCCACAACTATATTATAAATAAAACAGTTTTAGTCAATAAAACCTGGAATAAACATCGACAACATTATGTGCTCCCTCTTTATTGACAACCATGGAGGAATGTTATTATTGATAACAAAAATAGGCCACACCATGTAAATGGATTTCAACTATGCAAATGTATTAACACCATCTACTTCCAAAGAAATCCTAAGATTACGTGGTTATTCATTAAAGTGAGGCCACTTTTCCTCAATATCTCTAAAATTAGTACCATCTGTAGGCATTCGGATAACATCATCTTGACTTATGTTCCTTGCATGGTAATCCATAAATTGTGCTATTTTTTTGCACCTGAACAGTCATTGCAAACGTGGAATGATGGGAATATAACGAAGAACCTTTCGAGGCACCTTTTTTGTTACTTTATCCGTACGATATCTACTTACATGACATTCCAGAAATTCTATTGCAAATTCATGCTGATTATAATATATAACATAGTCATCGGGGTATGCATGAATTGATTCATAATGCATTCCAATCTCTTTCATGATGGAAGATAAATCTTGATATGTGCGAGGTAAAATATTTGATGGTGGTAACAAAAATTCAGATATCAAGATACAAAAAAAAAATTGTTAATGTAATAAATAAATAATATTAATGAAACACGCTTCATCCGTATGATGATCAATAATGAGTTAACAATACAATTATTAGAGGAATACAAATAAAATTTATCACGATCATACAATTATTAGATACCTTAGCATACGTGTGATTGTAGTGTTTGAAAGACCATTCATAACCTTCAAGTTTATTATCAACAATATAGTAGAGAGAAGATTTGTTTTGGAGCCTTCATAAAGGGGTTCATATGCCTTATCGAGAAGAGGTATATCATGAACATCATCAAAGTCATCATCATTTTCACTATCAACATCATCATCATCCATTCTAACGTTAAATGAACCATGGATCAATGTATTTGTATCATCATCTTCAATTACATCATCGGCATGATCATCTTGTTCAATATGATCATTCTGTTGTTCTCCATTAAAAATACTCGCTCCATGATCCTGATTCTAAACTTGTTCTGAAAGCACTTCCTCTGGACTACATGCTATAGGGTGTATTTCCTTTAATACAAATACATGTAAACATCAATGGAGTTACATTAATATATGAAAAAAAATAATACCTACAATTACAAAAAAAATGAATATAATAATGTTTATAATGCTAAACCTACAAATAGACGATATTCATTCCCCCCCTCAGCGTGTCCATGTTCCCTGCAATGTTTTGTGGCTATTGAGATCAGTATTATTCTCCTCTTAAATCCCCTGCATTGAGTACATGGACAATAACATTTTCCATCACCCCTTCATTTCACTGCATCCCATAGTCTAGCAAGCAATTGTCGGTTGTCTTCGTTTGGATTCAGAATATTTAATCTATTTGTCATAAACTTCGTTAATGAATATAACTGGTTATCTTAAAAAATCAAGTTCCATGCATCAAACACGCATCAAGGTTTTGTCAAACGGACAGAAGTTGAAGAATAAAAAATTCTCAGCAAACTGTCTATCGATGAAAAAAAAAATTCCCACAACTGCCTGTTGAAGAATAAAACAATTCCTGAAAACGTCCGTCGAGGAACAAATAATTTTCACTATCGTCCGTCGCTTATACAACAAACATGTTGAAATGTTTAAAACAATTTATATTTATAATGGACATGCGTCGGATATTCGACACCTTGAACATAGTTACCGTTGAAAGTATGGGACTATAAAATTTAAAATCATGTAAACCTTAATTTTTTTTATAAAAAAATCTTTACTGCCCGTCGAAGATCCGATGCTTAGGGGTCAGATAACCAACATTTTTTGGGTTCACAGACGTCAAATATCCGACCCGAAAGTGTCGGATAACCGCCACCATATGAGCCGGAAATCCGTCGCCCATGTGTCAAATAATTGACAAAGCTATAAATATTTTGTTGTCGGCATTCTGTTGATTGATTTCTGTCTGACACATCCGTGTGAAATGTCAGATGACGTTGGATTCAGACGTCAGATTTTGGGTTCAAATCCTGTAGTGTACCATGTCGAACCTTGTGATCTTCTGCAGTCACTCCCTCTAAGGTGGAGAATCATTCTCCTTCTTCCTTTCATACTCTATGTATTGAAACATTATGTACTTGAGTGACAAGTAGCTTCCTCTACTACTAATATTTTATGTATCCATATAGGGTCACTAGATACCAAGATCCTCTATCTTGAACCTTTTCAAAATTTCTTCTTGCACCCATCTGTGAGCTTCTCATCATCTATAGGATTTCATCTTCAACCATGTAGAAAAGTTTAATATCTTCATCACTCTAGGTGATATTCAAGCTCCTCATGTATGTGTTATCCCATGGGTGTCTTTTGAGCTCGTACAAGGCCTTCTTTCAATTGCACACATGATTCTTCCTATCATGTGTCTTAACTTCTAGTAGATGCAAATGTTTCTTTGTGGTCTATTCCTTCTTTCCATGAGAATCCTCTTGCTACGAATCTTTCTTTGTATCCCACGATGTTTCCATATACTACAAGCTGGAACATGTAGATCCATCTGGAAGACATTACAAAATTCCCTTCAGGTCTTGATACTGAATCCTAGACATCATTCTTCTTGAACTAGTATTCTCCTTGCCTTTCTTCTTGGCTACTTCTTCATAGCTATAAGGCTCTGCATCAATGATGTCTCTCAATAGTGTCACATAGTTGGAGTGTCTTTGAGGGCCTCTTTATTTCTTCGAAAGTATCGTCATATTATTCTTCATCTTGGATTCTTTCTTGAACAGTCATCACTTGTTCTTTGAAACAAGTCTCATCCTTCGTTTCTTGTAGATGATTGTACGCAATCTTTCCTACAAGTCAAATGCATTTGTATGGTTAGAAACATTTCATAAGGCATAATCACAATGGAAAATTATGATGCATAAAGATGTAATCATGCAACTATTTTAGCCAATACAACATTCATCCATATCTCATGGAAAATTTTCTAGATTCCTTCCATCTCTACCAAGACATCATTGAGATTGTGCACTAATCTAATATGTCAGCAAACAGGTTTCATTCTAGACAAGTATCAATGGAGATTTGTATAGAACCATGAGCTACTTACCCATCACATGCATATTACTAGTATACTGTCATTAATGAAAACATTTTATCATGCATAACACATCAATTGAATATAAAAAGATGGATAACAAAACAATATCATGACAATTAAATAGTTATATTTATTTGTTTCATGGGTAGACTCCTTCTTTCAGCTTCATCATCATCTTCATCTATAACAACATCATTTCTTATCCAAATGCTCAAGATGGATAAGATGCTCTTCAATAAATGAGTTCTTCATATTCATGATTTCTTAAGGGATCTTCTTTGAATCGTGAGTGCTAGATATTTAGTTGCTGCCATCTTCTCTTCTCTTATTATGGGTAGAGCTTCATCTTGTGTGTGCTCTTCCTAGAGTCTGCTGAAAGTAATCATTTCCTTTTGGCACACATTATTTGAATGAATGAATCCCATAATCCTGGGAGGCCATTCAAGGTGTTTATCACAACATCTGCATTCTCTACTTATTCATCCACTTTTTCAAGTTGTTCTTTGATTTGAGAGACCCCTGTAAAGTATTACTGTATGGTCTTTGCATTCTGGATCTTCACATTCTTCAACTGGTTTCTTTAAGCCATCTTTCGATATATGTTCTTCCCTTAAGATAGCTTGGTCAAGGAATCAAAAATATCTCTAGGTGTATTTAGGGAATACACGTGTGGTATAAGGTGATCCTTGATTCAATCATCAATTATCTTCTTATCCTTGACCAAGCTCTTCTTGTGTAAGGATTTTAGCCTCATTTGCCTCTGGAACTGGAACCTTTCCACTTATGTAGGTGTCCAATTTTCATTTTCTTCAAGAACCAGTGAGATCCAATACTTCCATGATTGGAAGTTTTTATTTTCACCAATATTTTCATCAAGATGGTGTGATTAGTCATTTTTAAATGAGAACCTCAAATGTAAATAACAAAAGATTAAATCTTACCGGTTTGAGGTGGCAGTCCTCGATCCGGAGTTGGCTGATCTAGGGTTTGTCTAAGAAACCCTAATTTTCAAAACATGGAATTTAAAAATTCTGATTGGATAGAAATATAGGTCTATTCAAGGAGAGATTTCCAATGTACTCCTTTTCTGAAAAAAGTGGAGGGAAGCTCCCGAAATAGGAAGCCCTAGTTTACCAATTTCTTCTGCAGAAATGCCTGATATTTTTTATGTGGTATCTCCAAAAATACTTATCGTCTATGTCTAAAATTTCATACTGAGCTAACCTCATCTATCGTATTTTCCACACCATATTTTTTACCAGAATTGGTTTCTCCAATTGGGACTTATGAGAGTTTTCCCAAGGTGACCTATTTCAGGATTGTTCAACATAGTGAACTTATACAAAATGCCACGTGTCCTTGTTTCATCATTAGGTTACGAAACTTTTAAGACATAAATTAAAGTCTATGCCTTATCTGGAACATCTTGAAATTTTTCATTTGGATCTTTTTAGTCGGAGATATAGCAATTCTCCCTAGGTGTCATGTTTAGGGATGAATCCTGGAAGAGGCTGGAACCCTGATTTGAAGGAAACATATCTCCATGAATATAGAGAATCTAAGGCTGAAATTTTTACAAAGGGTACATCCAGATTTTATATTCGGCTTGTGACAATTTTTTCCCCTTAGACGTATTCAATCTCGATATATAGATAATGTACCAAAACTACCCATTTTAGTATTTTAGGGTTTTTCACACACGGGGTCAAACTAGGGTTTTACTTTCCTGGAGTTTTACCCAACCAAAAATATAGAACTTGGGATCTAAACTTCTATTTTTATGAGGAGAGAAATCATATTCTAGGTTCACTCAAAAATTCCTCTTCTGTAAAAATCCCTAATTTCCCGCAGCAAAAACTGAAAATGCCCAGAATCAAATTCTGTTTCGACAGAAATATGCGCCCTTCAATGGAGAGTTAGCCTAGCTTCCTTTTGATGATGGATTGTGGAGAGAGACCCAAAAGTAAGAAGCCCTAGCTTCTGGATTTGCATAGTGTCTTCTTCTTAGGTTAGCTCTAATACCATGTTAGATTTTTATCATTTAAGCAATATGATCTTAGGATATTATCTGAGAGAATAACATGCACAACAATAATCACAAAAGACAAGAGACACAAATATTTTCCTTGGGGAAACCGTAAAGGAGAAAACCCCGCAACTTCCTCAGAAATAGAATGAGCACCAATAGTAAAAGTAAAACCTGGAAACATAAAGATGATCTCTGACAGCTGATCTCTCTCACTTGTTCCAGCACTTCCTTTCTCACTCATGCACCCCAGTTGAGTGAGTGTGTGTGTCAAATAGAGAGTCTCACTCTATATTTATCCTAGTTTTCAGTTTTTACAATGACTTACCAGGGCCGGCATCTCTAGGAGAGTCTAATGACCCTAGTGCCCCTGAACTGTGGGGTCTTTTCCCTCCAATCAACAAGGAGGTTTAACCTTAACTCAATTGTGGGGACTATTGCCCCGTCTTACAATGGAGGGTTAACCTCAATGACTTTACATGGATTTATTATATTAATGACTCTCTCTATAGGAACATCAGGGTATAATGAAATATAAATGATTCTCCCTATAGGAACATCGGGGTACAATATAAGATATACAAGTGAATACATTCCAAAGTTACAAATACATCAACACGGAGAAAGCATGCTACTTTCTCTAGAACCCATGAGCCTGTTCACTGAACCAAAAGAGAAAAATCCTTTAATCCACCATCTATTGCATTTCATATATGTTAATCCATGTCCAATTATAGCCTCTTGATGCTTATTGATGTACTAATTTATGGTATTCTTCCTAGGTCTTGGTCATGTATGAGCCTCATTCTCTTTAGCACTCAACTAGGAGTTGTGACTCAATTTTTGGGGATGATTCCTCCTTCCTCCCAAGTTCTCACTCAGCGGATTATGCCACTTGTAGGTTAGTAAAAACTATTCAACAACTATATCCACTTTTGTCCCCCCTTCAGCATATTATATTAAATACAAATGTTTTTATTACAAAATGTTTTATTCTTGACTTTTCTGTCAAAAATAATAAAAATAATAAAATAATAAATAAAGTACTTTTCCAGTAGAATTAATAATAATTATTAATTTAGAGGGTATTATATACACCTTACCTTAGACTTTAACATCGTCCTTGGTGTTATAACTTTTGTTTCATTCTTCCATTACATCTTCTTGGAATAAGTCTGGATATGCCCCCCGTGTATTAATTTCTATTTTATAAGTAGATTCTTCCAGACTAAGGTGCTTCCATTGCACCTTGACTTGTCTAATGGTATGAATCCAGAGTAAAATTTCTCTCCTTGGCCCCACTTGGAACTCTCCTTCGGGTTCCACTTGCATTACATTCCAATCAATCACATGAGAAACATCATGAACATATCTTTTCAATATAGAAACATGAAACACATTATGCAGTTTAATATTGGGTTGTAAGGATAACTGGTACGTGATCGACCCTACTTTAGCTCAAATTTCAAATGTCCCACAATACCTGGGTTCCAATTTTGAATACTTTCCCAGTCTCATAGAAATTTTCTTTCGATTTACCTTTACATACAGATGATCACCCACTTGGAACTCTCTAGGAGTTCTTTTTAAATCAACATAACTTTTCTTCCTATCTTGGGAAGACTTCAAATTTTGTTGTTCCTATTTCATGGTTAGTTCCATATCTTTTAATAAATCAAGTCCTAACATTAATCTATCAATTGGGATGCTCCATGATATTGGAGTGTTACACTTACACCCATATAATATTTCAAACCGAATCATACCTACAAAAAACTTGAAAATTATTATTATATGCGAATTAGTGTAGGAAATCCTCCCACTTACCTGGTTTGTCCATGACATACAGCCTTAGGATGTCCTATAAGACTTTATTTACTCTTTCAGTTTTCCCATCCACTTATGGATTATATGCAATACTGAAATTTCACTGTGTGCCCAAATTTTTAAACAGCGCTTTCCAGACGTTACATGTAAATTTTGCGTCTCTATCTGAGACTATTACTTTTGGTACACCGCGTAGCCTGAATATCTCTTTCATGAAAATATATGCAATGTTAACAAATTTATAGCTAGATTTAAAAGGATTAAAATGTGAATCCTTACTTAATTTTTTTACTACAACCATGATTGAATCATGTTGTCGAAAATTCTTCGGTAGTCCTATTATAAAATCCATACTAATTGTCTCCCACTTCCATTCCATAATGGGTAGTGGGTGCAATATTCCTGCTGGATTTTGATGTTCGGCTTTGATGTACTGACATTCTATGCAGCAAGCTAAGTATTCAACCACCTCTTTCTTCATGTTTGGCTAGAATAAATCCTTTTTGATCATAGTGATCATTTTCTGGCATCCAGGATGCTCTGAATATGGTCTTTTATGTAGCTCATGCATGACTATAAGTTTAATTTATGTTATGTTTGGTATGTACAACCTACTTTCATGTAGGAATAGTCCTTGTTGGTTTAGGTTGAAATATGTTTTTACTTGATTTTGTTCATTTTTAACAATCTTTTCTTTTAAAATATGATATTCTCTACCAGAATTTTCATCTCTTAGGATCTGATTTCCAGGATCATATTCATAGATGTTGCTTGCAAATAGTAAATTCACATGACGAGTTAGAGAATCTGCCACTTTATTTTATTTTCCTTTTATATTTTTTATTTCGAAATCATACTCGCTTAAAAAGGTTTACCATCTGGCCCATCTTGCATTCATTTTTTGTTGGTCAAATAAGTATTTAAGACTTATGTTATCTGACATAAGTAGAAATTTTCTTCCAATTATGTAATGTCACCACTTTTTTAAGGCTTGAATTATGGAAGCAAGTTATAAATCATGTGTTGCATACTTTTTCTCATGTTCTTTTAATTTTCTGGATTCATATGCCACAACATAATTTTTTTCTAATAAAATTTCTCTTAACCCTTCATTGCAAGTGTCGGTACACACGACGAAATCCTTGAATGGGTCAACAATTTTTAATATCGGGGTGATAGTTAATAGGTGTTTTAGTTTGTTAAATATTTCCATGCATTTTTCATACCATTCAAACTTTTTACCCTTCTTTTGTAAATAAGTTACGTGGTAGGCAGTCTTAGAGAGTTCTTTTATGAACTTCCGGTAGTATCCGGTAATTACCATAAATGATATGACATGAGATACATTTTTAGGAACCGACCATTCCATTATTGCATTTACTTTGTTTGGATCGACTGATATTCCATCCTTGGACACTATGTGTCCAAGGTACTGAATCTTATTCTTAAAGAAATCACATTTACTGATTTTTGCATAAAGTTGTTGTTCTCTTAGTACTTGAAAAAATATTCTTAAATGTTATTTATGTTCTTTTTTGTTTTTAGAGTAGATTAGTATGTCATCGATGAAGAAAACCACAAATTATCTAGGTAGTTTCTTACGATGTTGTTCATTAAACACATGAATGCAGCAGGTGCATTTGTCAACCCAAAAGGCATTATGTCAAACTCATAGTGACCACAACGGGTCCTGAATGTTGTTTTAAGGATATCCTCATCATTTATTCGTACTTGATGGTAACCCAACCTTAATTCTATATTTGAAAATATAGTTTCTTCGTAGAATTGATAAAATAGATTATCTATCCAGGGGAGTGGGTAACGATTCTTAATAGTCATCTTATTTAACTGCCAGTAATCTACACATAATATTAATGCTCTATCCTTCTTTTTCACAAACAAGACCGTTTCTCCCAAGGGAGAGACACTAGGTCGAATGTATCTTTTATAGATTAGTTCTTGTAGTTGTGTTTTCAGCTCTGTAAGTTCTATTATATTCATTCGGTACAGATCTTTCCATGTTCATACCGCTTCAGGTATTAGATCGATCATGAAGTCAATGCCTATTTCTGTAGGAAGTCTAGGGACTTATTCCAGAAGGATGTCTTCAAACTCCTTCAAGAATGGTATGTATTCTTGTTTAAATTTTTTATCGTTTTCATTATCATTCATTATATAGACTGCGAACAATGTACATCCTTTTCTTACTGATATTTTCATTTGCAATGTAGACATTTCTCTTATGGTCACCTTCCTAGGGATCCCTCTTACATTTATATTGTTTCCATTATCATAAGTACTTGTAAAGGTTTTATCAAAACATTTTAACACAAATTTATGTTCCTCTAGATGATCCATTCCTATTAATAAATCATAGGATCCTATAGGTAGAATATTTACATTAACATGTGTAAGGAAATATTTCATCGTCAATTTAAAATTTCTAATAAGACTAGTAACTTTCCATTTTGTACATGTGACTAACTGTACTAGCCACGACTTGTAAAACGTTTCAGCTACCAATTTGCATAATTCAACTATTCTAGGTGATATATAGATATGGCTTACACCTAGATCACTTAAAATAGGGATAGGTTGATTGTTTATCATACCTTCAATTTTAACCATAGAATTTTGCTGGTCTGCTTGTCGGTTTTCCAACGCAACGTAGAATATGGGCATGCTCCTTTCCATGTCCCCAATTGTAACTACTTCTTGGATAGAATGAACATTAAAATTATTTTTCCTTACTGGACAATATTTAAAGTAGTGTGGCCCTCCACACTCCCCAATAATATGTATGTACTGAGTCACATCTACTAACTCTAATGATTCATCAAATAGCAGCTTCAGGCTGGTATCCATGGGTGTGGCCATGGATTTACAATCCAACATATCAAATCATCTTAAGATTTCTACAACATACTTTATGAAGGCGCATTGATTCACTACTGACTAAACGTGTTGTAATATTCTCTACCTCTTCATGAGATCATAACTGATCCCAAACATCTGTCCTCAACACTTTCTCTTTGCATCTACAATGAATTCATCCTATCAGATCATTGACATATCCCAGTCTTCTGCCATTAGAGGAAATTTCAACTCAAAATGGGCCTTTTAATTTTTATTCAAATTCCATGTCCTCATGTGTTAGCCAATGAAATTGATTTAAATTTGAAATACCATATAGGTCTTAAACACGTTTTTAATATAAATTTGAAGATAGGTATCATAAAAAAAACTACTTTGTTGTTTGTATTTTTGGCATATCTCCTTGTGTTTTTACTCAAATTTCGATCAGGAGAGCTTGTTGGATGCGGAATTAAATTCTGCATCCAACGAGTACCCACTTGGCATACTTTTGACAGACCCCGCTACCCCAAAAAAATAAATACCTGAAAAAAATGGAATGATGATGTCATCATTCCATTTTTTTAGGTATTTATTGTTTTTAGGGTAGGGGGGTCCGTCAAAAGTATGTTGAGTGGGTACTCGTTGGATGTAGAATTTAATTCTACATCCAACGAGCTCTCCCGATCGAAATTTGAGTAAAAACACAGGGAGATATGTCAAAAATACAAACAAAAAAGTAGTTTTTTTCTTTTCTTCCTCCAAAATTAATAAATATTATTTTATTATTTTAACTATTATTTTATTAATTCATTTTAGGAGGCCCATTTTGAGTTGAAAGTTCCTCTAATGATTCAACCTTGAAGTTTGGAACTTGGTAAATCCTTAGTCCATCAGGAATTTTTCCATCATGTCGTACCATGTCGAACTAGGAGATATTTTGTAGTCACTCCCCCTGAAGTGGAGAATGATCCTCCCTTTGCATGTTGTACTCTATGTATTCACTAGTGGAAAATGAGAGATTAGTGACTAGGAGACCAAAAAAATTGGTCACCACAGTCTCCTGAAAGGGACAACTAACCAAAATTGATAATTCTAAGTGATATGACAAAAAACGACCAAGATAAATGACCACTTTTGGTCATGCGATAGAAACCAACTAAAAATGTCCCAGATAAATGACCAAATTTGATCACGAGATATGTAGACTACAAATGACCATATAACAATTGGTCATTTATTTGATCATTTTTAGTTGTGTCACTCCGGCAATGGAAAAAATTACAAATTTGACAATGAATTTGTACATTTTACTAAATTCTAACACTGCAAATGGATTTAAAGACCCCTTTAAAGGGTCTCTGAACCCCCTTAAAGGGGTCTCTAAATCCATTTGCAGTGTTAGAATTTAGTAAATTAATAATGTACTGCCACAAATCAACATGAATTGACCAAGTTAATATATATAAAATACACATTGGTGGCCTCGAATGTGCATCTCTAGGGGGGTCTCTGAATCCATCTACAATGTTAGAATTCAGTAGATTGTATCCAACCTCATGTGTCACAAGTCCACAATGTGGCCTATGAACTATGAACTATGTTTAGGGTCTAATACCATGTGGCCTATGAACTAAGTTTAGGCCTAATACCATATTAATTTTCTATGGCTCTTCTCTCCGCTTAACTCTTACAAGTAATATATTTCCTACTTGAGAACATTATTATTGAGGCATCCCATCAAGAAACCATGCTTACAAGGAGAGAAGTACAAATCCTTGAAACAAACTCAACACCCACACTTAAATCACCAAAACTAATGCTTCAAAAGAAAACTTAGAGACATCAAAATCTGATTGAAAAACTCTGTAAAGTAAGAGTGCTCGAGTACTTGAACCAATCTATGAACAAAAAGATTCACAATGTTTGCAACTCCGACCGAAGCCTGTATTTCTTGAACAATCAAAACTCCATTAGGATATCTCACAAAGCTTACAATGCTAGATTTCAGTGGATGACAGGAGA
>LPNX010421229.1:21420-128281 GCA_001517045.1 Pseudotsuga menziesii | reverse complement strand
TATTATATAACAATATAAAAATTATAATATCGGACAATGTTATATATAACAAAAAAAATATAACACAATATGTAATAATAAAAACATTTAATAAACAAAAACATATTGGTTTGGTCATTGACCTAAAAATCAAAGATCACAATGATATGGTGGAGGCTCTATGTGGGGGGTATTCCATAGTTATGAGAGATGGAGGCCATTCATGCATGTATCTCCCTCACATTAAACCACAAATCATGCTATACAAATTAAAATTTTCCCCGTAGAACTAAGGCGGCAGTGATCCTAGGTTGAAGGTGAGGGGTTTGGTTTCCATGGTTTTGAATGATTTCAAGTACCAATTCCAAGATAAAGAGAATATGTTCACTGATGGTCTATATATGTTGGAACTCCATTTTATGTAGGTAAACTTTCTGTATTGAAATTTGAAATGCTGTGGAATGGGTTCTATTCATATCATTGACAAGATAAGTCTTTTTTTTCCCAAGGATTCCTTCATACTAAAGAAATCAAATTCCCAAAGGTCAAACTCTCGGTTGTAAAATCCAACGCGCTTCAATAATGGAAACTACAATACTCGTCTTTCTTTTTTGTTGAAGCAAAGATTTTGAATTGAATCAGAGCCAGGGAATCGACAACTCAATAACGAGCAGGAAGAGCTGACACCGAATGAGATCCAAACAATTGCTCTTTGTAGAATTCCATGCTCTATGAGACACACCATAGGTTTTATTTATTATGGAGTGATAAGCATAAAAGGAATTTCAAAGTGCTAAATATCAACCGGTTAGAGCCTTTGGAGATCAATATTAGTGAAGACCCCATTGTCTACATGCAACAAGAGTTCAATAATTTGATGCAAGGGATCAACGAATGAAACCATTCCATGGGAGGACTGAGCTTTGTTACCAATTCCTTCGGAATTGTAGGTTAGTATTTTTGTGACCACACTTTTAATTGATCTCTGGAGAATTATGGAACTCGATGCCACATTTACACAGCACAATACCCACTTATTTTAAAGAGAAGAGATTTCAACATTGTACCTTTCTGTTATATGAACAACATGGGTAATCCCATTATCTTTATTATCTTATATTTAAGTTCTGAATACAAATTTAATTATGAGAAATTTGCCCCGTTATCCTAAAAAAACCTACAAAATATTATGTGCTAATGAAATAGAATCCCTATGAAATTCAACTTAGTTATAAGCTATTTGGAATCAAACTCAAATAAACCTAGTATTTGTATTTTTGAAAAAAATAATAGCATCAGTGAAGGTGATTTGGCCCCATTTGATTTGAATTACATTTATTTTCCTAAGAAAAAGGAAATTTATATTGTACATATCCGAGATGGGTGATATTACATATCTTACAAAGTTATTGGAGGCACTGTAACTAAGTTGGCCAACTTCTTAGGCTGTAAACCTCCACCCATATGGGAATATAAATATGTTCTTCTCTTATTTGGTATATTTATGATAAACAAACAAACAAAAAATCCAGTTGGATGCCAAAAATACAGAAATCCACTTAACAAAAAAATACCAACAACAACTGATGTTGATGCCATTGGGATGTGAAACATAAGGAATATCATGCAAAAATATCAGGCAGTTGGTTACTCCCTCAATCCGCAAACAATTATCTTCTTTACTCTACTTACATTCCACCACTTCCAAATCTACAGGGCTTAGATTTAGACCCATGTCCTCCATGTTGTCAGCCAGAATTGAGACTTTATTCCGTTCCTCCTTTTCCTCCAACCTCACTCCCCAATCTTCCATATATTCATATATATATTCTTTCATGGCTCTTGTAACCACATACATAATCCTACAGGAGTTGGTGTTCTTTTGGTTCTCCCATTTTGACCCTTCCTAGACCACACCCTCTTAGCTTCTTGAATCTGGCAATAGAAAATATCTTCCTCTTTACAACTATTACTTGGTTCTCTTGTGAAGCCTTGACTCCTCAGCTATTCTAGGGTTCACATCGATTATTTCCCTCAGTTCCATCTCCTTCAGTAAACCCAACTTTCTTATCCCCAAACATTGTATTGACAGGAGAGTCTGAGGAGATAGACCAACAAAGATTCATAAATTTACTTGAATGCAATATCCCTCTTTGGATCACAATCGATTTCATTGGTTGTAGCATGCAATACCAATTATTGAATAAAAATATTGTGGAATATTGGGAATTAAATTATTAATGAGATTATGTGTCCATCACCTAACATCATTCACACGAACCTGCATCCTTCTCCTTTCCAAGACATGTGTCTGTTGTTGTTTTTTAGACCACTATGATAATGTTCTACACTCAAAGAATAATCCTGAAAAATACCTAGGTAGTGTTAAAGCTAGAAACATATATAAACAGTAGAAATATTCAAATACTAGAATCTACAAACACTTACTGTAGAAAAATAATAACAACAAGTACAAAGATCTCAACTCTCTCATTTGCAATATCATCTCATTCAAGTGATTTTATTCATTCTTTTTTGCAAGGGAACCCCTACTTATTATGTGCACTTTCTTGAATTCTTATGGTTTCATCATTAAGGAACTTCATCTCTTCTTATTTATCTTCTTGGATTGGGGTTTTCTAGAGAATTCACTGTAGATCCTCTATCACAAGATTTCTAACAACTAATTACATTACCTCATATTATTGAAGACATTATGTTAATTCCTTGATAACTTACAAATTGAGTTAGACAAGATAAAGCACAAGGATTATACTAGATGTTAAACATGACACAAAGGAAAACCATACCAATATATCACAAAAATGATACTAAAGGACAATACTTGGAATGAGATCAAATTAAAACACTTACACTTAATATTTATAGTGTATGCTGACCACAATAATTTCTAGAGTCTTGGACTAATTTTCTCATCAACCAATTTCCTAAAAAGTGTGCCTTGAATGGAATGGGAACTTAAGAGCTCTTTGATGAGGGCTAGATTAGACCCTAAGTGTTTAATTTTTCAAATGCTATTTTTTTTGGAGAATAGACTCTATTGAAAGAGCTGGAGGATCCTGTAGAGCACATAATTTGTCCCACGTTTTCCTATGAACACAAAATTTTTGTGGGTCCATTTTCTAGAAAATTCCCTCGAGCAAAGATCTGGGTGGCACCAAGCCAATGGAGTTGGCCAATCAACTTGCAACTTGAGTTCTTTGGAATAGTCCGTGCTAGAATACTTGAGGATGAAGACATATTAACTCCATGGTTTAATGAGATTGAGAAGAAGGTTCTTAGTTCTCCTGAAGTTGGTAAGCTCTCTTTACTATATTTAGCTGCATGTATTGAAAAATTTATCACTGTCAGTAAATCTCACTAAAATTTCTTGTTATTTCCTACTACTCCATTGCATCTTGTTTTTGTTTTGGATTATTGATTCAATATGCTTAGCTTCTTGTATAGAATAATTTGATTAGTCTACTCTGGATATTTTCCTTGATTACGATCAAGAATACAATATAATGACAGGGTTCAGTCCAGGAATGGAATCTATAGAAGAGATTAAGTAATTTGACAGATTGGCCTTGGAGTACATTTTGTAGTCTAATCGATAAATTCTTGAACTATTATTGGATATGAATACAATATAACATATAAAATTTTGTCACACATGGATGCAGTTATTGGGCCTTATGTGGAGGTTTCATTCTACCACAAATATCTCGAACACTACTGGTAACACATCTAGTAATTTATGTACCAAAAAAGCCACCGGAAATAATTAGCAAAGAGGCGCTTCTAGAAACAGGTAAGAATTGATTAGCAATAAGACTATTGAGCAAAGGGAAGAATGTTTCGAATGTAGCTATTGTTGACAATAAAGAAACAAATCAAAATGGTAAGTTAGATGACCCAAAATCCAAATAGGAATACAATCAAAAGTAGTTTCTCATAACATATTTCTCTTTTCTTCTCTTTTTGATCCACACTACTCTGCTTTAGAGTTGATGCATTTTTGTTTCTCATGTTCTTTTCCAATTTCTATGTGAAATTGATAAATAGTAGTTTCCAAAGTCCAAATGTATTTCACGTATTTTAAGTCCATCATAAGAATGTAAAAAGTGCTCATATGTACTTTCGATATATTTTGAAGTCCATCTGATGAGTATCTCATTGATACGTCTTTTAAGTTCATTGACCACACAATGACTGATTACATGAACAAAAAATTCAAAATAATCTCACTTTTGAAGCAAGATCCACGTGTCATAAATTATTTCTTAGGAAAGTAATAGTTGGAATTCCCAGAAGATGAAAGGTTTCTCTTGAACTCAAGTCAGATGTATTCCTTTCTAGAGATACAAGCTAGAGGGAAGCCCTTCACTTTGTTTCGGCTCTAGCAAAAATCATTGGTTTGAAATGAGAAAAGACTATATGGATGGTCACTTGGGGGAAATAAAAAGCAGATCCCAATACCAATACTTGTTTCTTATTTAAGTTATCTTAAGGGACCTAAACATTGAAAACGTGGACACCAACTTTTTGGGATACGGGTCTAAAATAAGACACATTGTGAATGGAATCCATCAGTCTACTATAATTACATAATCACTTAATGGAGTAATCAAGCTAGGGTTTGTAGAAGACTATCGCAAAACATATGCATGCTCATCGCTTTCTTCCTGAAACTGTATTCTTCACTGCACCTACAGATACTAGGATTCTCTTAAAAGGCCAATCGGAAACAATGTGATCAACCCAATATTTTACCTACAAAGTTCATCAACCAATGCATATCATTTCTATTCTAATCTAGGAAGAATATCATCATTTAACCAACTCAGAGAGACTATCATTTAGTCATAGAGATGAGCAGTTAGGTAATTGTATTTTTTTTTTAAAGAGATAGGAAAATGGTGGTTTTTTTAATAAATTATGTGCACTCTAGACAAAAAAAAAATATACAAATAGGATACTTTGGAAATATATGAAGGCCATATTCTGAAGGCCATCTGATAAGGTTTGGAAAGCGATTAAAAGAACCTATCGTGGCTTCCTAATAAAAAATTCCACTATCTAAAAAACTCAAAACTGGGAATTGCTACAGGAGATGATCACATGGTTCTTCATTTCCATGACAAAAAAGAATAAGAATGATAAGTAAAGAGAATAACCTATATATATTTCTGATGCAAAGATAGAAACTGTCATAGGACTAGTAATTTTTGTAAATTATCTTACTGTTTGTATCTTTTTGAAAACTTGAACCCTGGGCACTTTTGGGAAAACTTCCAAGATTCTTGAACTTGTTAAGTATTCTGCTAAAATCATGTTATATATGTTTAGGTTTTATAATTTTATTTATTCTAGTTCATGATAGAATATGATTGATGGAATCTAAGATAATTTTTATAGTTAATTTTCTAGTGATGCATCTAATCACATAATTGGGGCATTCTTAAATATTTCTTAACATCAAATTTTCTTTTGGAGAAAAGGTCTGGAATCTGCAAGAATAAAAACTTGGTGGTTTAATAGTAATTTATCTAGATACTAAATTTTATAACGGATTTGGTTTGTATTTACTAATTTTCCATTCAGCATCTTTGTTTGACAGTCTTTCCTATCTATATTCCATAAGTCATGGTATTATTTTCCTTTTCGATGGTTTGGTTGATGAATGAAATGTTTCATAAGAGTCATAGGAATCTAATGATGTCCTTTTTTTATCTTTTTATTTGAATCTTCCTGATTATGACAATATTCATGCTTACAGTTTGGTTGTACACAGTTTAGATAAAGCTCTGATACTAGTGATAAATCTCCCATTTTCTGGTGTATTTGGTTACATTATTTTGTTGATAGTTTCTAACAGCAATTACTTTGTATGTAGGAGAGTGATATTTTCTCTAGAGATTCATAGGCTAGAGGGAGAGAAGCACAGTTTAGGAGCATATACATTTACCATCTAGATATTTTTTTGTCTTGTTACATTTTATCAACATCGTCTTTCAATCATCTACTTCTTTCATGGATGACAATACCAATAAAAAAAATGCACCTCTGCTCGGTTTTGGTAGCAGAGGATTTTGTATTCTTTCAAGAGATCCAAGTCAAAATCTAATAAGGAGTCACTCATTTGTTGGGATAGGTGGTACAAATGTGACTACTAATAAGAATGATTATATTGAATAACGAGAGTGGGGGGAATATTCCAGGGGTAGTTTGCATCCCTCAAGCAACAAGTCAATATTGAAAAAATCATCTCCAATATCCCTTAAATTGGGTTCTTCTAATTAATAAAGCTCAAGGAAGACATTCTGAATGCACCAAAGTTCTATTAATTTAGGGAAATGGAACTGAGCACAAAACTCCTATGATGGGTTGGCTCAGTTGAGACCCAGTAGTCCAACCTGCCAAAGAGGAGTTTCCTATAGACTAGAAAGAAACTATAGGTTAGGCCTATTAGAAACATCCAAATTGATAAGTTCTGAAAGGCAGATGAATTTTGTTTTCTTTGAGAGGCATCAAGTCTTTCCCAAAACAACCAACTTTTGACTATTAATTCAAGTGCAGAAAAACCAGTGCCTGAGCTACTATCTGGAAGAGTCTTGAATTAGGGACCAAAATGGTGGTAGCTTGGATGAACTCAATGAAATTCACAGATTGTTAGATTTAGTGCAGAAGAATGGGAGGCATTCTATTCAAACTAGGATGGAAAATGAGGGGTTCAGTCATTTTAGAGTCAAATATTTTTTGTATCCTACGGAAACTATGCTTATCAATGATTCATATAGGACACTTATTGATTTAGGAACTAGAGATGTTGAGACCAGCTATGATGAATGTTAGATTTTTATCATTTAAGAAATGTGATCTTAGGATCTTGTCTGAGAGAATAACATGCATAGCAATAAACACAACAGACAAGAGGCACAAATAATTTTCCTCGGAGAAACCATAAAGGAGAAAACCCCGCAAATTCCTCAAAGATAGAATGAGCACCAATGGCGGCATTAAAACCCAAAGGAAGAAAAGATGATCTCCATAGTTGTTCTCTCTCTCTCTCTCTCTCTCTCTCTCTCTCTCTCTCTCTCTCTCTCTCTCTCTCTCTCTCACTCTCACTTGAGATAGCTTCTCCTCTCTCACTCATGCGCCCCAGTGAGTGAGTGTGTGTGTAATCTGTAGAAATAAGGAGAGCCTCACTTCTATTTATATTCTTCCATTCACTTTATTTCCATTCCGACAAGTCGGCCTCACTTAACAATTACTTACCACAGCTGAATTTTGTAGGATAGCCTAATAACCCTAGTTCCCCACAACTGTGGGGACTTTTCCCTCCAATCAACAAGGAGGGTTAACCTTGACTCAATTGTGGGGACTATTTCCCCTACTTACAATGGAGGGTTAACCTCAATGACTTTACATGACTTGTTTACATTATTGAATCTCCCGATTGAAACATCTGGGCATGACATGACTCAATTACATTATAGATACTTCCCAGAATAAACATCGGGCACAATACAAAAGATATACAACTGAATACATTCCAAAGTTACAAATACATCAACACTCCCTCTTAACTAGGAAGGTATTCTCTTGACACAATTTATCAGCACAAGTCTTCTTCTCTGTATCATCTGGATCATCATCAAGTTATCTTCAATTCGTCTTCATCCTCAAGTCATATTCATCGTCAAGTCATCTTCATCAAGTCTGGATCATCACTGGATATAGATCATCACTGGATCATCATCGAGTCTGGATCATGACTTGATCTGGAGCATCATTGGATCATCATCAACTCTGGATCATATCTTGATCTGGAGCATCACTGGATCATCATCACTGATTTCGCTATCTCAATCAAATGGTGTTATCTCTTCATTATTCTCATCATAGGAAGTTCTACAGAGCCAACCCTTTTTCATGCTGGTTTTAGGCCTAGCCTCCAGGTAGGTATTCATCTTCTTCATCACTTATATCTGACCATGAGAGGAACACATCCAAGAACCATGTCAAAATGGCCCACCCAGCACTTACATCTTTCGTTCTTAAATAATTTCTCTCATATCTAGGCTGAGTGTCAGTATCAGACTAAAATGAATTCCTAGTAACTGACTAGGTTCCTCCATTCTCCCAGGGAATGGTCTCTCAGCACTAACTTGAGCTTCAGTCCCAGAATGAATCAATTTCCTCGTAACTGACCAAGTTCCTCCATTCTCCTAGAGAATGGATTCTGTAGGTCTTCATCATCTTTGGCCATATTGTGGAATCCTCAGGACTGATTACATGCGTCAACAAAACCTTTAAAGATCATCCTAGAATATACTATAGAATCTCCAAGGATATTTTACATGTGACCGTCACAAAACCTCGAAAGATTATCCTAGCACAGACTATAGGATCTCCCTGGATCTTTTCTATGTGACTACCACCACAAAACCTCAAAATAGCATCCTAGCATAGACTATAGGATCTCCTAAGATATTTTTTATGTGGTCAGGAAAAACCTTAAAAGAGTGTCTTACAACCTGCAAGAACTCTAAAGAGCATCCTAGAAATTTTACAAGCACATAGCTCAACCTATCGGATCTCTAGGGATGATTACATGCCTCTAGTAGGAAAACCTCGAAAGAGCATCCTATCACAAACTATAGGATCTCCCAGGATCTTTTATATGCTACCTATATCAAAACCTCTAAAGAGCATCCTCGCACAAACTATAGGATCTCCCAGGATCTTTTCTATGCTACCTACAAAACCTGTCAATGGCCAACCTGTAGCAAAACCTTGAAAGAGCATCCGAGCACAGACTATCGGATCTCATAGGATCTTTTACATGCTATCTCTACAATCTATCCATAGAGTATCATCTTGATACTCATCACAACATCATCCTAATGCATATCCTCATCATATGATCATCTTGATCATCATCATAGCAGAAACTGAAGCATCATCCTGATGCTCATCACACGACGTTTACATCCACACCCATGGGAAGGATCATCCTACCATGCTTGGAATGGCTCCTGCAAATGTGTCCCATCACTTCTTCCTTGAAGTATCTTCTATCTAAAGAACACCAAGCCTCTCTCTGAAGTACTCAAACTTCACCCTGGCTAGTGGTTTGGTAAACACATCCGCTATCTGCTCGTCCATCGCAACATACTAGAGCTTCCCTGCTCCTCTCTACACCATATCCCTGATATAGTGATATTTGATCTTGATGTGATTCGAACTGTCATGGAGCATTGGGTTCTCAGACAACTTCACATAACTCTGGTTGTCATAGAATATATAGGTAGCATCCAATGGGATATCAAATAACTCAGACAGTAGCTTCCTGAGCCATACCGCCTGACAACTAGCCAAACAAGCTATGATGTACTTTTCTTTGGTTGTACTCAGTGCTACACAGGATTGCTTCCTACTAAACCAAGAGATCACACATAATCCCATACTGAAGCAACACCTTGAGGAGGTCTTTATATCTGCAGCACTGCCCACCCAATCTGAATCAACATAACCATCCAAGTTAAACTTTTGATTCGCATCATACTTGAGCCCATAATCAATCACACCCTTCAAGTACCTCAAAATATGCTTTATTGAAATTAGGTGAAAATATTTAGGATCTATCAGAAACTGGCTCAAGGTGTTAACCGCAAAGCAAATATCTGGTCTTGTGTTTGTCTGGTACATCAAGGACCCAATCATCTGACGATACATCATGGCATCAACCGACTTTGATGAATCAAAACTCAATAGCTTTAGGTTCGATGCCATAGGTGTGGTCATGGCCTTGGAGTCCATCATCCTAAACCTCTTTAGGATATCTAATGCATACTTCCCTTGTCCTAGGGAGATTCCATCCGCATTTTTCCACACCTCCATGCCTAGAAAGTAGTGCATCATATCCACGTTCTTCATCTCAAACTCGGCAGCAAGTCTCATTCTTGCAACTTTAATGAGTTCCTATTTTTTGTCAGGAACAAGTCATCAACATATAACAGAAGCATCACTAGTATTCCACCTTCAACCTTGAAGTAAAGGTTGGAATCCACTTTACTCTCAATAAATCCTAGAGTCATCAGTAATCTGTCAATCATGTCGTACCATGTCAAACCTCAAGATCTTCTACAGTCACTCCCGCTGAAGTGGAGCATCATTCTCCCTCTGACTTTTGTACTCTATGCATTGAAACATTTTGTACCGGAGTGACAAGTAGCTTCCTCTTCTACTAATATTCTATGTATCCATCTAGGGTCACTGGATACCAAGATCCTCTATCTTTGAAAGAATTATTCTTGCACCCATCTGTGAGCTTGTCATCCTCTATAGGCTTTCATATTCAACCTTGTAGCAAAGGTTAATATATTCATCACTTTAGATGATCTTCAATCTCGTCATGTATGTTTTATCCCATGGGTGCCTTCTGAGCTCGTACAAGGCCTTCTTTCATTTGCACACATGATTCTACCTATCATCTGTATTTCTAGTGACTACAAATGTCTCTTCATAGTCTATGCCTCGTGCTACAAAGCTTTCCTTGTATCCCACGATGTTTCCATCTACTACATGACCAAACTACAAACTTCCCTTCAGGTCTCGATACTACATCCTAGACATCATTCTTCTTGAACTTTTCTTCCCTATATTCTTGGTTACTTCTTCATATATGGAAGGTTCTGCATCAATGATGTCGCTGCATTTGTAATATTATTCTTCATCTTGAATTGTCATCACTTGTTCTTCGGAACAAGTCTCATCCTTATTTGCTTATAGGTGATTGTACACGATCTTTCCTACAAGTCAAATGCATTTGTATGGTTAGAAACATTTCATAAGGCATATTCATAGTGGCAATTTCTTATGCATAAATATATGATCATGCAACTATTTTATCCAATACACCATTCATCCATATCTCACGATTTAACGTTTCTATATGCCTTCCATCTCTACCAAGACATCATTGATATTTTGCACCAATCCAATATGTTAGCAAAGAGGTTTTATTCTAGATAAGTAGCAAGGGAGAGTTGTATAGCACCATGAGCTATTTACCCATCACGTGCATATTATTAGTATACTATCATTAATGCAAACATTATATCATGCATACCACATCAACTGAACATAAACAAATGCATAACAAAATAATATCATGAAATGACAATTGAATAGTTATCTTTATTTGTTTCATGGGTAGACTCCTTTCAACTTCATCATCTTCTTCATTCATAGCATCATCATTTCTTATCCAAATACTTAGATGGATAAGAGTTTATTCAAGAAATTAGTTCTTCATATTCCTCGTTGCTTGAGGGATATTATTTGAAGCGTTAGGGCTTGAGCTTCAGTTGCTGCCATCTTATTTTCTCTTATTATGAGTTGAGCTTCTTCTTGTGTGTACTCTTCCCAGAGTCTACTGAAAGTAATTTCTTCCTCCTGGCACACATTTCTCGAATGAATGAATCCCATGATCCTAGGAGGCCATTCAAGGTGGTTATCACCACTTCAAGTTGTTCTTTGATTTGAGAGACCCTTGTAAAGTATGACTGTATGGTCTCTGCATTCTGGATCTTCACATTATTCAACTATTTTCTCAAAGTCATCCTCCAATTTATGTTCTTCCCTTCAAATAGCTTGGTCAAGCAATCAAACATATATTTCAGTGTATTTAGGGAAGACAATTGTGGTATAAAGTGATCCTTGATTGAATCATCAATGATATTCTTGTCCTTTACCAAGTTCTTCTTGTGTAAGTCTTTTAGCCTCATCTCCCTCTAGAACTGGAACATCTCTACTTATGTAGGTGTCCAGTTCATTTTCTTCAAGAATGAGTGAGATCCAATACTTCCATGTTTGGAAGTTGTCATTTTCACCAAGCTTGTCATCAAGCTAGTGTGATTACACATTTTGAAAGAAGAACCTCAAATGTAAATAGCAAAATATTAGATCTTACTGATTTGAGGTGTTTGTCCTGGTTCTGGAGCTGGGTGATCTAGGGTTTTTCAGAGAAACCCTAATTTTCAAAACTTGGAATATTTCATATCTAATTGGATATAAATATAGGCCTCTTCAAGGCTATCTTTCCAATGTACTCCTTTACTAAAAACAATAGGAAACTCCCGAAACAAGAATCCCTAGTTTACCAATTTCTTCTGCACAAATGCCTGATACTGTTTCTGCGGGATCTCTAAAATTACTAATTCTATGTGTCTAAAATGTCGTGTTGAGGTAGATTTATCTGTTCTTGTTCCAACACCATAGGTTTCATCAGAATTGGTTTCACCAATTGGTACCTATAAGCATTTTCCCAAGGTGACCTGTTTCAGGACTGTTCAACATAGCGACGTTGTACGGACTTCCACGTGTTGCTTTTTCATATTGGGGGTATGAAACTTTTACCTCCAAAGGTATGGTCCATTACCTTTCTATAAAATCTTAAGAAATTTAATTTGGACCTTTGTATCCAGAGATATAGTAATTCTCCCCAGGTGTCATGTTTGGGGAGGAATCATGGGAGAGGATGGAACCCTAACTTGGAGGAATCATATCTCCTAGCATATAGAGAATTTGAAGCTGAAACTTGGACAAAGTGGATATGAGGAATTTATATTATACCTTTGAAATTTTTAGCACCTAATCCTTCTCCAATATGGAGATATAGTGAATCTTCCAAAACTATCAGTTTCAGTATTTTAGGGTTTTTCAGGCCCGAGTTCAAACTAGGGTTTGAATTTCCCGTAGTTTCACCCAACCAAAAATATCAAAATAGGTCTCTAAACTTCGATTTTGATGAGGAGATAAATCCTATACTGGGCTAACTCAAAAATTCCTCTTCAATGAAAAGCGCTAATTTCCCGCAACAAAAACTGAAAATGCCCAGAATCAAATTTCGCTTCGATAGAAAGATGCGCCCTTCAATGGAGAGTTAGCCTAGAATCCTTTTACTGATGGATTGTGGAGAGAGACCCAAAAATTAAGAATCCCTAGCTTCTATAGCTGCACAGTGTCTTCTTCTCAGGTTAGCTATGATACCATGTTATATTTTTATCATTTAAGCAATATGATCTTAGTATCTTATATAAGAGAATAACATGCACATCAATAAACACAAGACATAAGAGACACAAAGAATTTTCCTCGAGGAAACCATAAAGGAGAAAAACCCACAACTTCCTCATAGATAGAATGAGCACCAATGGCAAAAGTAAAACCCAAAGGTAGAAAAGATGATCTCCATAGCTATTCTCTCTCTCTCACTTGAGAGAGCTTCTCCTCTCTCACTCATGCGCCAAGTGAGTGTGTGTGTGTGTAATGTGTATAAATGAGGAGAGCCTCACTTGTATTTGTATTCTTGCATTCAATTTATTTCCACTCCAACAAGTCATCCTCACTTAACAATTACTTACTAGGGCCGAATTCTCTAGGAGAGTCTAATAAAACTAGTTCCCCACAACTGTGGGGACTTTTCCCTCTGATCAACATGAAGGGTTAACCTTGAATCAATTGTGGGAACTATTTACTCAACTTACAATGGAGGGTTAACCTCAATGACTTTACATGACTTGTTTACATTATTGAATCTCCCGATTGAAACATCGGGGAAATAAATGACTCAATTACATGATAGATACTTCCCAGAATAAACATCGAGGTACAATACATAAGATATACAAGTGAATACATTCCGAAGTTATAAATACATCAACAATGAAATTCACCCTATTGTTGTTGATAGAATGGCCGAAGATCTGAGCAAACCAGTTGGTGCTTCTAACAGTAATTCTCTATTTAATTCAAGTGTAAATCAAATGACTCAAGAGCAAGTAAGTTTGAATAGGAAAGTTGTATACTTTAGCAACAAATCTCCTGCGGGTCAGGTGGAGGTAATGAATGTTTCAAGGTCTCCAAGGTTTAAGTGTAAGAGTTCCATATCATGAACTACAAGCCAATTCATTAACCAAAGTTGTTCTCAATATTTGTATGCAAGTTATGGATCAATAGACATTTATAATGGAAAGTCCTCAATAGAAGCTAGTACAAATACTGACAGGAACATTTCCAGCAGTTCTGGGCATACATGAGTGTATTATTCACCACCATCTAGCTTTTCTTTAGATATTGGCCATATGTCAGAGAATCCATGGAATGGGCTTCCTAATCAGACGAGGAGTACTATTAGTGTACAAGAGTCACATGGAGTGTGAAGTTTGGTTGAAATATCATTGTCAAACATTACAAGCATGGTTGTATCTTAGAGGAGCATGCAATATGGGGCTTCCTTACTTACAAGTCATCATAAATTGTTGGATAGAAGTTTACCTCCTCAATGTTTTAGAAGGCCAATTACTGCAATGGAATCTGCTATAGGTTGTTCCGTTGAACTAATTGGAGGAGAAACTGATTTGGAATTAGAACTTCCAAATCCTAACAATGACACCATTTTACGTGTCACCAATCAGGTTTCATTGCCTTTTGGTAGATGCATAGGTTGTTGTTTTCTGTTTGTTTAGATTGATTTTCGTTCACTGATCACATATATCTCCTTAGGAAAAAATTACTACATCACTCCCTTGGTTGTTTATCATTGTGAATGAGGATACCACAGGCTGTAGTACCCTCCAACATATAATCCTCTTATGCTCAACATATCTGATGCAAACAAAATTGTCTTACATCTTTCAACACAACTAATGGTTTAGGATTTTGGTTCTGAATTAAATGAGGTATGCATGTATGTATTTGTGTATATATTTACATATTTATTGATTAGATAATTCCTCTATTCTTTTCCAAGTGCAGGTTTCATGTCACTTGTTTCGTTGGACCAAATAATGCCCTCTGTAGATTATTATGAGTATGCTTTGACAAATGGTGTTCTCAACATCCAAAGATGTAATGAGCCCAGGATCATGATTTATATGCTTCCCAAAGAAGATGAAAGTTCTAAGGTTGTTACCTATCATGGCTGGGGTGCAAAATATGATTCATTGTAGTGTTGTTATGGTAGAGGTAATATTTTGTAACTATAGTCAAGTGTATAGTTGAATTTGTAAATGCTTTTTGTTGTAGTGCACTCGAACTTATGTCTAGTTAGTGAGGTCTAGTAATACGAACACCTACATTGACAATTCCAATTATTTGACAGTTATAATTAAGCATGATTGTTATAATTTAATGTAGTAAACTGAATTGTACCATTTCACTTAGTTGTACTTAAAATATACCACTGCACAATGGTTTTTTATTTCTCGTGCAACAAATAACTACATGAAAGATAATACATTAATGTATTTTGAATATTGATTGTTTTGAATCGTTGATTTGAATTTTTTAGATTAGATTTTCCTATTTTTCACATGAACTTGGTTATTGTTGTCAGCTATTGAAAATTATAAATAATTTTCTTCATTGTTTTTCTACTTTACAGTTCATTGTTTTTCTACTGAGATTTTTTTATTGGATTTTGCAGTAGTGAACTTAACTAAGTGGGCCATGGAGTATGAAGAGCATATTGCTGAGGATTTACCATTGGGTATGAAGAGCCTATTGTTGAGGCTTTTAAGCTAGTAAGTATGGGTTAATTGAAGTTGTTTCAGGATCTAAGTATGGCTTAGCATCCAAGTACAAGAGGGATGGTTTAGCCATTGTAATATTTTGAAAATTCGTCGATGTACTATATGATTTTCATGTAAAGTTATATGGAGATAGTTTTTGAGAAAACTCATATTTTTTCTAATACTTGACATTTCATATAATATAATTTGTGCGGTTTTAAAAATATATGGTTTTACTTTATATTATTTATAAGTGTTGTAATTAACTAATTAATGTGGCATTGCATAATTCACGTGTGTATTAGATTATGATAAATAATGTATGAGTCTTTTTTTAATTTAAACATAATATCATATTAAAATTTTATATCGATTAATAATGGACACCATTAAAACTAATAAAATATAATTACCACACATAAAACGACTAAAAATGACTAAATTAGTGACCAATAAATGATATTAATGACCAAAATTCGCATATAAAATCACCAAAAAATGAGAGATACATGACCAAACAATAAGATATAAATGACCAAAAGAACGACCAAAATTCGCATATCAATGACCAACAATCAGTGCTGGTGGCTATATTACGGTCTTTTATTACGCGACCAAATTTTTTCATATTCTAGTTTTTTATGTGGTCATTAATTTGGTCATATGGAGATCCAGCTACATGCCAGAGGACTCTACCAAGTCACTATGGACATAGAAGAAGAGAATACTCATGTTATAGACAAGGCTATATTTTTTAATAAGAAAGATGAAGCATTCGATTTCTTGTGTCTCTCTATCTCCAAGGATATTCCATTCCACCTCTCGGGATTGAAGACTCCAAAAGATATTTGGGACCAACGTGCGTCCCTATATGGAAAACAACATGAATTGAGGGTTTATCAACTTGAAAATGAGTTGATGTCTCTTCAACCTGGCAATTTTGAGATCGTCAATGTTTTTTTCACAAAATTCAAGCAATAGTCCTTTTGCTGCAATGGTGTGAGGTGAAGAAGGAGGATGATCAACTCATCCTCGCCATTCTCTTAAAACTTGGAGCTGATTATTTAGTATTTTTTCTACATTGCATGCGGGGAAGCTCACAACCCCTAGATGGAATATTCCTACACTCAATTCCTTCATTGAGTCCCTAAAAAGTGAGCATGATAAGATTGTCCAGATGGGGATCATCAGATTCTCCCATGATCAATCCCTCTTTGCTTCGAGACACAAGGACTCAAAGGGGAAAGGAAAGCAGCAGAAGAATCCCAAAACCAAATTCCAAGATCCTAAGCCAAAAGTTCAAAACTAGCAGCAAGAAGAGCCTTCCGGCTCAAAGAAGAACAAAAAAAAAGGCCACCATGGGAAGGAAAAAGTCAATTGTTCATACTGAGGGAATGGCTTCCACTGTAGACATGCCTGCATGAAAAATAAGGTTGATGAAGCTACTTCTCTCCTTTATATAAATAACATAAATATTTTGGAAATCTTTTGGAGGAAAGAAAATCAAGATCGAGAATACCAACATGAAAGAGGTCATGCCCTCATGGAAAGCACTTCGAATCCCATGGCTCTACTCATATATTCTGGAGATTCAAAACACATGATGGCCAACAAAGAATCTTTGTATTTTCTTGACACGAGCAATATAATTCCCATCCACATGGGAGATGACTCTACCATCATCTCAAAAGGACAAGGTACTGTAAATCTTGAGCACGGTTATTTTTCCAATGTTCTTTATGTACCATTGCTTGCATCAAACCTCCTGAGTGTTTATCAAATGACCCACACTGGAGTGCCCAAGAGAGTATCCTTCAGTCCTGATGATGTACAAATTACTGAACTTGCATACGGGAAACTTTTGGAAAAAGGCTTTGCAAATCATCATGCAAAATCCTATGAGTTTTCCCATTTTGTGGAGGATGCAAAGCCCACAACTTTGCTGAATCATGGAAATGAGGTTAGTAGGATATGGAATGAGAGGTTTGGCCACCTAAAATTCAAATACTTGTAGAAATTACAGAAAAATTACATGGTTGAATGCCTCCTGTTCATCAAAGCTACCACCAGAATTCACAAAGGCTGTATTTTGGGCAAGCATCCTGAGCATAATTTGATCGGGCGAAGGAAAGTTGGGCATCAGAAATTTTGGGGTTGATTCATTTTGATATCAGTGGACCAATTCCCATCACATTCTTGAATGGATTTTAGTATGTTCTTACTTTTAGAGATGATTTTTCTAGATATACATGGGCCTTCTTCATCAAGAAAAAGTCAGATGTCTTAGAAAAAATCATTTAATTAAAAGCACTGATTGAGAATGCACCCGTGAAAAAGATAAAAACTTTGAGATATGTTAATCCAGAGGAATATATCAGTAATTATTTTCTTCATATATTTTCCTAAAGTGGTATTCAGATCCAACATTCAGTCCCCTACACTTCCCAGTAGAACGGTGTAGCTGAGAGAAAGAATCAGTCTCTCAAGGAGATGACCACTTGCATGCTGGAAGCCAAGAAGTTGTATGCAAATTTATGGGATGAATGCATGAATTCTTCTGTATACATTCATAAAAAAGTTCCTCTCTCATCAATGAAAGGTAATACCCCTTTCGAATCCTACTTCAGACACAAGCTGAATGTGTCGAATCTCAGAGTGTTTGGGTCCACTGCATGGGCCTGAATTCCGCATGATAAGAGGAAAGCTTTGCAACCTCATAGTGTTGAATGTTTGTTTATTGGATATCCTAATGAATCTAAAGTTTTCAATCTGCTCTATATGATAAAAAAACAAATCATCATTGAAAGAAGTTTCTGGTTCGATGAGCCTCTTCAAGAGGTAGAACTACGAAGGAGAAAAATGTTGAATTTCCTTCCTATTCTACTGAATATTTGGATGATGAAATTGGGGGTGTTGACTCTGATTTGGAACCTCTGATATCTGATATCAGTGAACATAAATAATCAAGTTAAATTTCATAACCTGAATTTCAAACACATCTCCCAACTTGGGCCAGACAGAGACTTTCTTCCGACGGTGACAACATTGGAAATCTTAATGATCCAAGAAGAACACGGTCTGATTTCCAAAGAGCAAGTATTGCGCTCTCTTGTCATGACTCTTTGATGTCCAAAACTTAGTATTTAAAGTTATTTTATATCCTAATTCTTACTACCATGCTTGGAAATATCTGATATGGTAAGGTGCCATGGATGAAGAGATCAATTCTCTTCAAAAGAATGCTACTTGGGAGCTAGTTTCTCTTCCTTCGTGGAGGAAATTAGTTCAATGCAAGTGGGTGTTTCAGACAAGGGTTGATTTTGATAGAAGAAACTGAAAATATAAGTCAATTCTGGTATCAGAAGGGTTCTCCTAGGTCCAAGGTGTGGACTATCATGAGACCTTTGCACCGGTTGCAACAATGGACTCCATCCGCCTAGTTTTGGCAATTGCGACATCCAAGCACTGGGAGGTGCATCATATGGATGTTAAGTTTTCCTTTATACATCGATATATTCATGACGAGATATACATTGAGAAACCTAAGGGCTACATTTCAGATTCAAATTTGGTTTTCAAACTAAAGAAGTAACTATACGGGTTAAAACAGGCCCCAAGATAGCGGCATTTCAAGATGGATGCCTTCCTTCCCTCACAAAACTTCCAAAGGTGTAAATTAGATACGAATGTGTATCTACAACAGTATGATGGTAATTTTCTTATTAATTTTTTATGTTTTTATGATATCTTGATTACTGGCAGCACTGTTGCTTCCATTTTAGTCATAAAAACTGCCCTCCATGATGCATTTGAGATGAGCGATTTGGGGCTCTTGAAGAAATTTTCGGGGCTTGAAATTGCACAAAATTATGATGAGATAATGGTCACTCAGTAAAAATACATATAATACCTATTATTTAATTTTAACATGGATTAATGTAAGGCTTCTCTATTCCCTTTCCTTTCAGGGATCAACCCTGAAGAAGGAAAAAGCACTCCACCAATGGATTGCACAATCTACCGCCAACTGATTGGTAGCTTTCTTTACTTGACTCATTCTCATCCTGATATATGTTATGCCATGAATGATGTATCAATATAAATGCAGCAGCCTCATGATATTCATTGGAAGGAATCCAAGAGGATCCTTCAGTATATTTAGGGCACCATGACCTACGACATTCACTATGCTACAGACTCTGAGCTAGAGTTGGTTGGTTACATAGATTCAGATTGGGAGAAAGATTATATTGATCGAAATTATACTTATGGATATGTATTCATGTTTGGTGGTGGCCCCATTTCCTATTCTAGAAAAACAAGGCTTCCATTGCATTGCCTTAAGCAGAGACCAAGTACTAAGGATCAGTGAATGCTTGCATCCAAGTTGTTTTGTTGCAAGGCATTATTTCAGAGTTTTATTTTGGTAGTACTTTATCCACTATCCTCTTTTGTGACAATGAAAGTGCTATTAATATATCCACATATCCAGTTACCAGGAAGAGGACCAATCATGTAGAGATACACATGCACTATATTAGGGAATTGGTGCATAATGGGACCATCATTCTGCAATATGTCCCTATTGATAAGCATATTGCAGACATCTTCACCAAGATATTTTTAGAGAATAATTTCACTTAGCTCCGTTCACTGTTGGGGGTGAGCTCATCAGGGTGATCAGNGGGGGGGGGGGGGGGGTTCCCATTGGGTTTTCCCTCTTTCCTTAATTATATTTATTTTTGAGAATTGTTTGAGTTACAATATTGTACAGGGTGATATATGGCCTTTGTTTCTGAGGCCCTAGCATTTCATGCATTTTTTTTACTCCTCCTGAGTATATCTTAAGGGGGGGTGTTGGAGTCATTTACCCAACATACACACTTATTTGGTCAAGTTTGGCATATTTAACCACTATCCTAAGTTTAATTGACTTACTTGGCATAATATGAGAACACTATGACATCAACATGAGCTCACCCACACCCTCCTTCAGTCAAGGAGGCCAACTAAGCCTTCTCCTTCATTCAGGGAGGCTAACTGGGCTTCCTCCTTCAAACATGGAGCATTTTTTGGGTGATATGAGTGTCATAAGTGCACCTAATTGATAAATGATTGTTACAATCAGTTAAGTTTAGTTTTGAAGGTGCCTTCATTCATTATTTGATTTTTTTTTCATTATTTATGAACTGGAGCTAACACATGCACCTACAACCACTTCTGATGACATGTTTACTTCAGTCAACTCCATCTGAGATACTTGTAGTTATGGATTTGCTACCTCCTTCAGTTGGACATGCAGTTACATGTGATGAGTCACTTTCCTTTAGACTCAGTCATCTATTTCACTCTGCTTTAGTTAGGACTTAGTTGAGAGTCAGTTATTGATTAGCTTGGTGATTAACAATGTGTGTCGATTGTGGATGACATTCAGTTAAGCTACACACATCCATTCAATTGGAATGACCTCCTTGAGTATTCAAATTTTCTTGGAATTCATGCACCTTGCATGACCATTGTATTGTATTACTCATTCTTTATTGATTATACAGAGCTACAACATTCTATTGCAGCACCATTATGCCATTTTCATGCTTAATTGTCTGAAATATCTTATGAGATTGTGTTTTAGTCCCTATATTACTGTGACTGATTAATATCTTACTCTCTATATAATGAAAAAAAACAATTGTTCAGAGAGAAGGGGGGAAGTTTTCTAGCCGAGGGGTTGTGTGGGATTGTAAAGGTTAAGTTACCAGTTTGAAAATTATTTTATGTTCCTATCAGTGTAGTTTGAGAGTGGTATGGAGGATAAGAAATATTATATGATCCATTTTGATTTATCATTAATACAAATACAATTCAATGTCTTTGATATATTTTTGTAATAATTTTTATGAAGGATAATGTTTATGTTTTAAGTTTCTCATTGTAGATATATGTATTTGTGTCTCCTTTTATACATTATTTTTTGTTTCTATTTAAAGGAATTTATTATTTGGATATGTAATCAACTATCTATGGTTATATAGTCGATTCTCAAACTGGCTCATGTATGTCCACTGTTTGTAGGATTATACTTGTACATCACTCGTGTTTACTTTCTCTCTTATATACGTATGGGTTTGTGTTTTAGGATTAATCATTTATCCACCCTTTTGTTTCCCTTTCCATTATTATAAACCATAAAATCAAATATTCAAATAAATCAACTTATATTTTAAAGATGTGTTAAGCCTGGCTCTCTTTTAGCCAAGAGTTAGCTTTATAATTAATAAGAGTCATCTCCCAAAACAATTTTTGGATCATTTGAAGCATCAACATAGGTGAAGGCCTCTCTTGTCGAAACAATATGACTTGAAGCTCCAGAATCGATGATGAAAGAAGAGGATATTACCGTGATTTATACTAGGGAATGTACTGTCTCCTCATCTTCATGATTTTATCCTCCCTCCTTCTTCTTTGTGCCTTCATGGAGAGAGATATTATGCTTCTCAAGTAGTTGAGACAACAGATCAATTTTTTTCTTCAAGTAGGATCTATCTAGATGGGAGGCCCTATTACACTATGTGCAATTGATCATTTCACCTTTTCCTTTATTCTTATGTGGAAGCTCATTCTCCATTTAATGTCCCCTCATTTCACCTATCTTTCCAAAAAAATATTGGAGCTTCGCCCATACTTCATTTGGTGTGGTCCATCCATCCAAATGGAAAATAAGGTCCCTTGAAATATTGATACAAAAGAGCCCATATATCTCATCCCTCCTATTATTCCACATGATATTAATCTCTACTACTGCATTAGGCTCAGTTTCAGTTTCTATGGTCACACTATAGAGTCCCTTTCTCCTCAACAAGATATCCATATATGCCTTCCATTCAAAAAAATTAAATGGAGTCAAGATGATATTTTGAGATTGATCCACTGCTTCAACAACTATGCCCTGGTAGACTGAATGCGCTCCTTGGGAGAGTGAGAATCAATCCTAAAATAACAAATAGCAAAAATAGAGGATAACTATCAATCTAAACGAGCTATGATATCATGTGGAAATTAAACCCAATCTTAACACAATTGAACTCACAAAAATGGTATAAAAATGCATAGATTCGGCTCAAAATTGGAGACTGAGGTTGGTTCATAACACTAACTCACATTGAATGAGTGCACATGAGCCAAAAATTTTAATGTGATGGATTTCCAAATATATAATTACATCATATATTCAAAATCCTAAGAAGGAAAGTTGAATCCTCACAATTAGTAGGATTACTAAAATAAAAAATCCCCCCTAGGTGCATAAAACACCTTCCAAATTAGCCAAGGAAGTCACGAATTAGGTTAATAAGGAATGCCAGATAATGAGTGGTATAAATTCAATTGGATCATTATTTTGAGATATAAAATTATGGAGTATGAGTTGGGAAAAAATAAGGTAGTTTCCATGAGACTAATGTTTACCTTTTGCACCTTAAAGCTGTAAAAAACAATCTAACTATGAGAAAGGCAGGGAATCCCAGTTATTAATATGGGAAGTCAATAAAGTTGAAAGAATATTATCTAGAATCAGTATAATGTGTGCATGCATGTAAACATGGAAATTTTTAACCATAATTGAAAGTGGAGGCCAACTACCTAGTCTAGAACCTAGGAAAATAATCATTAACATTAATAAAAATATATCCCAAGTATGGAGATGGGTTTTTGAGTATTCTAATAGAAGGAATTAGAAGGAAAGGTCAAGCACTTGGAGGATATTCAATCCACTCGATAGTCAACCAAATACATCACAAAAATTATACCTGCTCTATCAACACTTTCCAGGCATTACATTCTTGCACCTCATAGACTTAGTGGATAATCAATTTTGGATGTAATCATTATATGGCGAAGGATGCTTTTGTATTATATTCCTTAAGTGGTTCTATTGAAGAGAATATTTATGTAGTTAATGATTATGTTCTCCCTATCATTGGAAATGGTGATGTTAAATGTTATCATGGTTGCATATCCAACATCTATCATGTAGTGGGTCTGAGTGCAAACTTGTTATCAATTTCTCAACTAAGGAAGAACAAGAAGACTTTTAATTTTTGGCCTGATTACTTTATTGTAAAGGATGTTAGGCTTGTGGGGGGGGGGGGACTATTTATTCAGTTTTTTTAGATTATAAATATGGAATTTATAAGTTCTAATATCCTCCCTTGAATGTATCCTAAATGACTGGACTTATTGCACTGATTGCTCAAACCAACGATAGAATTCAAACCTAGAATGAAGGGCTTGGCCTTTTAAACTTTCAAAGTATGAAGATGACGATAAATCATAACATGGTTACTGGTCACCCAAAGATTGTTCCACTTGATGGATTTTGTAAAGGATACATGATTGGAAAGCATCATCAGTAACCCTTTTATTCGTGTAACATGGAAATAAATGGAATAATTGGAGCTTGTTCACAGTGATCTTTATTACATGAAAAAATCGTCATTAGTAGGTGTGAAATATAATTTGACATTTATTGACGATTCTATTGTTGTGCATGGATATATTTCTTAAAACTAAGGTTCATGTCTTAGAAATATTCAAGCAATTTAGTGCACTAGCTAAGAATCATTGTGGACAACCCATTAAATGTTTAATGTCATATAATGGTGGTGCATATGTGAGGAGATAGTTTGAGAATATCTATTGAAAAATGGAATTTCTTAGAAAAGGTCTATCCCTCACACCCATTAGAAAAATGGTGTCATAAATAGGAATATCATGTTGTTGATATGTTTATGAAACATTTACCAGAATCTAAGTTTACGAAACTTCCAGCTATTCTTGTGCTTTAGGAAGCTACAATTATGGGAGGGGGTTTAGAGAAAGTAATTGCACCTCCTGAATTTCTAGAAAATTGTGTTGATGGGGTGGTGGTGTTGGGACCTAACATATTGATGGTTCATTACACCTATGGATATCCTAGAGGCAATTAGTCATTTATCAATATGTGACTAGTGGAGTATTCAAGTGGAGGATAGGCCAAGAAAGTCCGTGGAATGACTGAAAATTCGGTTGGAGAGATGAATAAACTTTGAGACATTGCATATTATACATAAATGGTTTGGACCGATGACCCATATTTTTGGACCAAATCTTCCTTACTTTTAGGAATTTGGTTAGATCTGGAGATTATAAAAAGAAGAGCATGTGGGTTGTCGGATGTATGGATTTGAGATGTATTTCATACTCATTATGCATTTTGATGTTTTCATCATGATGTGCTATGCTTAAGTGTTGTAAAAATGTCTTTAGACACCACCTTCCTTTTTGGAATATTACTCCCTTTTGTGATTTTATTTTCTTTTCTACAATTTACGGATGAGAGGTTCTCCTTCGCTAACATGAATAAATTGTGTACAAATGTTGAAATATTTACCTCCATGTGAATTATTTCCATCGCATATGTGGAATTCATTGTTGCTTCAATGACCCCTATTGTAACAACCCGTAAATTCACATATAAATTTTTTTGTTTTATTTACCGCAAGTAATTATATAATTTCTTGGACAACTTTTTAAAGTTCATACTTCCTGTAACTCAATCATGCCCTTAAAACAAATTTATGACGTAAACAACAGAACATGAACTACATATCTTACTTAACTTGAGATTGAGTTCTTAAATTAGATTGTCTAGGTTTTGCAACAACTCTGTTGATATTTTCTGGTGATGGTGTTTTATTTGAAAAAGATAACTGTTTAATGTCTTTCAGTATTTCTTAGGATTTGTTCAAAGGGGTAGAGCTCATGATCTTACTTAGTTTAGAATACCAAAACATAGACTCAAAATTTTGTTGTTTAAGTGGTTGGAACTATTCTAAGGGGGAAACACTTCTAGACTGGTGACAAGGGAAAGAAGAATAAGTGACCACATTTCCTGGGGAAAAGAAATAAAAACCCTATCTTGACATGGCATGATATTTTATTCTAAGTGCTGAAATCTTAGATACCGTAGTAAAGTAAGGTTTTAAACTACAAAGTAAGAATTCCGATGCATACTCTAGGTCTTCTACTATGCATCAAAACCATGAGAAAGTGACAAGACTTCCATTAAATAAATTGGGACAGATTTCGACGGAAAGTGGAGGTAAGTTTGGCATTTCAAAGTCCATCGAAGGTATCCCATGTGATGGCATTAACTCCTCCAGGTGGCGGGCAAGGAGAGGATCACAAAACCCTAGTTTTCTATTGTGTCTAGAAGATATTGCTTATTTTTTCAAAGGGGATGGAAATGACTTCTTCTTGGTTTCTATTCTACACCTTCCTCTGTTCAACCTCATTAGTTTTCAGCCTGCATAAGGAGAGAGAGGAGCCATAACCCATGGCCCTAAGAAAAAATACGTCGAGGAATTGCTCGCTTTGATTTTCTTCCTGTTGCAGATTTTTTTCCAAACTAAAGAGGTAAATGTTTTTCTCTTACTCTGTCATCTAGCCAGTATTTTTTTAAATAAAATATTAAAACTGTTCTTTAACTTAATGATGAAAATGGATACTCATGTGGCTTATTGGTTGGATTCTTACAAATTATTCCTATTGGATAGGACCAGGTACAACAAGATTGCAGCTAGTAAGACCATGGCTTAAACTCCTTTGAGGACTCTGTGGAAGAGACATAAAAGATTTGGTGGTGTGTAAAGCTTTATAAATTATGCTTAGCTTTAAAACTGAAAGTTTGCAAAAGAATATAAGTCTATGAGGAATATTTCAATCTTTATGGAGTCTTCGATCATGCTGTCTAAATCTAGTTTGTTAAGTGAGTAACAATTCCAAAAAGTATTGATCCATAAATTTAGATACTGTAATGTCTGTCTCTCAGAGATGGCACTTATAAATGAAAGAGATGGACTATTTTACTGTGTTGTTTGCCAACGTACAGCTTTATAATATTTTTAGAAGGCTATGGCCGTGAGCCACTTGCTTTGTCTTTTATAAACTGGGGTTTTAAATATATTTTGTGATTCTGGTATCAATAACAAGAGCTTGTTTGTAACACAACCCTTCATGGATCAATGTAACAGATCCACTATAGTTATGTTTTTCTTATAGAAATAATAACCCTTTTTGGGATAAAAATATTTAGCCGTGATTCAAATAATATTTTTAACTTCATCCTGAAGGAGTGGATGGTTGGGAGTAATTTTATCCTCTTATCAATTTTAATAATAATAACATATATTGACTTATTTTCTCTTTTTCGTTGAGGACTAAGCTTTTACTGAGTAACTCTCTTGTGTTACTGTATTCATGACGGTAGGGTTTACTATTGATCTTAGTAGGGAAATAAAAAGTAAGAGCCATGAGATTGATTTCTCATTAACTAAAAAAATACAGAGGTTAACTTAATTAGGTATTCAATCTTGTAATTATTGAATATCTTTAATCTCGAATCTAACTATTTAATTAAAAAATATAAATCTTGGATTGTTCAGTTTTGTTCAAAAATCCTTAAAAGTAATAAGTCGAAAGACAACACAACACCATATTTTACTCCATAAATACATATTGTATAAAACAACACTAGTTCACACTTGGAAGCCTATAAACAATGCTAAAACTGGTTGATCATCTCAACCCAGGGTTAACCTAACCATTTAGCTTGTGCTTAAGAATTTTAAATGAACCCTAAATGTTTTTAAAAAAAACGTAACCTATTTAGGAAGAAAAGAGATTAAAGTAAACCATAAAATCAAAGATGTACTTAGATCTGACTATTAGATGGTAAACTGTTTAGGAAAGAAAAACAAGGCTTTGGGGAAAGAAAATAACTTATTTCTATAACTATTTTCTTTAAGATATATGGTTCTCTAATTTATTCTAGTTTTCTAAACTTACTGTATCATAAGAAATTTTCAGTTTATTCTAAAATTGTTGTCTCTAAGTAATACCAGTTCCATTTGATTTACACTAGAATATAATGGTTTATCCAAATAATTCTATTCTCATAAACAAAGAACATACATACTCAATCGATTCATTCAACAATTTCTAATCATACATAAGATTCGTATCTCCCTGTACTAGAGTATGTCACTTCGGTGAGAGGAAAAATACATGAGATAAATTCAAATTATTCCTTTCTTTTCTAATCAGTTTCTATGCAACCACATCAAAAATATGCTGAATAACTATTATTTAACTGTGACTACATCTGAAAATAATCTCAGCTTATTTAAACAGAATAAATAATATTTTTCGAATATAGAGTTGGAACCTAGAAATATTGCGGAAAAATAGGACTAACACCCAAGGGAGACTGTTCCACCCAACCTTTTCCTGAAGCATCCAAATCAATTCCTTAGGACCCCTGAGTTTTGTCACTGTAACTCTAGGATGGAGGTCTCTGCTACAAAACATAATTCTACAACTCAGGACTCAGCAGACTTAACTCACCAATTCACTTTAGCTATCCCCTCATCAAATTCTTTGTGTGCCTAACTTTTCCGTTTGCCACAATCACAAAGTTCATTCTCTCAGAAATCAGAATGAGTGGTGAGCCTCCTGCTCAATTTGATGGTTTATATAAGATTGCCTAGGTCTTAGGGTCAAGTTGGAATTTAATGAGCCACCCAGCTTAGTTCCCCCTCTCAGGGAACATGACCACGTTTTTAGGGAATATGCTCCTGCAACATCTAGAAAGTGAATGCTAGTGCTACGACTTATCAATCAACCTTTTACAACTTCTCCTTCCTCCTAGTGGCAGTGAACACTCATTTAATAGTCTCCCTTGAATAGGTGTCTCCCTTTATTAATTAATAAAATAAATAATTCTTCAATTACAATCATCCTTAACGCACTTGGTCATAAACCTTACAATAAAATTTAACATAATGTTTTGCTGAAATAAATAATACATAATTTTTATCCAGTTTTGGGTATGTTACACCTATCAGGCCTTGCAAGTACAAATTTCTAGTAGGATGTTATAAACATTGAAAATAGACATTAATAAAAAGAAGTTGCTCGATGAATTTAAAGTTAATTAACAACTATCATCAAATTCTATACATTTCCATGGAATGAATTGCTCCATGGTCATTAAAATATGCTCCCTTTACATCATAGGACCATGTTATATAAAAATGACCCTTGTTTATGATTTCCCTATCATGAGAGGGAAATGAAAGTGATGGAACATGGATTTCAGTTAATGCATGTAGTCACTAAGTGTTTACATAGTTGGTCAGACATGAATGAATGAGATCATGTGTATTAACAAACTAAAAGGTTGAAATTGTTAATTTTATGTGAAATGTATCTCCACTATGGGAGCATCACTAGTGCCAAATCCTCACCCCTCTGCAGGTGAAAACATGAAGTTGGGTAACACTTTTGCTTGTTTTTTGACAAACAAAATTGTAGAATTTATGGTTTCAAACTTCAACCCATTTAAACACATATATCCTTTAGAAATTTCACCTTGAATTTAACACAAATGTTATAGAGAATTGAATTAGCTTTGTACTTGTATTATTTTTTAAATATGGAAATATTGTCGGACAAACTTGGTGCCCACCAACGACATATAATTGAAAATTTTAGGTATGGATAACGAGTGACCTATGTGAGCATTGTTTTTTAAAGAGATGTTATTGATTTGTATAGAAAACAATGTATGTTCTTAATCTACACACACTACACTTGTGCATGAACTATATTTTGATATTTTTCATACTTTAGAACTATTTTTTATTATTTATTGAAATAGGATATGCTAAGAAAATGGTGCCTTATCAACAAATGTTTGTGAGCTTCAATTTTGGTTTTAGCATGACTCTTCTTGAAAAAATAAAAGTACGTTTTTTTAAAGGATAGGGAAAGGAATATCTTTGTGAAGATTTCAATTTTTTGGTGTTGTCTTTGATATCATATTTAATTTTCATTTTAGGTGATTTTTAGAACAATAAATTCTTAAGGGAAAAGGTTTATAAAACATATTAATAAATGGAAATTTAAAATGAAATGAGACAATTCTTATATCATTGGAAACTAAATTAAGATATAAATACGTTGGTAACAAGTATGACAAATAATATTTAAAATTTGCATGGGTTTGGTGTTGTTGAAGTTGCATGTTCTAGAAAGATGCAGGATATTTTCGCAGGTTTTGTAGACCGCAAACTCTCAGCTGAGAAAATATATTCCAAACAATAGGCCGAGAGTTCACTTTGAACTCTAGGACGATAGTTCTTTTTAAACATAGTACTCTGATTGGTTCAAACTCTAAACGAACAGTTTAATTAAACTCTAGGACGATAATTTGAACTCTCAAAAACTATGATACTAGATTTTTTCAAAATATTTCTCGAGAGTTTAAAGTTGATTTTTTTCATGTGTTCATACACACATAGTATCTTTCTTTTCCACTCCCTTCCCAAAAACTATTTACCCAACTTGATGTTTTCACCCACATCCAGCACTTGCAATTTTAAAATTATAAGTATTAGCAATATATATCTATGTGTATAGTAAGGAAATAATAGTTTCAACGTGACTATTATTAAACATATACTTACCTCACTCAAAAAACTACTAAGGGTCACATGTCGGACATCATTAGAAGAATTTTTTTCCCCTATTGAGGATCTAGTAGGTGCAAGTTTAAAAATTGTAAATATTAGAACATCTAGCATTAATGAACTAACATGTATTGATGAAATAGCATGTATTAAAAAATTGACGCATTGAAATAGTTACCTCTATGTGTATTCTTGTAATTGAAGGTATGAAAATGCCTAACACATCAAAACCCCCAATAAATATTGGTACATCAATCGCTCCGGCACAGGGTCCAAACTAGTGCAAAAACCTTTCCCCTATGCTACTATCTTCAAGTTTAAAAATAATAAATATTCACGTGAAGTTGGTTAACACTTTTTTGAATTAGAGTTTTTTTGTAATTAAATGTTGGGAGAGCTAATATTTATATGAAAAGAAAATATTCAAAAATGGCATACACTACATATATTCCTATACTTTTCGGTGCTAAAATATTTTAGTAGAAACTGATTACTAACTATGAAAATGTTTGTGGTCACATGAAAATAAAATTGTCAAGAAAAGGAAAAGGTGTTCCACAACTTCATCGTCGAAACTATGTTTTCCTTACCATACACATATATAGATTGCTAAAGGAATCTATATGTGGGTACGGTAAGGAAGAAATATTTTGGACAATATTATTTTTAATCATATACATACCTGACTAAAAATATGAGTAAGGGTAACATTTGTTGGTGCATGACCATAGTAGGAATGGACACACAATGTGCACTCGTGAGCCTTATTGGTGGTCTCATGATGTATACATATACCCCCACTACTAGATGGTCCTACACCACCATGATATGATAGTTGTACCCTAATAGAGAGAGATGGACATGTCTATTCCATACACTCAATAATGGTGCTATGGTGGAAAATCACTTGTGCTAGACTTAGAATTGCCTCTGTTGTTTGTGGAATAATCTGATGTGTAGAAAGGGAATTTGTATTGAGTAAATAACTACGATTTGGAGGGATTGGAATCTTGATATATCGATGCCTAAAATTGAGATGATTTTGAGGCATCCCCAAACCACCACCCTGAAACTCCAAGATATCAAAATAGTTTACATTTTTTCCTAGCACGAACTTGCCATACACCTTTCAGTGGAAATATAAAGGATGTTCCCTATTGTTGTGTGGTGTAAAATTATAAACCATGTATCACCGTTACATCCACTTTCGTTGCAACGTTGGATATGTGCACCACTCCATAGAAATGCGAGATCTGTTTTTGCTTGGTATTTCTGTTCATTGTGATATTTGGTTTTTTTATGGCAATGTAATTCAATCCATCATAATATTATTTCCTTTTCCTTCCTCTATATAAATAAATGCCATATAGAGAACCATTGGATTGGATAATGGTCTCTATAATTAAATCTAGATTCTATGCAAGCGATTGGTGGAGTTGGTCTCTACCCCTCCACGTGGCCCAAGTATCTCTAAGTCTATAAATTTATTTCAGTATCTATACATTTGGATCCATACTTGCCACTGAAATAAATAATTCAAAAAAGAAATCATTAGAAACATATACATGTTATAATGACATCTCTAAAAAATGAAAATTTAAAACTAGTATAATAAATAATGAAAATATTATTGAAAATTTAAAGGTGAACAATTAAACTATATAATTAACATAACAATTTTACCATGTTAAATTTATGTTAGACATGTAGCAATTATTTTTCCATTTTATCCCAAGGGTGAGATAAAATATTCCATTTGCTTACCTTATTCATGGTTGTATTTTGGAATATATCTCTTTACTTAAGTCATAAAATTTCATGTGTTTTTGTATTTGTTTATGGGTATCATACATCATAGGTGATAATGAAATATTGATTTAGTTCATGGTTATGTGATAATTTACATAGAGTTGGGAAACTTATTAACAAGTACTAGGAAAAGGGAATTCAAATGGGATGGGTGCATTGGTAAAGAGTGATGAGTTTTTCACTTGTGACCAAGGTAGAATTCTCATCAAGGTGTCTAATTTTTCCTTAAGGTTTACATGGGACTAACTAGAGGTAGTGATTGAATGCGTGAATATTTTTTGGCACTCCTTGTGTACACATAAGTGGATAAAAGTCCACCCTTGTGGCATCCTTAATATTGGACACTAATTCTTATAAGTATGACCAAATGTTTTGTTGGTTGATATGTGGTTAAGCATTAAATTGGAGAGAGTTTTCTATCACTAGCCCAAGTTAGATTCTCACAATAAGGCTTTGTTGTTATGGATAATCTACCTTATGGATAGAGTTTTAGAGGCCACCAACTTATTTTTTTCTACTTGTAGGCATCTAGGGTTTTACAAGCATGTATTAGAGATTAAGAGAATGAGAATATGTACCTTGTTTATGAAGGTTGATCCTAGATTTGTTCTTCTTCTCCAATGCTCCTTTTCTCCTGATCTTCAGTACCTACAACAAAGATTTACCTTTATTCAAAGTATATTCTATTTTCAAATAAGATGATATTGAAAATAGAAAGGATTGCATTTAGAAGAAATTACAACCTCGATCAAGATTCATAACATTAGAAGAACATATCTAAAATTTAATGGAAAGAAACACAATATTTATTAATCAGAGATCTGGAAACATTACATAGCCTATTGTCTGTACAAGCTCCTTTGGAAACCAAGACTTGAATCACCTTGCTCCTCTTCTCAATATAATCCTCCATCATAAATTTTATCCCAATGTTGGTCCCATTTGTTCATACCCTTCCCTTCATTTTATAGTTTCTTGTGAGGAAGGAATTCGAGGATTAGGATTGTTGGGGAAGTTTCCAAGATGAGGCTAACTGCCCCTAGTTAATAATATTTTAAATTTTTTTTATCTATTTTTAATGGAATTTGATGGTTCATGTGGAGAATCAGATGAATGACTCGCAGGTTTCCCTAAGGAAACTCATGAATATTGATAATATGCGGGTTGTTCAAGGAAGAAAGACCCATGAATAGTACGTGAGTTGCTGAAAGGGAAGTCATGAATACATGATAAGATTAAGATAAAAAATGGCTAATGTTGGAGTGAACATAATGTATCAAGGATCCAAGTCATCAATAAAGTTATGACCACTTCAATTTTTAGTGTCCTTTTGTATATAATGAAATATTGGATGTCACTACTCAGATGGAGAAGTGCCATTTCATTGTATAATAGATTCCCCCTAATATATGAGGTCACAGGGTAAGGATATTGGTGCTATTTACCGACCAGGATAGGTGTCGTTGATACTGTCTCTATTGACCTTCCACGGAATAGTGAAGAGGTAGAGATTCCAACCTGTGAGGTTGAGACCTGACTTGAGGTTTGAAATCTGAATCCCGAGAAAGGATTCAGGCTTCCAGAAGACACACTTTCCTAAATAGGTGTGGGACCTACATATGGCATGGATGGATGAATGTGTCCTCCATACTAGGGATACACTTAGACAGGACAAATGGAAATACTAGGATTATTTTGAAAATTTTGAAATAGGGGAGAGGACATAAAATGCATAATAGGTACACCAATAACCACCATATTTTTCGAGCTAGTAGTAGGACTCGCAAGTGTTGAAGGTCCAATCTCTCTATAACTAAGAGATAAATGAGTAGATGAAGTAAAATTGAAAGATAATACCAATGCATTGGATATGCTTGATAGTGGCACACTTACATGTGGAGGAGATGCTTCGTCAGCTGGAATGGATGAACTAGGGGTATTATCCCTAGGTCCTTCTCCAGTATTTGACATGACAAGACTTGATGAAACACCAAGAACAAGTTAATAGAAAGTCCTAACTTCAACAAGCAAATTAGTAATAGGTGCATTATAGTTCCTTGCAAAACTTTTATCCTGCAAGTCTTCAATTTCTACTAATCGGTGATCAAGTTGACTATACCTAAGCTTAGGATGCCCTGTACATTAACTAATACCGTTCGAATCAAAAGAACAACTTGTGTTGATTATTTTCCTTCTAGGTGGCAATGGAGGCTCCACAACTGGATGTGGAGGAAGGACTTGCAACCTTCGAGAGCTACAAGGATGTTGATCCTCCACAACTAAAGATTTTTAAATCACATGCCTAAGAGGTCTGAATATATCACAATAAATACAAAGATAATACCACTAAAAAATTCCCTAAGTATCCCAACCAATCAGGGTAAAGATATGCCTTATAAAGGAACGTCTGTGATGATGAGGGCATAGAACAGACCAATGAAGAGCTGGATAGAAGTTGCATGGGGTCTCGATACAATTTTTATGGTTGTAATAATTTGAATCGCCAACCACCCTCCAAAATTATCACATGGGTTTTCGTGCCACATCTATCCTGGGTATAGTGGAAATATCCTTCCACCATCACCAATGTAAAAATCCCAAGTCAAGATAATATGGTCACCAGATCTATAAGGAAGTTCCAACAAAACATTCCTTGGTATCATTAATGTGCATGGGCAGGGTAACAAGCCTAAAATTCAAGCAGCATCGAGACCACACAGGGCCAAAAGGTGGTACTTAATGAACCCTCATATGCATAACAATATTTTTTTATGATCCACCAAGTATTCGAGGGGTATCTCTACAAGTCAATATTGACATGACCTCATGCTTAACTCCTATGTTAGAGGATTTTTCCGGTTTACCTTTCTACAGAAGTGGGTTTCCTAAGCGATAGACCACTATGTCTTAATTTAAAATGTCTTGGATAGTTAAAGATAGTCCTATTTTGAAACCATAGCCCAAGCTAGTTGATGATGTACCTAAAAATAAAAATGTTGCTATTTAATTTTAAATATTATCGTTCTTTTTTAAGGTTTCCTTTTAGTGAGGGTGATGGTCATGCAACTTGTGATGTTATCAACATAACTAGAAAGTGAAAGCATGATGTAAATTGATTAAAATTGGCATTGCCGTTTTAATTTCTCTTTTCGTTTTTTGAAAAATAATGAAACTTTAACTATTAAACTTTGCAAATCAAATGAAAAAAAATAACTTTTTCAAAAAATTCAAAGCAATGTACAGTTAGCCTATCTAAGACTAGACATGCACCGAAAATGCTTTTTTTATATTTATTTTTTTCAAAAATGAAAGTGACAAATTAAAATTATGCACCTATCTAAGCTAGAGATATGAACATATGTATCAAGAAAACTTGGAATAGACCTCATAATAACAAACTTTGAAAACTTTACAAAGTTGAGAAAGCCCTACCTGGATTTAACTACTAAAAATGTTTTAAACAAAAACCACAGTTGTTCAAAAAATATAATAAGTAAGAGAAGACAAACCACTTAAGTAATATGAAAACGAAACTGAAGCAAGCACTAACAGAGGTTAAAAGCTCAACAACCACACATACTCCAACCAAAAGTTCCAATAAGAGAGGCCAAAAGTCTTAAACACATACTCAATCTAACTTACCCAAAGAAATGTTTACCAAAAGAAAACCATTGAATACTTGCAAAAATACATAGAATAGTGAGCCTTTAGTATGAATCCCATGAAGCAATCATACATCAAAAACAAACCCATAGAAAGAAAAACTTAAGCATCTAAACTAGGGTAGATTTTAGGGGTGAAATTCCGCCAATTGGATATTTTTTGGGTTTTCTTTTTCAAAAAATAAATTCACTATTTGGTGATTTTTAGTGTCTAATATCACCTATATTTACATAAAATATGTTTTTTTATCATAATATTCACCAAAATTTACACATTTTAGTGTTAATTTTATGTTTCATATTTAATATTCTCCTACCTATCTATAAACATGTTTTTTCAATCCAAAACAATCACCTAGAATACTATACTTAAGTATAATATTGTAATCCTTAAAAAATACCCTGATCTAGACATCTCTCTATAGGAAAACACGACTATGCTTTAGGAAACATGTGTACCATTGGTGACTGTCATTCAAGAAACCCACGAATGCAACAGGAAATACACGACTGTAAGTACAGACAACCCAGAAATGCCTCAAGTATTTTTCAAAAAAAGGGGAGGGGAGTTAACACGACAAATATTCGACAAAGAATAACTGAAAAATACCATTGCAACCTTAAACAGGACTGAGAAATACAAAAATATGGAAAATATTTTAAAATAAGAGACCCCAAAACAAAATAAACTCCCATTGGAGTTTCCAATTATGTTGTTAGGGATAATCTACCTTATGTATGGGGGTTTAGAGGCCACTAACTTAGTGTGTTATACTTGTAGACACCTAGGGTTTTACAAGCATAGATTAGAGATTAAGACAAAGAGAATATGTAGCTTGTTTATGATGGTTGATCCTAGCTTTCTTATTTTTCTCCAATGCTCCTTTTCTCCCGATCTTCAGTACCTACAACAAATATTTTTCTTTCTTCAAACTATCTTCTATTGTTATATAAGATGATATTGAACATATAAAGTACTGCATTTAGAGAAATTTACAACCTATATCAATATTCATAACATTAGAAGCATATATATAGACTTTTATGGAAAGAAACACAATCTTTGTTAATCAGAGATCTGTAAACATTACATAGCCTGTTGTTTGTAAAACCTCCTCCACAAACGAATATCTGAGTCCTCTTACTCCTCTTCTTAATAGAATCCTCCAGCATAACTTGGATTCCAAAGTTCCCCCCCTTTCCTCATACCCTTCCTTTCTTTTTATAGTTTCTTGTGAGGAAGGAATTTGAGGATTAGGATGGTTGGGGAAGTTGGGGAAGTTGGGGAAGTTTCCAAACCGATCCAAACTACCCCTAGTTAATAATATTTTTATTTTTTTAACTATTTTTAATCATATTCGCAGGTTCATGTGGATCATCTTGCAAATGAATTGCGAGTTTCATTGATAATATGTGGGTTGTTCAAGGAATACCCGTGAATAGAATGCAAGTTTCTCAAAGGGAAGTCACGAATACATCATAAGCTTAAGAGAAAAAATGACTAATGCTAGAGTGAACAAGATGTATCAAGGATCCAATTAATCAATATAGTTATGTCCACTTCAATCCTTCATGTCCTTTTGCGTCACGACATATTGGATGTCACTACTTGGACGGAGAAGTTCCATTTCATTGTATAATAGATGCCCCATAATGTATGAGTTAAGAGGGTATGGATGGCCAAAATACATTACAATATTTGTTCATAGGACTTAGGGTCAAGGCCGTAGAGAAGTACCTAAAATAGACAAACCAAGGTCATTTATAATATTCATCAATGATGATGCCATGTTCAATAATGAGGAACAATATGTCCTTTACAAGATACATCATATGATGTGGGCTACAAGGAAACACATGATTTACAAAGGTGGATGATAGACACATGAGTACAATTATAGATATTCAATTACTAAAAAGTGTTTCCAGGCATGGAACAATCTTGTGCAAGTTAGGCTATATAGGTTGTCAACCCAAGGTCTTCATCTGAATCCATAGAAACTAGTACGAATCCTACCATGTGAATAGGTTAATTGAAGTCGAACAAGGAAGGATACCATTGGAGTATTAGTTTAAAGGGTATATCGACAAATAATGCAGAGGAGTCCACCAACATGTGAAGTGGATCCTGAGGAACTAACTTGAAACTTGAGATATTCTTCTTGTAGTAGGTGCAAATTAGAAGCTGTATGTGAAGAGGAAGGAAATAGATCCTTCAACAGGTCACTAGAGTAACCGATATACTAGATAAGGGAAAATGGACATAGAATAATCTCATAGATGAAAATGGTAGGGACCAAGGGGAAAAAATAGATATTAGGGATCCTTGAATAGTGAGCATGAGACAGAGATGACCCAAGGAATATTTAAACTTAAACAAAAATGGCCATACCAATCTACAATGTTAGATACATTGACAAATTATGGATATACTTAGGATAAGTAAAATAGTGGAGGAGTGATGAATCAAAGGATTGAGTTGAATCCGGAAGTGAAAAATAGAAATATGAGTGATAGGACAATCAAACAAGTTCTTTCTTCAAGGGACTTTCTACTAAACCATATAAAAAAGAGTGTGTTTACTTCCTTCATTTCTTGTTAAGTTTTAACGAGTACAAGAAACTAAACTCAAGTATTTGTTGATTTTTGAGAAAGATTGAAGAAAAGAGAGAATATTTCTTGATATAAAACTGATTCATGGATTTTACAAGCTCGAATTAGTAGATTCTCATTGGTGCTTTCATATTTTTGAGATTTTGAAAAATCCAAAGAAGACTCTATGGGGGTGCTTTTTTGTACTTAGTCGACAAGGTTTGAAAAAGGGGTAAACTATCACTAAACCGACGCTCCTTCAAGAGAAAGCATATAAACCTAGTTTAATGAGCATGAAGGTGGACATGGTCACTTAGAATTTTCCATTTACTAGAATGGGACAAACAACAATAAAATCAAAGCTTTGTATTGAAGTTTAACAAGCATGACAATGACATCAAGAATGCTCAAAATATTTTTCATAGTTTAATCCATAGCACAAAAAAAGTAAAATTGATCTCAAACAGATTCCCTTTTTGTATATTTAGTCCTCCATACGTGAAAAAGAGATAAACCTATACCTGAAGATACTCTTCTAGTAACAATGAACTAAAGTATTCATTTTTGGTAAGTAATCCATAAGGGTCTGGAAAAGGGTTAAAATTATACCGATATGGATGATCCTTCACTTCCTTTAATGAGTCCGAAGGAACAAGTAACTCGTCTATCTAGTCAATTTAAAGGGGTCAGACCATGGCTTGAAGATAACTCCATAGGGCTGGATCCTTATGATAAATGGTAGTTAGCAAATAGAGAGAATATGAGGCTCATCTTTGGGTAAAAACAACTATGAAGGATCCTGCCACCTATCAACATGCAACATGGGAACCATTAGTGAAAAAAGTGTTATGTATAGGGTTTCCCATATTAGGAGCATCTAATCCATGAATGAAAAATGATGTTTGAGGAAAAAGGAAGGTTACATATTGCAGTCCATGGATAACAAAAGAGATCCCAGGGTTTGCAAAGGTATAAGGTGTTGATGCACAATGCAAGGGAAACCAAATACTATGCTATATGTAGGAATAATATACTCCAATTTTACTCATCACCTGCAAAACTAGGTTAAAAACAACCAATATTAGTCAAAATAGTAAAAAAATTGACTAAACTCGTCATGTCCCCAATTAAATAATTTCCAAATAAGACTATTTGCAAATAATGTTTTACCAAATAAGACATAAATTTTGTAATAAGGGGATATGGGACCAAAATGTACTTTATTTTACCATATTCACATTGAATTGGGTCACATAAATGATAAATTCTATGAAAAATAAGGTGGCATGAGTTCATGAAGACACTTGGAAGTTTGTGAAGAATTTGGGTGACTAGATTCCCCGTACACTTGGCATGATATTCATCCAAAATTGAACATGTGGGTAATGCAATATTATTTAATGGTAATGTGATTTCAAATATCATATAATGAGCCAAGGAATTCTAATTTTTAAAGGAGGGTAACTCCCATGGAAGAGGAAGAGACTAGAAGACAAGGTGTGCCACTTGGAAAGAGATTCTATGCACTCTATGACAACAAATAATGGGAGATTATATGACAAGTATGAAAAATTCAGACCTGATTACTGACATGTGGAAAATATGAAAATTCAGGGCTAAAAATACCCACCAAGAGGTTGAATTTTGGATTTAGAGGAAGCCATTTAAATTGGGGAAGGAATTGGAGCATTAAGAGGATGACAAGGGTCATGATAGTTACTAAACCACTAAGATGAGTTGGAGGAATCTCATGGAGGGAAATTTGAAATTAGGAGGCCCATTGAAGTTAGTAAAAATGATTTCATGAGGAAGGATAATATCTTTTGATCATTTTTTAATTGGACTTTGGCATTTTGGAGAGCTTTTGCTTGTCCATTGTATGGTGAGTGTTCACTCTCCCTGCTTGTGAACCAATTTCGAGGGAGTTGGATTGCTTTACAAGTTGGTTGATGGAGAGGAAATTAAGACCTATTATGGTAACTTATGAAGTATTTTTATTTTCAGTTTGAATTTCCATACATTCAAATTCTCATCTATCTCCCCATTCTCTCATTCCTTATTCTCCATTCCCCCACACTCTCATTTGATGACGCACTTGTTGGTGTGATTCTTGTTCCTTGTTGAGGATATTTGATTCCAAAAATTTGGTACATTATTCATGGATATTTAATATCATATAAATATTCTGTGTAATTTGGAATCTCATAAATATATGTATGACAGGATGCCATTCCCCATGCTCTTGAATAACTAGTTTTCATTGATTTGGCTTCAATATTGAAGTAACTTTATATCAGATTTGTATGAGGACATTAATATGATTTTTATGATGATTGGGAAGAAATATATTATGTATGGATATGTAATGTTATTTACACATTATCTATAAGTTGAAATTTCAGAAATACATGTATGAAAAGCTTGCATAGCCATGCCCTTGTATCACTAGTCTTCATGGATTTTGGCTTCAATCTTGAAGTAGTTTTATACCAGATTAGTATGAGAGATAATATATGAGTTTTAGGATTTTGTGACAGCCATTTATGATGTATTACTTTGTAAATTAATTCCCATAAACTATGTGGTTCTAAATCCAAGAAAATCATCTGTGAAAAGCTTGCATTCCCATGCCATTGAATCACTAGTTTTCAAGACTTTGGCTTCAATCTTGGAGGAGTGTTGTATAATATTTGTGGGAGGATTTTGATTTTATTATTATAATTTTTGGGAATAAATTTTAATTCCATATATTACCACCATGTTTAATATTACTCTCAAAACCATATATTCTACCTTTCCTATGTCAAAGTCTAGATAGTAATGCAAATTTCCCTTAGGCATTTTGTATGAAAGTCACCCTATAAATGTTGCAGACCATAATACATTTGTATAAATTAATAAATATGATTAAGGACATTAATTTATGTCTTATAATCATTCCCATATTCTGTTATTAAATTTTGAAGGTTCGTACTTGATTTGGAGATCGAGTTTTGCCATCACCCTTGGGGGGATTTGAACACAGTTTCCTAGTAACTTTGGTCTCTTTGTCATTATCCCCAAAAAAGGTTGAAAAGGTATAAATTTTGAAAAAAAAAATCCATAAAATACCTTTGGATTTTTTAATACTCACCATACCATATCCTTTCAAATTCGGGACCATTTGGTGAAATTTGGAACCCTCTAGAGTCAAGACTAGTTAAGCTCAAATTTTTTCCAAATTGCATTTTTCTCCAAAATTTACAAAAAGGGGAATTATAGTGGTATAATAGCATGGTACTTGAACCTATGAATTAATACCATCCATTGAATAAAAGTTTGCAGATATGTCTTGGTTTCATAATCAACCCACCAAGCACACTTTCCTTCCTCCCCCGTCAAGGGAAGAAGAAATTACAACCAAAGATATCGAAGCATGTTACCAGGGGTATAAAAATTTGAGATGGGATATTCGTGAAAGGTATTATTTCCAAGAATATCTCATCAAGTATGTATTTTTTACAAGAAGGAAAATGAGAACTCATTAAGGAATAATCAACAATTCACAAGTATGGAGGAGACCAAGGAGCTACCAATTTTTGTGGGTGGTGAAGTAGGAAAAGAATTACATTATGAGGATCAAAAGTCACTCCCAAGTGAATTTTAAAAATATGAGGAAACATCACATGAGAATGAAAAAGAGTCCCTTGAAATTATAGAATATCATTCCAAGACACATTCTACTGTGGACATGTACCAAAGGGAATCTACTGATTGATGCTTGAACTTTGAAGGAGCACCTACTGATGGGTTCTCACAAATATATGTTGGTGACATAGAGATCAGATTGGAAAAAATTTATGCAATACAAATTTATCATAAGCATCAATATGAATACCTTGTGATAGATAATGAAGAACCAAGATCAACTTTCCCATCACCACTTGAGTTTCAAGAAGTTGATCAAATCAAGAAGAAAGAATAAGAGGGGGATTGGTCTGATGAACCATCCTTCATTTAAAGGTATTTCAAGATGAGTGAAATGGATAACTAAGATTCCCTTAGAATACACCATGACACTCAAGCATTGGTATCAAATTCTTGTTGGAAAGTTTCTTCAATGGAGGAGCCATCCTTCATTGAAGACATGGAGAAGATTAAAAGAGAAATGTGCAACATCAAAGGTATTTTCATAAATTTTCTTTTTATAGAAAAAATGTCGTTGAGATTAGTGAATGATTATATGAATCCTACTTCAAGAATAAAGAAGATATTCATAAGCTCAAAATTCAAAATGAGAAACTTCTTGAGAGGTTGCAAGATACTTATTCTTCCTCCTATGTTTCCGATTGCCATATGGTAGATTGTTTGGAGGATTATCATGACATGAGGGATCATGAGAAACCTGTAAAATTGTAGGTTATTGATTTGTTTGAATATGATATTTATGAGAGCCAATCACTAGTTGTGGTGGAAGAGGAACTTGAGTTGCGTCTTGAAAATGGTTACACACTTTTTGAAGAAATGCATGATTCCACCACCTTGGAACTAACCCATGAGGAGAGTTTTTCATTTTTAATGGAGGTGCACAATCCTACCCCCATGGATCCTTAACATGATGAATAATTTGCACTTTCTGATCATTTGGCTGATTTGGTTCTTTCTCCTACATCCTACACTTCCATATTTTGTAGAATTCATCCTAATGAAGTATGGGTGAAAGGTTTCTTTTTAATGGTGGCACATGAGGAGTATGAAACTTCTATATCTCCTTTTGATGATGAAATTATTATAGAACCAACATATTTACATTTTCAGCAGCACCCACTATTACATTATGATAATACACATCTATGATTTTCACACGGATTCACCTATGATGTTCACTTGAGTCACTTAGAGTCTCATGATTTTCCTTGATCCTTTCCTAGTCCTTTTGATGTTGGAGGAACTTCATCCCACACTTGGGTGAAGATATATATGATTGAAGAACATTATTGTTGGCAGAAACATATTTTGTTATTTCATGATGATATACATATTCGAGGGTGTATTCATGAGACTTCTTTGATCCACTGGAAGTCTTCATGTTTTCTTTGCTCCTTTTTTGGTTCAGATTTTGGTGGAGGTTCTTCATTCACTTCTTGGATGAAAGAACACATGGATAATTATATTGATGCAGATTATATATTTTTGGAGCAGCATTATGGTACATGGGATCCTCACCTGTGTCATTGGGGTAGATATGATATAATACTTGATGGTTGTGTGTATGGACCACATGGTGATGTACTTAATTGGATGTAGAAGTAATTTCATTATTCTTTGATGAGGTACCTTCTTGATGTACATTTGTATGATGTTGTTATGTACTTTCATGATCTATATTTTTTACTTATCATTTTTTGAAGCGTACAATACTAGCAATGGGATCCTGGAATTAATTGGTTTCATCTCACTTGGAGTAGCAGTTTGGTTTTTGCTTTGAGAATGAAAACCAACCTCCAGTTCTTTGAGTTCATATTTGTAGAGTAGTGTTCTAGTTTCCTATGTAGGAGACCTTTTGAGAGATGGATTCAGTTTTTGCATCCTTGGTTTTCATGGAATTTCATCATAGAAATTTCACACCATGCATGTATTAGGATCATATGGGACCCTAGGATCATTTTTGGTCTCATTAATTTCAATTTTTGGGGTAACAAGAAACATTGGAGATTTAGCCACCACTTGATAATATGACTTTAATTAGAGTAGTGCAGAAGAAGGCATGGTGGTTCCTCTCTGAAATTTTCTTGGAACCTTAAGAAACTCAAATTTTTGTAACTCAGTACCAACTTCAAAGAATTATACAGAAGAAAAAAGTAGTCAAAGTTTAGAAAAGGTTTCCAAATATGGAGGTGAATATTATTTGCACAAATTTGGTTTTTATGGATTTGATTAATCCTTTTAGTTTTAGTGGTGATGTTATAGGATATATCAATATTCAAAATCCACATCTCTTTACTTTTGGGAACCAAAATTGCAGTACATGAGTGCCAATAATAAAATTGCAGGTAAAGAAAATTAATTAGTAGAACCATAACAGAGCACTCGGTGCAAAGGAAGGAGTACCAAATGAGGATGCCACTTGGGAATATGAAAAATATTGTAGAATACAAACTTGGAATGGATTGAGGACAAGAAATATTGAGTGGGGATTATTTTTCATGTCCCTAATTAAATAATTTCCAAAAAAGACTATTTTCAAATAAAGGTTTCACCAACCTACTAGTTCCCTAGGTTGAGATGGAGACATAAATCTTGTAATAATGGGCTATGGGACCCAAAAGGACTTTATGTTACCATATTCACATGTAATTGGGTCACATAAATGATAAATGCTAATAAAATAAGGTGGCATGAGTTCATAAATGTTGATGTATATATAACTTCGAAATGTATTCACTTGTATTTCTTATGTATTGTAACCCGATGTTTATTCTGGGATGTATTTGTAATGTACTTGAGTCATGTCATGCCCCGATGTTCCAATAGAGAAGATATATAATGTAAACAAGTCATGTCAAGTAATTATGGGTAACCCTCCTATTGTCTAAGGGTTAAATTCCCTGCAGTTCCAGGGCACTAGGGTTATTAGACTCTCCTAGAGAGGTCGGCCCTAGTAGGTTTTTAGTCATGTCAAGATTAGTATAAATAGAGAGCTAGCCTCTCTATTTAGCACACAACTCATACCCACTCAAGTGTAGCACATAGTTGAGGAAGGAGAAGACATCGGGGCTAGATAGAAAGAAGGTTACTACTGTCGGGAGATCATCTTACTATTTTGGGGTTTTACTTTTGGTGTTGATTCTATCTCTCAGGAAGTTGTGGGGTTTTCTCCATTTATGGTTTCCCTGAGGAAAAACATTGTGTTCATTGTCTCTTGTGTTTGATTGTTGTGCTTGTTGTTCTCTCAGTTAAAGATCCTAATGTTATACTAGCTTAATGTTAAAAATCTAACATGGTATCAGAGCTAACCTGAGAAGAAGACACTATGCAGCTGCGGGAACTAGGGCTTCCTAATTTGTGGATCTCTCTCCATATTTTTTCAGAAAAATAAGGTTAGAATAACTCTCCTTCTTAGGCTACATCTTTCTCTCGAAGAAGAATCCAATTTTGAGGTTTTTCAGTTTTGGATCCGACACTACTGTTGGAAATTAGGGATTTTCACAGAAGAGGAATTTTTTAGTGAGCCCAGGCCTAAATTGATCTTCTCCCTAAAATCGAAGTTAGGTATCAATTTCAAAGCAATTGGTTGGACAGAAATTTGGAAAAGCAAAACCCTAATCATCTTTTGAACTAGCACTGCAGAATTTGAGCTACAAATCCAGATCCGACATCTTGAACTAGTAAGATCTAAATCTTTTGTATTTCCATTTGAGGTTCTCGTTTAAGATGTATCATCATACCAAGCTTAATGAAAAGCTTGAGGGAGATGATAACTTTCGATCCTGGAAGTATAGGATCTCCCTGGTCCTGGAAGAGAATGAGTTGGACTCCTACATCAATGAGGAGGTTCCAGTTCCACAGGGAGATGAGGCTAAGGCCTTACACAAGAAGAAGATGGTTATGGAAAAGAGAATCATTGTTGATTCTATCAAGTATCATCTCATACCACAGGTGTCCTCCCTAAAGACAGCTAAATCTATATTTGATGCCCTAAACAAATTGTTTGAAGGGAAGAACATAAACCAGAAGATGACTCTGAGAAACCAACTGAAGAATGTGAAGATTCAGAATGTAGAAACCATCCAGTATTACTTCACAAGAGTTTCTCAAATCAAAGAAAAACTAGAAGCAGTATATGAAGAAGTGGAAAATGTTGATATTGCAATGACCACCTTGAATGGTCTCCCTAGATCATGGGACTCCTTTATTCAAGGGATATGTGCCAGAAAGAAGTTAGTGAAGTTCAACAGACTATGGAAAGAATGCTCTCAAGAAGAAGCTAGGATAGAAGCCAGAGAAGAGAAGATGGGAAGTGAATATCAAGCTCTCACAGTACATTCCAAGAAAAACAAAATAAGTTCTCATCACTCCAGAAGTAAGCATTTTTCTAAAACTAACTCTAGAAAAGATTTTTCTAGAGGCAGATGTTATACTTGTGATGAAGTAGGACACTTTGCAAAAGATTGTCCTAAAAGACAAAATAAGAAAAAGGGCAGTAAGAAAAGACATCATGCTCATGCTACAGAGGATGATGAACCATCCAAGAAGAAAACCAGATATGAAAGTGAAGAATCTTCAAGTGATGAAGAATATGTCTTGATTTCTGCTCTCACAGGAAATATCACACATGGAAGCAATGATTGGCTTATAGACAGTGGGGCTTCCAAGCATATGACAAGGTTCAAAGAATCCTTTGTGAAACTTTTAGAAAATGAATCACCCCACAAGGTGAAGCTTTGAGATGACTACCAATATCCAATAAAAGGTAGTGGGGAATCTTCTTATAGACTAGACAAGTCTATGAGGATGCAAGATGTATTGTTTGTACCAAGACTCAAGAAGAACCTTCTCTCCATATATACATTAGAAGCAAAAGGAACGAGGGTTGCATTCATAGATGGCCAAGTCATCATGTGGCCAAAGGGAAAGACTATTAATGATGTAGTAGTGATTGGGGAACAAGAAAGAGGTCTATACAAATTGAAGGGCCATCCTGAATAAGCCTTGGTCCATGACATAGTAGAGCCAAATGAACTTTGGCATAGAAGGATTGCACATGTGCATTACAGAGCACTACCAATTGCAAGAAAAGATGTTGAAGGTCTTCCAGAAATTCAAGCAAAACATGATGGGGTCTGCAAAGGATGTGCGAAAGGAAAGAATACAAAGAAGACATTTCCAAGTAGTGAAATCAAAGAAAAAGGAATCTTTGAAATCATCCACTTCGATGTATGCAGTCCTATGTCATCAGCCTCACTAAGCGGGTATGTATACTATGTTTCTTTTATTGATGACTTTTATAGGAAGACATGGATTTACTTCATGAAGAACAAAGATGAAGTATTCATCAAGTTCAAGGAATTCAAAGCCTTGATCAAGAATCACACAGACAAGAAGATCAAGAACTTTCGATCAAATAATGGTAGAGAATTCACATCTAATGAATTCGAAGAGTTATGCAAAGACTCAGGGATTAATAGGGAGTTGTGCACTCCTTATAATCCACAACAGAATGGGATTGCAGAAAGGAAGAATAGAACTATCATGGAAGCTACAAGAGAAATGCTTCATGATGAAAATATTCATATGCATCTTTGGGCAGAAGCTTCCAGAACAACGGTGTATGTACAGAACCGTACTCCACATAGAGTACTCAAGAACAAGACTCCTAAAGAAGTCTTCTCTGGAAAGAAACCAGAAGTCATCCATCTCAGAATATTTGGCTGTCCTATGTACATACACATTCCAAAAGAAAAGAGAACAAAATTAGATCCTTCAGGAAAGAAGGGTATATTTGTGGGATACTCTGAAAGCTCGAAGGCTTACAGAATATATTTCCCAGGATACAAAAAGATTGACATCAACAGGGATGTGACATTTGATGAAGACACAGCTTACAACAAATTCAGAAAGAAACCTGCTGAAGAATCCAAAGAAGCAGAAGCACCCAGAACTCATGATACAACCATGAATGAAGAAACTCAAGAAGAAGATCGAGAGTTTGAAGAACCACAAAGACCTGTAGATCCACCTCCAGAGAATAATCTACATAAGAGGAAACCTGCTTGGGTATGAGAACTTATCCAAGGTGCGGAAAGATACGGTGCTCCAGAAGAGAATCACAGAGAAAGAAAAAGGACCAGATCCTGCTCCAGTTATGTAGCATTACTATGTGATTTCATTGATAAAGAACCTTCCAGTTATGAAGAAGTGACAGAACGAAAAGAATGGAAGGATGCTATGATTAAAGAATATCAATTGATCATGAAGAATGATGTTTGGGATGTTGTCCCAAGACCAGAAGGGAAGTTAGTTGTAACTTCCAAATGGATCTACAAGATCAAGCATGTTGCAGATGGTAGCATAGAAAAATATAAAGCAAGATTTGTTGCTTGGGGTTTCTCACAGAAAGAAGGAATAGATTATGAAGAAACCTTTGCACTTGTAGCCAGATACACTTCCATCAGATTAGTACTTGCCCTGGCTGCAATGATGAAATGGAAGATACACCAAATAGATGTCAAGACTGCTTTCTTGAATGGTGTAGTGGAAGAGGAAGTGTATGTAGAACAACCACTTGGTTTTGAGAAACATGACAAAGAGTCTCATGTATGCAGATTGAAGAAATCCCTGTATGGTTTGAAACAGGCACCCAAGACTTGGGATGGTAGAATTGACAGCTTTCTATCTAGTTTGGGCTTTACTAAGAGTAAAGAAGATTCCAACCTTTACTACAAGGTTGAAGATGGAAACCCAATGATTCTCCTACTATATGTAGATGATCTGTTTGTGACAAGTATGGATGGGTTGATTGCTGATACGAAGAGAAAGATTGCTTCCAAGCTTGAAATGAATGACTTGGGTATGATGCATTATTTTCTAGGTATGGAGGTGTGGCAGAGTGCATATGGAATCTCCCTTGGACAAGGGAAGTATGCAGTAGAGATCCTGAAAAGGTTTGGGATGATGGACCGCAAGGCTATGGCCACACCTATGGAATCGAACCTGAAGCTATTGAGTGATGCTTCATCAGAGTCAGTTGATGCTATGATGTATCACTAGATGATTGGGTCCTTGATGTACTTGATGAACACTAGACCAGATATTTGCTTTGCTGTGAACACCTTCAACCAGTTCTTGATAGATTCGAGACATGTTCACTTGATTGCTGCAAAGCATATTCTGAGATACCTGAGAGGTATGGTTGATTATGGGCTCAAGTACGATACAAATTAGAAGATTAACCTAGAGGGTTATGTTGATTTAGATTGGGTAGGCAGAGCCATCGATAGGAAGAACACTTCAGGAAATTGCGTCAGTATGGGATCAGGTGTGATCTCTTGGTTTAGCAGGAAGCAATCCTGTGTGGCACTAAGTATAGCTGAAGCAGAGTATGTCGCAGCTTGTTCAGCTAGTTGTGAGGCAGTATGGCTCAGGAAGCTACTGTCTGATTTATTTGATCTCCAGCTGGATGCTACTTGTATACACTGTGACAACCATAGTTGTGTGAATTTGTCAGAGAACCCAATGTTCCATGACAAGTCGAAGCATATCGATATCAAGTATGAATATATCAATGATATCGTGCAGAGAGCAGTGAAGATCTAGTATATTGCAATCTACGATCAGATAGCTGATGTGTTGATGAAGCCATTAGCCAGAGAGAAGTTTGAGTACTTCAGGGAGAATCTTGGTGTTCTCTAGATCGAGGTCCCTTCCAAGGGGAAGTGATGAGTCCAGAAGTCATTCTGATGAGAAGGTCAGATGTAAGGGCTGAGCCATTCTATCATGGTGAGAGGATTGGTTCCTTCCATGTCAGATATGAGTGCTGATCCATTCTGATATGACTGTAGGATTGGTTCCTACATGATCAAATGTAAGGGATATTGCTATTCTTGGAATGGAGCTGCCTGGTGAGTTACCAAGAATACTTGGTCTTTGACTGAGGGCCTTTCTGAGATGATTGTAAGATGTAGTATTACATGATCAGATGTGAGCGCATGGCCATTCTGATGTGATTCAGGGATGTGTTCCCACTTGATCAGATATAAGGGTTGTTTCCTTTTTGACGAGTAGGTCAGATGTGAGTGCCGGCCATTCTTATGTAGGATTAGTTCCTACATAGATGTAAGGGATACCGCCTTTATGATGAGGAGGTCAGATGTGAGTGCCAACCATTCTAATGTAGGATGAGATCCTACATAGATGTAAGGGATACCACCTTTTTGACGAGTAGGTTAGATGTGAGTGTCGGCCATTCTGATGTGACTATAGGATGAGGTCTCACATGATCAGATGTAAGGGCTACTGCCTTTATGACGAGGAGGTCAAATGTGAGTGTTAGCCATTCTGACGAGTAGCTCAGATGTAAAGGCTACTACCATTCTCTATTGGAGTAGGGTCCCGCAGCTACAGGAGAAGCTGCCATTTTGGCGGATAGATAGTTTTGGCGAAGATAGAAGAGATAAGGTAAAGATACGACGCCGTAGCATGTTTCTAGCTATAGATCAAAGCTGGAAACTATGACTATCGAGACAGAGAATTCAAAGAAGACGACAATACTTAAGCAACCGAGAGGAGAGATCTCACACACTGCACTAAAGGAAGCGGCCGAGAAGAGAGAGCTCACCCTTTGCATTCAAGGCAGCGACGGAAGATAGGAGGGCTCAGCTACCCTCATAAAGGAAAAAGGGCAACGAGGCCACGGTATTGAAGATGAAGGACAAAAAGGGAAGCGGCGCCCAGTACCCATGGTCAGCGCCAGGAAGCATGGAAGACTGCAGAGAGCTGTGGTGTGACGGAAAGCGGCAGTTCGAGTACAGATAGACCGGCTGTCACTAGTTAGGGCTTTTGGGTTACTGTTGGGACAGGCCCACAGTGTTGTAATGGCGAGACCTTCGAGCCGCCTATAAAGGGATGTAAATTGTATTGTAAAAGGTTAGCTAGTCGGATAACCTGTAGCGAGTTAGTCTGTTAGCTCACAGTTACTTTGTATTGTAATAGAGTCGAGCTCTGGTTCTGCTATTCAGTCCATATTTACCTTACTGTAACTAGCAGCCGATTCCAAGAGTATGTATGTAACAATCCGCAGGGATTGACAGAGAGAGAGAGAGAGAGAGAGAGAGAGAGAGAGAGAGAGAGAGAGAGAGAGAGAGAGAGAATATTGTAAGAAGGAAATATAGAGAAAGAGAAGAGATCTAGGAGAGAAGGGCTCCCGGCAGAGAGTGCGGAGTTACCCAGAAGATATCTAGCTACACAACAGGTTGCAGCAGAACTGTGTACTCTCTCAAGATATAATAAACACAGTTCTGTGGATGTAGCTTCTACCCTAGAAGTGAACCACGTAAAACCAGTGTGTTATGTGATTATTTCATGTGATTGTGCTTTACTTAGTTGATATATATATCTGTTACATGAATGTAGTATATTAGTTAGTAAATTTCTGTATGTCCTCATTCAGTTACAGCATTATTGAAGGTTAAAGGTGGATTTACGTGTATCAAGCGGCTGCATATGAGTTTATCAGTGCTTGTTTCACACAGTAATAAGTCATTCTATTTAAGTGTTTCCAGTATACTTATTCGAACAGTAAGTATAGTTGAGGTAGAGTGTGTTGAACTGTGGAAGTTCACGATAGAGTGTTTAATATCTTGTTGAAAGTTAGCCAAGTCATTCCACCCAGTGCGATAGCCTTTGGACTGTGAGGTCGCAGTAGGCCGTACTATAGTAGATATTGCGTTGACAGTAGGCGATATCGCACCGTCAGAGGAGCTACGGTGTGAGATAGTGCAGATCACGGGTCAAGCGGAAGAGAGAGTTGCGCATCGCCAGAGTCACTGCGATGCGATAGGAGTCCTTCCCCTGTCAGAACCCATCAGGAAGAGAGACTGTGTGTCACGGAGAGAGACCTCGCTGGCTAAGAAGAGCTGCGAGACCCCAGGATGCTACAGAACCTGGTCAAAGACACTTGAGTCTTTAGCCAACCCATTAGAATCACTTCGGGTGAGACTTCAGGCTGCTCCGCGATCTGTCGCCGAAAGGGCCAGTGAGCTAGGGGTGTTGTTGGTACATTACAGTAAACTTGGGTCTGCCCAAAGATCCAACAAATGGTTCCATTGCCGGTTTTGAACAAACTGAGCACTGATGTTCTGTTGGCATCCTACTAAAGATGAACTCAACCAGTGGGTTGGGTCTAAGGAGAAAGAATTTTCTAAACAAGAGAACAGGAGACCTAGACTGAGTACAGAGGACTGGTTACAAAAACATATCTTTACAGACCTGCATACAATATTTTTTACGACCTATGGAAATGAGATGTACGACTAGTTATCAAAGTTGACTGATCAGAGCATATTCAGAAAGAAAAGAAACATTGTCTGGAAACCGGAGCTGATTCAGACCGTGAAGAGCCTTGATAATCCCATTACGAGGACAATAGACTTCTGGCTGGCAAGTGTGCTAGAAGGATTCGTCACAGAGTTTGCAGTTGAACAGAGAAAAAGATTCAGTGAGGCTGAGTGGTACTTCTTCAAAGGATATCGCGGTAAGTACCTAAACTCTTTAAACTTGTCCATTAAGATGTTATTACATGAAAAAGGAGTAATGGATATAGTTTCAGACCAATAAGTTAAGAAAGTGTGATGTCACAAGAGTTTGAGAGTGATTTTGATGACATTGGACATACACGTAGTGGAAAGAAATATAAAGTAGATTTAAGATCTCCCATATTTGAAGATAGTTCAGATAATACTAGACAACAGAGTCATAGTAATACAAAAAAAACAGAAGGGGGTATCCCTTACTACGCTTATACCCCACAGAAACAGACCGGGACTCAGAACAATCCCATAGAAACTCCATCTAGTAGCTCGCAGAAAATACATACTACCACTACATCACCTCCACCTACACCGCCGAGTGGTAGTAACACAACAAACCAACATCGACCACGCAGAAATAGAATGGGGGATGATATGAAGTTACCTACCTTTAAGGGTACAGGGGCAGAAGACCCAGAGCAGCACTGGTTTCTATGTGAAGCCGTGTGGACCATTAAAGGAATCCACGATGATAATATTAAACTTGTACATTTGGTCACCACACTTAGGGAACGAGCCTTAACATGGTATATGAAGTATACCTCAGCGATACCCAGAACACTTGTACAGGTCAGGACCGCCATGATCAAAGAGTTTAAGAAACCTAAGTCTAATTCACAGTGTATCACAGAGCTCAAAGACATTAAACAGTTACCTATAGACTCAGTATGGGACTTCGATCAGAAATTCAAAGCCCTCATAGACCAAGTCAGCTTTGAGTTTGTGCCAGAGCAGCATAAGGAATGGTTTATTGCAGCACTGCTCCCTCACATCAGACTGCCATTAATGCAGCAGAAACTCCAGATGGAGGATGATGCATTGGAGATGGCGATGAAACTAGAGGCTTCACCTCTAGCTGAAACTAGCACAGGTATGACAAACCTGCAAAACCAGTTAGCAAATCTCACGTTACAGATGCATGAGATTAGAAAAGGAAAAGAGATTACATAAGACATATGGTGTATCAAGTGTAAAGCACAAGGCCATACTAAAGATAACTGTCCAGTATTTGTTGAATACTTAGCAAGTGGGGCTCCGAACCCCTTAGCACAGACTCAAGGGCCATGGTGTGAACTATGCAGAACAAGAGGACATCTACCTCAGCAATGCCCTTTAATTCAGAAGTATATACAGACACCTAAGAACTTATATTGTACCTTCTGTAATTCAGTAGGACACGATGACCATACCTGTAGAGCCTACGATCTCATGGTTGATAGAAAACATGACTTGTACAGAGTCCAATCGGAGACACAGGGTCCAGCAGCAGGACCCCAGCATGATCCAGCTCATGTTGGACATGGATGAGGATTCATAGGACGAGGCCGTGGAGGAGGCTTTAGCCGTGGTGAAGGCTTTGGCCTTGGTCGTGGACTAGTGACTTGTTACAACTATGGAGTTGTAGGAAATTATGCTAGGGACTGTCAGAGCCCCACTACGACATGTAATTATTGCAAATCTTACGATCACGCTATAGAAGAATGTCCTACCTTGATAACGAAGATCAGAGAACCTAAGCCAGCAGTACACTAGAACATCCAGCTTATTGCTGTTGAGCAGAAAGAGCCAAAACCAAGAGTCAACATTGTGACTCGCAACGGTGCTTCCACTAGTGGCATAGTGCAGGATAGTGAAAAGAACACAGGACCGGAGTGGGTGCACAAAGCTACTAATAAATCAACACCACTCGACCCGCAGAATAATAAAGAAACATTTCAGGAAGATAAGACTTTCTTTGATGACCCTATGCAATCAGGATCGCAGGTACATCTGTCTAGGGGCATATCACAGCAAACACCTTGTGGCATTAGTCCTGTACAGACATCGCAAGCTACCACATCAGGAAGATGCGATGAGGATGAGTCGATAGGAAGCATACAATCCTTCCTGCGGAGTTGTCTAAAACTCGTGATAAATGAAAAAGCTATCACAGAGCTTTAGTGCATCATAGATCAGTACCCACCATCTTCTTCCGTGAGCAGTGCGTAGCGTGCTGTTCATAGCATTATGGGCCATACAAGAACAGGAAGAGAGATGTGACTCATAGCACAAGTTGGAGAATTTGAAATGGATGAGGTGATCCTAGATCTAGGATCAGAGGTAAATGTTCTGACTAAGAAGACATGGGAACAGATGGGTAGCCCTAAGTTAGTCAGATCGCCTATCCATTTGAGATTAGCTAATCAACAGAGGGTATCACCACTGGGTCGACTACCGCAGGTGCCAGTTGACATTGACGGAGTTTGCAGCTTTGCATACTTTGAAGTTATAGAAATCATTGGCGATAGTAGACCATATCCAGCATTACTAGGCATTGATTGGGTGATCGATAACATGGCTGTTATCGAGCTAAAGAGAAGACAAATGACCTTTGAGGATGCGTAGATCCGGGTCATCGCACCGTTGGATCCTCTTCAGGGTCCTAGATACATTGAACCTATCCGAGCAGAGGAAGAGGCACGTAACATGGAGAGTCTCAATCAGATGAATACGAACCAGAGTGACTACATCAATCCAATAGCAGAAGGGAACATTAGTTGGCGATGCGACAGCTCATGCGCATTGGATTCAGATGTTGGTCTAGAGAACTGGCAGAACAGACTTTATGAAGTCTCAATGCACAAATGTGCGTTTATGACTAAGTCACTGCGATGGATTGGCGCAGAGACTAACGAGACTCCCTCATTTCATGGTCTAACAGATATCTAGGACTTTCTCTCGTAGTTTGAACAACAAGTTCCTCACGAGCAGAGGATCACAGCTATGGACCTTGCAGTACGAGCCACACCTGCAATATGGTGGTATGCACATAAAGAGAATATCGCATCATGGGATGATCTTAAGAGATTGATGGCGATCAGATTCTCTACTAACAGCGAGTATGTCCAGCAGAAATATACAGGACAAAGTGACCCCCGGTCACATATTCAGACTTGTGAACAGAATTGGTCGAACATTCCCGAGGATGAATGGGTTCACCGATTCATTCACACTTTGGACACAATTCCAAGGAACTGGTACACAGAGACTGAATTGCGCAAGGGAACGACCACATGGCCACCTATGATAGACATCTTTCTACTCACGTTTGCTTTTGAATCTGAGTATCCAAGTGTTGATCAGGCCCTAGATGCAATAAATATTAAGATATTTAAGGACTGTACCCTATCAGTATCAGCTCAACTCGAGTGGGCCATCTAGTTAGAATATGCACTCGAGTGTTATAACTTTGCATCAGAACCAGAGGATGAGGATGAGGACCCTCACAACATCAACATTCCAGAGTCAGAAGGGACTCGCGATGTTGATGGACCGAAGCTAGAGACTCCAGCTATCACGGAGCCTATCAAGATTAAGAAGATCAACATTGGCACAAACACAGAACCAAAGTTTGCATCCATTGGAGACTATTGGGACGATGAAACAGTAGGATAGATTGCAGACTTGCTACATGACTATCAGGACCTATTCCCCACCAAGTTCATAGAGATGAAGGGAATAGTTGGAGACTTGGGAGTAATGAGGATACCATTGAAAGAGGATGCTAGGCCCGTCAAGCAGCGCCCATACAGATTAAATCCGCACTATAAAGAAAAAGTTAAGGACGAGATCGATAAGATGCTAGCAGCAGGAATCATTGAGCCCGTAGAAGAGAGTGAATGGGTTAGTCCCATGGTCATACAAGAGAAGAAAACCAAAGGAGAAATCAGAATTTGTGTCGATTTGCATAAACTCAATGATGCATCGCTTCATGATCCATTTCCGACACATTTCACTGATGAAGTGTTAGACAATGTGGGAGGACAAGAGGCCTACTCCTTCACTAATGGCTTTTCAGGCTACCACCAGATCAAAATCCATCCAGAAGATCAATCTAAGACAAATTTTGCGACAGAATGGGGCTCATTCCAGTATACGGTAATGCCCTTTGGTCTTAAGAATGCACCAGCTATCTTTTCTAGAGTAGTAGTTGCTGTATTTAAAGAATACATCCATAAATTCTTAGAGGTTTATTTTGATGATTGGACTGTATTTGGATTAATCGACAAGCACATAGGAGATTTAAGACTTATGTTAGAGAAATGTAGGCAGTACCAGATTTCTCTGAACTTGAAAAAATGTATATTCTGTGCTCTATTTGGTATTTTGTTGGGTCATATTGTTTGCAGACAAGGCTTGATGGTAGATCCCACAAAGATTGCCATCATTGTAAACCTTCCAACACCCAACTCAGTCAAGCAATTGAGGACAGTACTTGGTCATACCGGGTACTATAGAAAATTTATCAAAGGTTATGCAAAGATCACAGCACCTATGGAAAAGCTCTTAAAGAAAGATGTAAAATTCCTATGGAATGAGGAATGCCAGAAAAGTCTAGACACACTTAAAGAGAAGATGGTTACAGCACCCATCTTAGTATTCCCAGACTGGACCAAGCCATTTCATGTACATGTGGATGCATCTGGCATCGCACTGGGGATTGTCTTAACCCAGCCAGGAGAAGGAGGTATCGATCACCCTACTGCATACTCAAGCAGAAAACTATCCACCATAGAAAAGAACTACACCACTACAAAAAGAGAAGGTTTAGCCATGGTGTATGCTCTACAGAAATTCAGACACTACCTACTAGGTGCCTCATTCAATATGTTCACTGACCACTCCGCTTTGAAGTACTTGGTCAATAAGCCAGTGTTAGGGGGACAAATATGCAGATGGTTACTCCTATTTCAGGAGTATGATTTTGAAATTGTTGTCAAACCAGGGAAATTAAATGCCGGACCAGATCATTTGTCAAGGATAGACTCAGGAGAAGAGCCAAGTAACCTAGAGGACAACTTTCCCGATGCGCAATTGTTTTCTATTCAGATTGCAGACGAGTACTATGCTGATATTATTCACTTTCTCACTACAGGATGGGCACCCGTTGAGTTTACTAAGAAGCAAAAGAAGCAGTTGGTTGTCAAAGCAGCAGACTTCACTTTGATTGCAAGACAATTATACAAGTTAGGTCCAGATGAATTCCTACGCAGATGCATCATTCCGCACGAGAAAGAGGCCATTATCAGAGAAGCACATTCCGGTACTGCAGGAGGTCATTTCGCAGGAAAGCCGACTGCGCAGAAAATCCTGACCGCAGGATTATGGTGGCCTACTTTGCACAAGGATACTAAGGAATTTTGCAGATGCTGCGATATCTGCCAGAGGGTAGGAAAACCTTCATGGAGAGATGAAATGCCGCTGCGACCACAGATTACGCTGCGGGCATTTGACAAGTGGGCTATAGATTTTGTGGGTCCTATCAACCCACCAGGAAAATGGACTGGTGCAAGATACAACATCACAGGAACATAATACCTCACCAGATGGGCAGAGGCTAAAGCAGTAAGAAATTGTGATGCTGCTAGAGCTGCACAGTTCCTCTTTGAGAACATCATCAGTAGATTTGGATGTCCAGTAATTTTGATGAACGATCAAGGTACCCATTTCTTGAACCACACTATTGAGGCCTTGACAGAGGAATTCCAGATACAGCACCATAAGAGCACTCCCTACCACCCGCAAGCTAATGGTACGGTGGAGGCCTTTAACAAGATTCTAGAAAACACTCTTACTAAGATCTGCAATAGCCAAAGAAACGATTGGGACCTCAGGGTTAATGATGTGTTATGGGCTTATAGGACTACATGCAAGAAACTCACAGGACATACACCTTTCAGCTTGGTGTATGGACAAAAGGCTGTTATGCCTATGGAGTATATTATGCCCAGTCTAAGAATTGCTCAGATCACCAGGATGCCAGACACAGATACGACAAATGAAAGGCTAGCACAGCTACTTGCCTTAGAGGAAGACATGTTCATCGCAGGATTCCATCAGAAAGTGTAGAAGGCATGAGAGAAAGCTTGGCATGACAAGCATGTAAAGAACAAGATTTTTCATATAGGAGACCTAGTCCTCCTCTACGACAGTAGGTTTTTGAAGTTTCTAGGAAAATTCAAGACGCATTGGTTGGGGCCATACCAGATTTAGCAAGTTGTAGAAGGAGTTGTCGTTCAGCTTAGCAAACTGAACGGGGAGCTTCTTCCCACTTTCATTAATGGTAGTAGGTTTAAGCTTTACAGTGCTAGCTACTCCACGCCCCAGCCTTAACTCAGATAGTTATGAGAGTGCAGATGTCCAGTGTAGTTGAAAGGAGGCATCGCACTGGTAGTTAGTCTACATCGGCAGGTAAAAAGCATTCGCATGAGGAGAGTTTTTTTTTTTTTAACTGTTTAAAGTTTATTTTGCACAGGTGATGCGGTGTGACATCGCGGTAAGGCGATGATTCCCTGTGCCACGTATCCAGTTTTGAAAAAGGACAGAGGGCCAGTCAATTCACCTTATGACAAGTAGTTAATGAATAAATGACCGGTATACCTTACCATAGATTTGGCAACAGCATAATAAATTTTCCAGATTTAGTAAATCTTTGACGAGACCGACGCCTGCACACAGGTTTCGAGGGAAATTTGATCGTATTTCAGCATTTAATGAGGATTGAAACGACGGGTGTGGTCTCGTCCATGCAATTAATACCACCGACGGGTTCATCCTAGATGACCGTTGCGTCCGGGATTATAGCCTTCAACATAAAATCAGAGATCATGCATTCAAGATGGTTACTTTTGCAAGATCCGATAGCTATAGAGTAAGTTGTTAAGTTTTCCCTGTGCAGAGCTAATTTCATTATAGAGTGTTGTGATTTACCTATTTCGCAGCCATTTCCAATCCAGAGTATTGCACCGAGTGGGTTCTATTCGAGGAAGAACCTTTAGAAGACATTGTGAGACGATTCAAGCGTGGAGGCCTTGTGTCCGCTATGGCGATACCACCCAAGGGTATGAAACCAAGTTCATCACAGGTAAGACAGCTACCAAGGATGAGGAGTTGAGCTCAGACAGTAGACGAGTCCAGCTTAGAACAGCAAAAAAGGAAAAGGAGAAAAGTAAACGTGAGAAACAGAATGAGAAGGCCAACTCGGATGGCTGTGCGCGTGGAGTTTCCCAGAAGATCTCACAGAAAGAAAAAAGGACCGAGAAACAGGCATCCGAGATGCAGAAAAACAAAAGGAAAAAGGAAAGGAACGAAGGTTCTCGGAATGGAATTCAATGCCTGTATAGTTTGTACGAAAGGATACAGACTGAATGAAATGTTTGAGAAGGCTGGAGGATACATATTTTCCTTGTGATAAAATTTCTAACCCAGAGAAAAGAGGAAAGGATATCTATGTAAGACTTCTCAAAACCTCAAGATCCTTAAAGGTCTCGCAAGCGACGAGAGCGAGAGGATGAAAATAAGGGAAGGAAAGATAAGAGAGACCAACGAACTAAGTTACATAAGCTATGCAGAATGAAGTCGCAGGACTTCGGGACAAATTTAAACGGACTTTGCAGGAAGCCAAGGAGAAGCTACAGTAGGAGAATCCCACTGTTAGTGGCTCGAGGATGAGCCACAAGTAAGTGTTAGGGGACTGTTGGAGTAGGGTCCCACAGCTATAGGAGAAGCTTCCATTTTGGAGGATAGATAGTTTTGGCCAAGATAGAAGAGATAAGGTAAAGATACGATGTCGTAGCATGTTTCTAGCTGCAGATCAGAGCCAGAAACTGTGACTATCAGGATAGAGAAGTCAAAGAATACGACAGTACTTAAGCGACCAAGAGGAGAGAGCTCACCCACTGCACTAAAGGCAGCACCTGAGAAGAGAGAGCTCACCCACTGCATTCGAGGAAGCGGTGGAAGACGGGAGGGCTCAGCTACCCTCATAAAGGAAAAAGGGCAACGAGGCCAAGGTATTGAAGACGAAGGACAGAAAGGGAAGCGGCACCCAGTACCCATGGTCAGCGCCATGAGGCATGGAAGACTACAGAGAGCTATGGTGTGATGGAAAGTGGCAGTTCGAGTACAGATAGACCGACTGTCACTAGTTAGGGTTTTTGGGTTACTGTTGGCACAGGCCCACAGTGTTGTAATGGCGATACCTTCGGGCCTCCTATAAAGGGATGTAAATTGTATTGTAAAAGGTTAGCTAGTCGGATAACCTGTAGCGAGTTAGTCTATTAACTCACAGTTACTTTGTATTGTAATAGAGTCGAGCTCTGGTTCTGCTATTCAGTCCATAGTTACCTTACTGTAACCAGCAACCGATTCCAGGAGTATGTATGTAACAATCCGCAGAGATTGATAGAGAGAGAGAGAGAGAGAGAGAGAGAGAGAGAGAATATTGTAAGAAGGTAATATAGAGAAAGAGAAGAGATCTAGGAAAGAAGGGCTCCCGATAGAGAGTGCGGAGTTACCCAGAAGATCTCTAGCTGCACAACAGGTTGCAGCAGAACTGTGTACTCTCTCAAGATATAATAAACACAGTTCTGTGGATGTAGCTTCTACCTTGGAAGTGAACCACATAAAACCAGTGTGTTATGTGATTATTTCATGTGATTGTGCTTTACTTAGTTGATATCTGTATTGGTTACATGAATGTAGTATATCAGTTAGTAAATGTCTATATGTCCTCATTCAGTTATAGCATTATTGAAGGTTAAAGGTGGATTTACATGTATCAAGCGGCTGCATATGAGTTTATCAGTGCTTGTTTCACACAGTAATAAGTCATTCTGTTAAAGTGTTTCCAGTATACTTATTCGAACAGTAAGTATAGTTGAGGTAGAGTGTGTTGAATTGGGGAAGTTCACGACAGAGTGTTTAATATCTTGTTGAAAGTTAGCCAAGTCATTCCACCCAGTGCGATAGCCTTTGGACTGTGAGGGTCGCAGTAGGTCGTACTATAGTAGATATCGTGTTGACAGTAGGCGATATCGCACCGTCAGAGGAGCTACGGTGTGAGATAGCACAGATCACAGGTCAAGTGGAAGAGAGAGTTGCACATCGCCAGAGTTGCTGCGATGCGATAGGAGTCCTTCCCCTGTCAGAACCCGCGAGGAAGAGAGACTGCGTGTCGCAGAGAGAGACCTCGCTAGATAAGAAGAGCTGCGAGACTCCAGGATGCTACAGAACCTGGTCAAAGACACTTGAGTCTTTAGCCAACCCATTAGAATCACTTTGGGTGAGACTTCAGGCCGCTCCGCGGTCTGTCACCGAAAGGGTCAGTGAGCTAGGGGTGTTGTTGGTACATTACAGTAAACCCGGGTCTGCCCAAAGAGCCAACATTCTTTGAATGGAGGCACCTGGTCAGTTACCAGGAACCCTCAGTATAGGATTGAGCGCCTTTTTGACAAGTCAAGGTCAGATGTAAGTGCTATGCCTTTCTGACGAGTCGAGGTCAGATGTGAGTGCTGGCCATTCTGACGAGTAGGTCAGATGTAAGGGCTACCAAAGACCTACGAGGAGGTAGGCCTACACCCAGCATGAAAAAGGGTTGGCTCTGTAGAACTTCTTGTGATGAGAATAATCATGAGATAGCACATATGATGATGACCCAGTGATGATCCAGATTGAGCTATGATCCAGATCCAGTTATGATGTCTCCGAGATGATCCGAATCAAGTGATGATTCAGATCTAGCAGTGATGATCCAGATTGAGATATGATCCATATCCAGTGATGATGACCCTGTGGTGATCCATATCGAGTGATGGTCCAGATCCAGTGATGGTGATCCAGATCAAGTGATGATCCAGATCCAGTGATGGTGATCCAGATCGAGTGATGATCCAGATCTAGTGATGGTGATCCAGATCAAGTGATGATCCAAATCTAGTGATGATCCAGATTGAGTATGATCTAGTGATGATGATCTAGATCGAGCGATGATCCAGATCCAGATGAAGATGATAAGAAATTGACAATGACCCAGATGATACAAAGAAGAAGACTTGTGCTGAAAATTGTGTCGAGAGAATACCTTCCTAGTTAAGAGGGAGTGTTGATGTATATGTAACTTCAGAATGTATTCACTTGTATTTATTATGTATTGTAACTCGATGTTTATTCCGGGATGTATTTGTAATGTACTTGAGTCATGTCATGCCCCGATGTTTCGATCGGGAAGATCTATAATGTAAACAAGCCATGTCAAGTCATTGTGGATAACCCTCCTATTGTCTAAGGGTTAAATTCCACACAGTTTCGGGGCACTAGGGTTATTAGACTCTGTTAGAGAGGTTGGCCCTAGTAGGGTTTTAGTCATGTCGGGATTAGTATAAATAGAGATCTACCCTCTCTATTTAGCACACAACTCATGCACACTCAAGTGTAGTGCATAGTTGAGGAAGGAGAAGACACTGGGGCTAGATAGAAATAAGGTTACTAATAAGGTTACTACTGTCAGGATATCATCTTACTTTTTTGGGGTTTTACTTTTGGTGCTGATTTTATCTCTGAGGAAGTTGCGGGGTTTTCTCCATCTATGGTTTCCCCAAGGAAAAGCATTGTGTTCATTGTCTCTTGTGTTTGATTGATGTGCTTTTTGTTCTCTCAATTAAAGATCCAAATGTTATACTAGCTTAATGTTAAAAATCTAACAATGAAGACACTTGGAAGTTTGTGAAGACTTTGGGTGACTAGATTCCCTGCACAATTGGCATGATATTCATCAAAATTTGAACACATGGGTAATGGAACATTATTGAATGGTAATGTGGTGTCAAATATCATATAATGAGATAAGGAAGTATAATTGGTAAAGGAGGGTAACTCACATGGAAGAGGAAGAGACTAGAAGACAAGGTGTGCGACTTGGAAGGATATTATATGCACTCTATCACAACAAATGATGGAAGATTATATGAAAAGTATGAAAACTTAATACCTGATTACTGACATATGACTAATATTACATGTCAGGGATAAAAATATCCACCAATATTTTGAATTTGGGAGTTATAGGAAGCCATTCGAATTGGGGAAATAATTGGAGCATGAAGAGGAAGACAAATGTCATGATAGTTACTAAACCACTAAGATGAGTTGGAGGAATCTCATGGAGGGAAAGTAAAACTTAGGAGGCCTCATGAAGTTAATAAAATAATTTCATGAGGAAGGAGAATATTTTTTTTATGGTTTTTTAATTGGTCTTTGGAATTTTGGAGATATTTTTCTTGTCCATTGCACGGTGAGTGTTCACTCTCCCTACTTGTGAGCCAATTTCGAGAGAGTTGGATTCCTTTCCAAGTTGGTTAATAGAGAGGAAATTCAGAACTATCGTGGGATATTAAGAAGGATTTTTATTTCCAGGTTGAAGGTACATACAGTGGAATTCTCATCTATCTCCCCATTCTCTCATTTCTTCTTCTCCATTTCCCCACACTCCCAGTCGATGATGCACTTGTTGGAGTGATTATTGCGCCTTCATGAGGATAGTTGATTCTAAAAATTTGATACATGATTCATGGATTCGTTATATCATATACATATTATTTGTAAGTCAAAATATCAGAAATATATGTATGAAAGGCTCGCATTCCCCATGCGCTTGAATAAGTAGTTTTCATGGATTTGGCTTCACTACTAAAGTAACTTTAAATAATATTTGTATGAGGAAATTTATATGAGTTTTATGATGATGGGGAATCATATATGATATATGGATTTTTAATATTTTTTCCACATTCTCTATAGGTCTAAATGTCATAAATACATGTATGAAAATCTTAAATACTCATGCCCTTGTATCACTAGCCTTCATGGATTTTCGCTTCAATCTTGTAGTAGTTTTATACCAGATTATTATGAGAGATGTTCTATGATTTTGAGGATTTTGTGACAGAAATATATGATGTATTACTCTATAATTTAATGTCCATAAACTCTGTGGGTCTAAATCCAAGAAAATCATTTGTGAAAACCTTGCATTCCCATGACATTGAATCACTAGTTTTCATGACTTTGGCTTCAATCTTGGAGGAGTATTGTATCATATTTATGGGAGGGGTTTCCTTTGAGTTTTATTCTGTTGGGGAAGAAATTTTTATTCCATATATTACCACCATGTTTCATATTACTCTTATAACCATATATTATACCTTTCCTATGTCAACGTCTAACTAGTAATGCAAATTTCCCTTAGGCAATTTGTATGAACGTTACCCTATAAATGTTGCAGACCATAATCTATTTGAAAAAATTAATAAATGTGATTTAGGAAAGTAATTGATGTTTTATACTTATTCCCATACTCTTTTATTAAATTTGGGAGGTTCGTACTTTATTTCAAGAGCTAGTTTGGCCATCACCCTTGGGAGGATTTGAACACAATTTCCTAGTAACTTTGGTCTTTTGGTCATTAGCCCCAAACAAGTTTACAGAGGTCTAAAGTATGATACAAAGTATCCATAAAACAACTTGGGATTTTTTAATAATCACCATACCATATCCTTTCAAATTTGGGACCATTTGGTGAAAGTTGGAACCCTCTAGAGTCATGACTAGTTAAGCTCGATTTTTGCCTGAATTGCAGTTTTCTCCAAAATTTCCAAAAAGGGACATTACAAAACTATACTAAAGTGGATAAAAATTTAAATTTTTTACTACAAATAGTTCATTTGTCTTGTAAAAAAAAATCATTTGGTTTTTTACCATATATAGTACAAAATATCCCTCAAGTTCAAACACTTCGTATGAGCCAACAGATGGACGAATTATTGAACTGCGAGTTGTGGGTAGGCCATCATCTTCCTTCATTTCAATTCATGCCTTTAATTTTTGGTTTTTATGTGATTTCAGGCCTTTTAGAAAGATTGCAATGGAACCAAGCGGGAACCACAAGTATTCCATTACAAACTCCTGAATTTGAGAAGTATTGATGGGTATGCAACGAGAAACCTGTGAATGATACAGACTAGCATAACTCGACAGTCACATTTTATGCCAATTGGGATTTTTAACACGCTAATTGCCAAAAATTGTATATTAAAGGAATCATGGTGTTAGACTAGAGGGAGAGGGAACATGAAGACCTGGATAGAGCAACATTGGGAGATCCATTGACTCTAAATTCCCTTAGAAGATGTGTTTTGTTGATTTTTTTCGCACCGTAAACATGCGAGGTCAAGCTCGATTGTTATATTTGTTGGTACACTTGTGGTATCCTTAGCGGGGTGATTTTGATCTTGAAGGTGAGATGCTTGAAATAGCTGCTGAATACATCTATTTTATCATCATCTTGTCTCACAAAGGATCACCATTGAGATTGATGGACACTGGACGTTGGGGTGACCCACTTAGTCTACAATACTATGTAGACACCCATTGTGTTATCGATACACGAAAGTCACGGAAACAGATACTTATTTCCCAGATAAAAAGTTTCCCATTAAAGTTTATTGTGAGAACTATCACCCAAGAGGTAGGAACATTAGAATTACACTTAGCCATGCGCAATCACATGCATCTAGGGGTGGAATCTCTACAGAGTGTGTTTTTTTTACTGGTGCATTGGGCTAGTCATAAAATTGAAGAAACAATTATCTTGTTGCAAGTTTGGAAAGAAGAAAAAATTTAGTTATTTAAGTATCCTTGCATCTTTCTTCTTTTAGATGGTTTTCACTTTGTGCCCCAGGGTGAGACTTCCACCAACTCCTCCACCTGATCCTAGGCTCACAAAGTGGGGTTATTTGGTCCTTCGTCAAGGTGATGGAGAGATCCAGAGTGGATTTGATGATGAAATATATGCATGGTAGGATAGGAAAGTGCATGCCTTATAGAAGTTCCCTATGCAGTTCTACTTTTGTGGAAATCCAGAGTTTGGTTCTCCCTCTAAGTGGTGCATGGGGAGATATGGGTGAGTTTTGATTTTCATGTTTTTAATTTTTTATGAAAATTTTGTCTATAAGTGTATATATACATATAGTTATACGAGCCTAAGTCATATTGTATGATGCAGATATTGGGCTTGTTCATCCATATGGTCACCCCAGGATCTTCACATGACCACAATATATAGATGATGGTGGAGCTATGCTCAAAGTTGTGGAGGGAAATCTATCTAGGGTTACCCATGATGTTTCAAAATTGAGAATGGAGAGGATCCCCATGGCCATGCATGAGAATGTAGTGGGGGTACCTCCTTCTTGGCTACACCTCTTTCGGAGAGTATCTAGTTTAGTTTTATGTTACCGAGAGCTCACGGTGGAGGAAGTTGAGGTTGCCGATCCTCTGTACTTATTAGAACCACGATGGACTTTTGATCTATTTTTTATTTTGATGTACTTATTACTAGACCTTCGGACCATAAATCGATGTATATGGACATATTTGACTTATATATATATAAACTTATTTACATGTGTTTCTATGTATCATTTTGTCTTTATTTATGATGTATGTGACACATGTCAATCTAAGATGTAATTAGCATATGCGTCAATAATTTTGTTTTGATTCCTTGAAATGTAATTGTATACAATGTGTTGAAAATGTATTTCAAGTAACCTAATTCTCAAAAAATGATGTATTACAGTAGGATGTCTCACCTAGTACACTCAATTAAGTTGAAAGACCACTAACTAGGAGTCAAGTCTAACTTCTAGACAGGTAATACCATTTGCAATACCATCCCTTGAGATCTCCATAACAACATTGTATTTAGCCACATAGTTAGTTGTGGGACCTGTTTGTACTAGAAATTGTTATTATACTACCACAAGAAAAAGCTAACACAATCTCAAAATGGAAACAAAATGAAATTGGTTTTTAATGGTTTTGGTTTAAAACTTTATTAACAAGGAGGTAAAACATAAACAAGCTAAAATAGAACTAAATCATGAACAAGTTTGAAGAACTAGGGATCAAACACATATGAATAAACCATAAACATTAAACATATAATACTGATTCTATCCACAAAATACAAGAATTTTCATGAGTAAAAACCTTAAACAAGAAATGAAGTTGTATGTTGAGTAATCAAAGAAACTATAAACAAAATCAGCATAACAGGTAAAATGGCTTATCAATATGTACATAATCAATAACAGTCTTCAAACTTACATAAGAGTTATAAGTCTTAGCTTCTGATACATAAGCTCTAGAGCCACTCCTTGAGTAAAAATTCCAAACCTAATTCTATTCCATTTCCTACTTTTATCCTCTTTCACAAAAAATGGTTACATAACTGTCAAAACTACCCTTTAGGTCTGAGTTCAAATCAATTACAAAAGTATTTGTCTTCTTAAACATAACAAACTATTAACTATCATAAACTAAACTACTTGACACCTGTCACTAATAGCCTTCATAGATTCTTGGTTGCTTCAGCTAACAAAAAAATTCACTCTAAAGCACATGATTGTCTTTTACTTCGCTATTGCTCTGCTTCTACATCTTCAATCCTCTTTAATAATCCCTCGTTTGGTTGGGTCAGACTTTGAACTCTTTGATTTAATTATTCAAACTGGCTCTAAGTCTGTCTCTTTCTATTTAAGGCTTCTTTTGAAACAACTATCAATTCCTGATAGTGTGTGTTAATCTAATCAAAGTCCTCCCTCAGTATTCTATTAGTCATGACTAATCCATCATTAGTCTCACTAAGAAAACCAATCTGATATTTGTATTGCTTCATAGTTTTCTGAAGGTTTTTAGTCTCTAAATCTATGCACATTCCCTCTTGCAATGTAGAATTTTTATTTGACAACCAAGGGATATAAAATTTCTTGAAAATGAGGTCATCATATTCCTCATCTTTAACCTTTTCTTCTTAACCAGAAACTTCTGGAAACTTACCTCGTTCAGTGATGAAATTTATTAGCTATTATGAAACCTTATCCTTTCCTGAAGATGACTCTAATATCACTGAATGGTCTTTCTCAGTATGAACTTGATGAGAACTTAAATTTTCTTCTTCTTCCATGTATTCCTGAGATGAATAATCCTCAATCACAGTGATCTTCTCCTTTCTTAATTTTATGTTTGAAGATCATTTTCATGTTTAATCTCAGTTTATTCTTAGCCCTTGTTTTTGGTCTCCACTGTGTTTCTCCTAGCATTACACAATATTTCCCATGAAATTTTACAGTTGAGATTTGTACACCATCGTATTCTGATCCATTTACAACAAATTTTCCTTTAATCTTTTCATTTAAAATTTGCAAATTATCAGCTTTCAATTTAGCTTCAACAGGAATCTTTTTTATGGTTTCTTGTACACCTGTAAAACTTTGATTTTGTTCTAATGAACCCACTTTTTATTCCTGATTTGAAACACTTATGTGCTCCTTTTCTGCATTCTCAGAAACTTGTTCTTGATTACCATTAACTAATTCTCTTACCTCTTCAGACATAGGTTCTTCCAATTCCTAATTTGAACAATTATCTTGTACCTTATCCTGTACCATCTAGTCACTTAATTCTTTCTTTAACAATTTTACAAAGCTATACTGCTTGTTCTTTATATTTTTCTTGGCTTTCTCTTCTTGCCCATTATGGAAACCTGACCAAAACAAAAAATGATCCCAATTTCTACTCTTTTTCTAAATGACTATGCAAACAATCAACTTTATTAACCTATAATGAAAAGAGATTGATGAGTATGATCCCTATGCACTTTTATCCTATTTGACATCTTTTGCAGGCTTTTCAAGAAGAAAAAGGGTAAGTTCATCCTGGACTATTGATTCAAATGTTGCAAGAATCTGACATGGTATTTGAAAACTAGAGAAAATCTCCCCTTACATGTGATGTAGCTTTGTAAAATTATAATGACTTCCCTCCACTCAGGCTTGAATTTGTCTAAATGTATACCCTTCCCCCAATATAGGTCTTTGACCTCAGGTAATAGGAAATATTTTGGGTAGAAAGTGAAAGGTATCTTCTTAAACCAGAGCTCTCCATCATGTGCTATGCCTATAGCTTCTGCTATCAACTCTTCTGTCAGTTCAAATTTAAGGGTATCAAATGAAACTGTCCTTATCAAAACCATGAACAAAATGATATGACACTTCTAGCTTAAAACCATCCAGCCCTCGGAAACGGTGTTGCACAATCATGAAAATCTTTTTACCAAATTGTATCAGTGGGTTTGTACATATTTGTCTTTCCACCTTTCCTCATTTCCACTCTGTAACCCTAGCCTATGTATTTCTTTAAACAATATTCAAAATTACTCAGACTCTTTCTCTACAACAATAGAATTAGCAACCAAACAAAAATCGTGATAGGTAGGTTTATGATTTTCTAATAATCCTTTACAGAATCGGAATCATGTCACTGTAGACTACAATTCTCTCCATGATTTCCATACCTGCTCATACACCTATCATGTTAACGGAAAGGGTTCATGAAAACTCATTATTATGTCTTCAACTAATGTCTGAAGGCTTCCAGTATTTTACTTTGCAGCAGCCACTATTATCCACTACCTCTTTTAATGATTTTTTTACCAAATGAATTCGTGTCAGGTAAATCCACGATCCTCACAATAACCTTGGTACCTTCTCATACACTTTTCAGGATCATCATTGGGTTCTTAATATGCATCATATGTCCTCACAGGTGTCTAAAAACTTCCAGTATTTATGATTTAAAAAAACCACGATCGTCTACCACAATTTTCAGTGTTTCGAGATTCTTGTATCACCTCAGTTCACTGACTTTCCACTCTGCGCTACAGGTATCTCCCTTGTGCATATTTTTTTTTTAAATGACTCAAAAACAAAGGTTAGGTCATAAAGCTAAACTTGGAATAAAATTTATCATAATCTTTTCAGACTTTTTAAAGATGTATAAACCTAATAAGCCCAGAGAAACTATAAAACAAATAAAATGAAATAAATCAAAAGGATAATAAGCATAAAATCAAACAAAAATGTACTTATTACTATGAAACTTGAAAACTAATTCAAAAATCAAAAGTAATAGGAAATCAATATTTTAAATAAAACACACACATAGACTAAGAACCATATCTAGTTATAACATATGGCTCTTGCTATGGGATCAAAGCCTCCTTGTGAGGTTTCAAGAACCTGTAGATCAGTGCCTTTTGCCATCTCAACTGAAACTACCTGATATGATGCAAAAATTACATTGGGATATGGAGTCTTTATTATACTTATTTCACATTGATATATACAATGAATGAAAAAAATTTCACCTTCAATGACTATAAAAGTGTTTGAGGAATCGTCCATTCACACGATTGGACAATTCTTCACCTTCCATGCTCTGGAGTATGAAGGTATTATTTTCTAAAATTTTCAAAATCATAAAAGGACCAAGCCATAAGTTATCAAATTGTCCATGCTTACCCTTTTGTTCCTTTTTGGCATCCCACCTAAGAACCATATCTCGAAAAGAAAAAATGTTTTCCTTCACATTTCTGTCAAATTTTTCCTTAATCTTTATGTTGTAATCTTGAGATTTCTCAACCAAAGCCTCACGTCCCTGATGCAATTCAATCAATGAAAACATTCTTCTTTGAATATCATTAGGTTCTTCATGGCTATCATGAAAAAATTTAATAACTGGAATACCTAATTGAATTGGAAAAACAACATGAGTGACATACACTAACTGAAAATGAGTTGAACCAATAGCCTTCTTGGTAGTTATCTTGTATGCCCAAAGTGCATATTTCAACATTGAATCCCATGATCTCTTGTTTTGACATAACAACTTTCTAATACTTTGAATGATATTCTTATTAGATGACTCTGCCAATCCATTCCCTTGAGGGTAATAGGGTGTAGAATGTTTCAAACCAATCCCATTTTGTTCACAAAAACTATCCATGAATTTTGACTTGAAAGCCTTAGCATTATCAATCAACAATGTTTTAGGACAACCGAACCTACTCAAAATATTATCTTGAATAAAATTAATGATAACCTTATCATTTGCATTCTTTGTTGTAATGGCTTCCACCCATTTCGTGAAAAAATCAATAGCTGTAAGTATCCATCTATGTTGACTAGAAGAAGCAAGATTAATCTCACTTATAAAATCCAGACCCCATTGCTGAAAAGGAGCATTTACAATAATGTGTTTCAAAGGTAGGGAAACAAGTTTTTGTTTACCAGCAAACTTTTGACATGGAATACAATCCCTAACCTGCTGATATACATCAGAAAATAGAAAAGGCCAATAATATCCATCTCTCAAAATTTTATAAGCATTTCCTTTCCAATATTTATGACCTCCACATGCACCCTCATGTAATTCAGAAATCACTTCTTCAATTTCAGGATTCTCCAAACATATGAGAAATACTCCTCCTAGATCCTTCCAACACAAGTGTTGGAGCAGGGTCCCGCAGCTACAGAAGAAGTTGCTAGTTTAGCAGATAGATGAGTTTTGGTGGAGAAAAGATAAGATAGAGCTACGACGCCGTAGCACGTTTCCAGCTATAGAGCAGAGCCGGAAACCATGAAGAAGAAGACAGAGAAGTCAAGGAAGACGACCATACCTGAGCGGCCGAGAAGAGAGAGCTCACCCACTGCATTGAAGGCAGCGGCGAAGACAGGAGGGCTCAGCGACCCTCATAAAGGAAACGAAGCAACGAGGCTGAAGAATTGAAGACGAAGGACAGAAAATCGAAGCGGTGCACAGTACCCATGATTAGAGCCGGGAAGCATGGAAGACTGCAGAGAGCTGTGGTGTGACGGAAAGCGACTACCTCAAGTACAGATATGGCCGACTGTCACTAGTTAGGGTTTTGGGTTACTGTTGGGACAGGCCCACAGTGTTGTAATGGAAAGACCTTCGGGCTGCCTATAAAGGGATATATTTTGTATTGTAAAAGGTTGGCATTTTGGGCATTTTAGGCCATCCAGCTAGTCAGATCATCAGTAGTCTGTTAGCTTACTGTTATTTTGTATTGTAAAAGGTTGGCATTTTGGGCATTTTAGGCCATCCAGCTAGTCAGATCATCAGTAGTCTGTTAGCTTACTGTTATTTTGTATTGTAACAATCTGGAGGGATTGACAGAGAGGGAAGAGTATATTGTAAGAGAGACAATATAGAGAAGGAAAAGAGGTCTAAGAGAGAAGATCTTGAGCTGCATATGCGGTGCAGCAGAACTGTGTTTTACCTTCCCCTGAGCTATAATAAAAACACAGTTCTGTGGACGTAACTTCCATCCTGGACGTGAACCACGTTAAAATAGAGTGTTATGTGATTCACTTATGTGTTATGTTTACTTGTGCATTCACCAGTTATTTCATGAACTTTGTTTATAGTTTAATGAATGAGTGTGTTAATCAGTTTACAGCAATATAGAAGGATAAACATAAGTTGAAGTCTTTGGCATGTTGTATGCGGGTTCATTTATGCTTTGCTTGAAACGGTCACTAGTCGCAGTGTTAAACAGTCTAGTATGTTGAGTCTTGCAAGTCAACACAAACAACGCTAAGGGCACTGAGCCGTGGGAGTAGGTTATCGCAAGAAGGCAATACCGTACCGGCAGAGGAGCTGCGGTGCACGATACCGTAGGTTAAGGGCTTAGCGTTGGGAGGAAGTTACGTGTCGCCTGGTGAGTGGTGATGCGATAAGGCTGGAGTCATCGCGAGTCAGTGAAAGTGTGCAACGTGGGAAGGAACCGCACGACAGTAGAATGGCACATCTCACGGCTAGAAGAGCTGTGAGACGAGGAGATCACGCGACGCAAGAAGAGGAGTCACGCGACGCGCAGAGAAAGAGACATCGCAGCTAGAAGAGATGCGAGTCGAAAGAAAAAATGCCACAGAACCTAGTCCAAGACGCTTGAGTCCTTGGCCAACCCATTAGAATCACTTCGGGTGAGAGTTCAGGCCGCTTCGTGGTTTGTTGCCGAAAGGGCCAGTGAGCTAGGGGTGTTGTTGGTTGATCATAGTAAACCCGGGTCTGCCCATCATAACCAACAACAAGTGTTGATTTATTAAACAGTATTTACTGAACTTTAATTTCAGTGATCTAGCTTCCTTCTGGTCTAAATGCATAGGAAACTGTAAATACAATAGAAAATAAACCAAATCAGCATACCATTCTGATTCTGCATACCTATCCATGATTTTATCTTTTTCTTTCCCTATTTCCAACTCTTCTTGTACTGATTATTTTGCCATCAAATGAAATCCAAGAGCTTCACAATTTGAATCAGCTAATAATTTTTCCAAACCTTGTCCTTCTACCAGCTTAGTTGGTGTGATCTCTACATCATACTCCATGAATTTTGCAATCCATTTCCCCTTATTTCCTTCACTCTCTTGCTGAGTTAAAATATCATTAATAGCTGCATTAGGTACATAGGAAATGATATTTGGACGCAGAATATAAATTCTAAAAAAATTCAGTACTTTTACCAATGAATATGCCTGCTTCTCCAATGTATTGCACTTTAATTCTGAACCTCTAAGGGTCTTACAGAAAAAAGAAATAGGCTTCTCTATCCCATATGCATTCTTTTGTAACAAAACAATAGCTGTTTTATCTTGAGAAGCAAAGGAAAAATTCATAAAATCCTTTGAGAAGTCTGGGCTTACTAGCACAGGTGCCTCTGTGAAAGTCTGCTTAATCTTCTCAAATGAAACTGTAGCTTCTGCTGTCCATTTCACTTCCTGTTCTTTCCTTAACATATCTTTTATTTGCTTTATAGTTTCAGCAAAATTTGGTATAAACCATCTCAGAAAATTAATTTTCCCAATAAATGACTGAACATCCTTCTTACTTCTAGGCAAACTAATTTTTAAAATGGCTTTGACTTTCTCAGGATCTATTCTTATCCCATCTACTGAAACCAAATGTCCTAGTATCTTACCTATTAATTTGTCACAATGGTCTAGGAACTGAAAACATAGTCTCACAAAGAATATAGACAAATATCCATAAAATGGTGTTGCAATGGAAGTAGTAGCTTTGTATAATAAAATTAATAATGAATAATACAATACAATGATCATGCAAGATGCATGAATTCCATGACAATTCAAATTCCCAAGTAGGTCATTCAAATTAAATGAATGGGTGTAGCTTAACTGATTGTAAGCCACAGTAAACACACTAGTTAACCAACTAATCAAAACCCTAATTGACTCAAGTGAGTCCTAACTAAGGTTGGAGTGCAATAGATGACTAAGTATAACAGAAATAGCTCAGACACATGTCATTGCATGCCAACCAACAAGTGGTAGCACATCATTAACTCCAATGAACCTTGATGAGGTTAACTTAAGTCAAACTGGACATCAGAGGTGGTTGGAGACGCCCCTGTTGACTCCAATTCATTAAATATTAATAAAATAATCGATATAATGAATGGAGGTTCCTACACTTCTTTGTTAAACTGATTGTAACAATCATTTAGCAATTAAGTGCATTTATGACACTCAGATCACCCCCAGAGTGCTCCAGTTAGCCTCCCCAAATGAAGGAGAAGGCTTAGTTGGCCTCCTTAATTGAAGGTAGGCATTGGTGTGCTCATGATGATGTCATATAGTGCTCCTCTAATTCCAATTAAGTCAAATAAACTTAGGATAGTGGTTTAACTAGGACAAATTGACCAAATTAAGTGTGCATGGTGGGTAAATGTCTCCAACACCCCCCCTTAAGCTATACTTAGAGGAGTAGAAACATAAAGTGCATGAAATGCTAGGGTCCCAAAAACTAAGGCCATAGGTCACCCTGTACAATAATGAAACTCAAACAATGCTAAAAAATAAATCTAAGTGAGGAAAAGAGGGAAAACCCAGTGGGAAACCTGCCCCCCCTCAAGATGAACACTGAAAGTAGTCTAATCACCATAATGAACTCACCCCCAACCGTGAATGGAGGTAAGTGAACTTATTTTCTAAAAATCTCTTGGTGAATATGTCTACAATCTGCTCATCAGTCTGGCAGTATTGCAGAATGATGGTCCTGTCATGCACTAACTCTCTGATGTAGTGCATGTGTATCTCTACATGATTGGTCCTCTGCCTAGTAACTGGATCTATGGATATCTTAATAGAACTTTTATTGTGACAAAAGAGGACAGTGGACAAATTACTACCAATATCAAACTCTTAAAGAATTCCTTGCAACCAAACAGCTTGGATGCAAGCATTCACCGCTCCTCGGTACTCGGCCTCTGTTGAAGACAATGCTATGGTGGCCTGCTTTTTTCTAGAACAGAAAATGGTGCCACCACCAAACATGAAGACATATCTATAAGTAGACTTCTGATCAATAGAATCACCTTCCCAATCAAAATCTGTGTAACCAACCAGCTCTAGTTCGGAGTCTGCAACATCGTGAATGTCGTAGGTCCTGGTTCCCTGAATATACTGGAGGATCCTATTGGCTGCCTTCCAATGAATATCATTAAGCTAATGGATGTATCTTGACAAATCATTCATGGCATAATAGATGTCATGTTGAGAATGAGTCAAGTAGAGCAAGCTAGCTATCAGCTGTCAATAAATAGTGCAGTCCATGGGAGGTGTGCGTTTTCCTTCTTCAAGGATGATCCCTGAAAGGAAAGGGAATGGAGCAGCCTTACATTCGGCCATGTTAAACTTGAATAACAAGTTTGATATGTATTTTTACTGAGCTACCATTATCCCATCAGAATATTGATCAATTTCGAGCCCAAGAAATTGCTTTAAGAGCCCCAAATCACTCATTTCAAATGCATTGTGGAGAGCAGTTTTGATGAATGAAATAGAATTAAATGTGCTACCTGTAATCAGTAAGTCATCAACATGTAAAACAATAATAATCAAATGACCATTAGACTTCTGTATATACACATTTGGATCTGATTTACACCTTTGGAAGTTTTGCGAGAGAAGGAAGGCATCCATCTTGGAATACCACTCTCTTGGGGCCTGTTTTTATTAATTCTTGCACATGATCTAAGAACTAGGAATCAAAATCATCAAAGAATTATTAACAAATACTCATGAATTGGAAAATAACTGGAACCAAAATAGGTTTCCTCTCTGTATATTTTATAAACAATAAAATGGTTACAATATCCATGGAGAGCAATGGTTTAACTCCATGAAGAATTCAAATACCTAAGGGACAATTCGAATTCAATGAGTGAGTCTAGCTTAACTAACTCTTTGCCATGCAATCTCACTCAGTTAACCACTTGACTAAAACCCTAATTGACTCACCAAACCCTAACTGAAGTCGAAGTGCAATAAATGACTGAATCTCAACTGAAGGAGATCAAACACATGTCATAGCAAACCAACCATCAAGTGCTAGTACTGCATGACTCCAAAGAACCCTGATGAGGTTAACTAAAGATGAACTGACCATCAGAAGTTGGTGGAGGCTCCTTGTTGACTCCAGTTCATTAAATAATAATAAATAATCATTAAATAATCATAAAATAACATATTTAATGAATGGAGGTGCCTTAACTGACTGTAACTGACTAGTTGAACTGATTGTAACCACCAGTTAGCAATTAGGTGCATTAGTATCACTCAGATCACCCCCAGAGTGCTCCAGTTAGCCTCCTTGACTGTAGGAGAAGGCTAAGTTATCCTTCTTTACTGTAGGTAGGCGTGGGTGAGACTGGATGATGGCAATTAATGCTCCACTAATGTCAATTAAACTTAGGATAGTGGTTTAACTAGGCCAATTTGACCAAAAGAGTGTGTATGATGGTAGATGTCTCCAACACCCCCCCTTAAGATATACTCAGGAAGAGTTAGAAAACATATATGCATAAAAATTCTAGGGCCCTGGCAACTAAGGCCATAGGTCACCCTGTACAATAAAGTAACTGCTTAATATAACCAAGGAAATGGGGAAAACCTCATGGGAAAAATACCCCCCCTCAAACTAAGCAGTAAATCAAGAATTGGTTCTTCTATGAAGCAGCATCCTGAGACTGTGCATGTGAACCTATAAATCCAAACTAAATGAATATGTCTGGAGGAATCTTCCACTTTGGAAGAAGAACAATGCACTCAACTGAATCAGAAATATAAGTAGCCGCACGGTGAAAACTGGACCCATGTAGAGCAACTGAAATCATCTGAAGAGAGAGAAAAGGTTCTTGAAGATTCAAACCATGTGTGGAACACTCAAGAAACTGATATGTTTCAGCCTTGAACAGCAAACCATGAGTGGTAAAATCAGCCCCAAATCTTAGGAGCAAGTGTCCAAGCGAATGCAGAATGTCTTCCTCTTTACTAGTTCTGTGAGGAGATGAGCTTGTGACCAAAGGTAGAGAATCCCTGGGACTCTGGAGAGAGAATGCTTGAGCTCCATAATATGATATATATTCTGAAATAGCTAATGAATCACAAAATAAAATATCAGCAACCTCATAAGAGGAAACTAACACCAAATCCCCATAAGCAAATTTGAAGAAGAATTGCGGTACTTGATTTTTCACACCGAAATTGGTGAGAGAAGCTACAAGCATGACTGAAAGATTTTGAATTTTAAAATATGAAAAAAATAATATCAGATCAGAATGTAAATCAGATCTAAATAAGTTCACAACAGATCCAAAACTGTGAAATGAAATCAAATCCCCAGCAGCAGTTTCGAAGGAGACTTGTGGTACTTGTTTCTTCACATCGTTGATGAGAACAGCTACAAGTAGTACTGAAGGTTTATGAACCTGAAATTTTGAAACAAGAAATATCAGATAAGATCCAAATAATATCATATCATATCCAATAAGGTTCATATCAGATCCAAAATTATGGTCAACCGAGACGGTAGATGCACAGTTTTCTTCTTCTTCAAAATTCTGAATTTTGGTGCATGCAATCCTGCAGGAATTTGCTGGAAGATCTAGATCATGGGGAGTGAATGGATCAATTTGGAAATCTGATATTTATTCCAAAATATCCAAGGTATCACATATTTTCACACCAGCAGCAACATTAGAGGGAGAAAAATCAAATTTCTCTTCATTTTCGGAAGCAATTACTGGTAAATTTTGCACAGAATTCAAAGGAAAATCACCGGTGAATGTTTGCATGGAAGTGCAGCAGTATTTTTCTTCAATATCAGAGATTCAAATGTCTTATTCTATTTCAGCAATATGAGAATATGAGATATCAGAGATCTCATGAAATTCCGGAGCATCAGGACAAGGAGTCACTTCATGGAGACTTTCTTCAATTCGAATTGAATGTGTAGAAGATTCTGCCTCATCTTCATCTTGAACAACTTCATCAAAGAGAGTATAGGCCAAGACTTCTGAGTAAAGAAATTTTTTGGTGCTGGCTGTGATCTCCAAAGTACTATTATGATCCTCATTGTGCTTGCCAAAGGTTTTGTCCAATATTGTCCAGACTTCCTTTGGGTGTTCAACAGAACCAAGAATAAGGTAGTACAAGCTAGGATCAAGGGCCAAACCTATTGCTCCAAAAGCTCTGTCACTGTCATTTATCCAGTCATTCTCATTCTCATAAGACTCTTTTCCAAGTCCAATAGACAACTCATAGAGACCTCATCTCTTCAGAGATGCAATCATCTTCAACTTCCATTCTGAATAGCTTGTGAATGGGGTGAGAAGAGGGATTGATGAGTCCATTCGAAGTTGTACCTGTTAAGACCTACAAATAAAAAAAAAGGGGGCACCGTAAGGTCGGACAGCTTGCACATTCTAGGCTTTCATCACACCTAGCATAGTCAATCAAGCAAGCTTGATCAACAAGTTCTTTACTTGGGATATTGAGTGGTAAGCCTTGGCTTCTGGTGCAATGCTAGAATTTTGAGCTATTGCTCACTTCTCATGGAGAAATCTGTCAAAAATCTTGTTTTTTGAGAGATTGTTCTTCGTCCCACCGCAAGCTCTGATACCATATTAATTCTTGCACATGATCTAGGAACTAGGAATCAAAATCATCAAAGAATTATTAACAAATACTCATGAATTGGAAAATAACTGGAACCAAAATAGGTTTCCTCTCTGTATATTTTATAAACAATAAAATGGTTACAATATCCATGGAGATCAATGGTTTAACTCCATGAATAATTTGAATACCTAAGGGAAAATTCGAATTCAATGAGTGAGTCTAGCTTAACTGACTCTTTGCCATGCAATCTTAGTTAGTTAACCACTTGACTAAAACCCTAATTGACTCACCAAACCCTAACTGAAGTCGGAGTGCAATAAATGACTGAATCTCAACTGAAGGAGATCAAACACATGTCATAGCAAACCAACCATCAAGTGCTAGTACTGCATGACTCCAAAGAACCCTGATGAGGTCAACTGAAGTTGAACTGACCATCAGAAGTTGGTGGAGGATCCTTGTTGACTCCAGTTCATTAAATAATAATAAATAATCATTAAATAATCATAAAATAATATATTTAATGAATGGAAGCACCTTAACTTATTGTAACTGACTGGTTGAACTGACTGTAACCACCGGTTAGCAATTAGGTGTATTAATATCACTCAGATCACCCCCGGAGTGCTCCAGTTAGCCTCCTTGACTATAGGAGAAGGCTAAGTTAGCCTCCTTGACTGTAGGTAGGCGTGGGTGAGACTGGATGATGGTAATTAATGCTCCACTGATGTTAATTAAACTTAGGATAGTGGTTTAACTAGGCCAATTTGACCAAAAGAATGTGTATGATGGTAGATGTCTCCAACAGTTTTAACTCGCATAGTGACTTCTTTAGTTTGAAAACCAAAGATGGATCAGAAATGTAGCCCTCAGGATGCTTCATGTATATTTCCTCATGAATATCTCCATGCAAAATGGAATACCTAACATCCATATGATGCACTTCCCAGTGCTTAGATGCTGAAATTGCCAAAACTAGGCAGATGGAATCCATTTTTGCAACTGGTGCAAAGGTCTCATGGTAGTCCACACTTTGGACCTGAGAGAAACATTTTGCTACCAGACTTGCCTTATATTTGCAGGTTCTTCCATCAGAATCAAACTTGGTCCGAAACACCCACTTGCATTGAACCAATTTCCTTCCCGAAGGAAGAGAAACTAGTTCCCAAGTAGTGTTTTTCTGAAGAGAATTCATCTCTTCATCCATGGAAACTTGCCATCTCAGATCCTTTCAAGCATGGTAGTAATTCTTAGGGTCTTAACTTATCATCAAATAACAAAATTCGAACAGAAAATAATCAAGACAAGAGAACAATACCTGCTCTTTGGAAATCAGACCGGGTTCTCCTTGGAACATCGGGATTTCCAATGTTATCTCCTCCAGAGGAGAGTGTCTATCGGGCCCATGTTGGGAGATGATTTTTTACTTCAGGTTTTGATTCAGTATCTGATTTTTTCTGTACACTGATATCATAAATCAAAGGAACCAAATCAGGGTCATCACCCCCAATTACATCATCCAAATATTCAGTAGAATAGGAAGGAAATTCATCAGTTTTCTCCTTAACTAGTTCTACCTCCTAAAGAGGCTCATCGAACTTGACACTTCTTTCAATGATGATATATTTTGATTTGATATCTAGTAGCTTGAAACCTTTATATTCATCAATATATCCAATAAATAGACATTCTATGCTTTGCAGTTGTAAAGACCTCCTTTTATCAAGTGAAATTCGGGCCCATGCAGTGGACCCAAACACCCTTAGATTCGACACATCTGTCTTGTGTTCAAAATATGATTCGAAAGGGGTATTCCCTTTCACATATGAGTGTGGCACTATTTTATTAATATATTCTGTAGCATGCATGGATTATTCCCACAAATTTGCAGCCAACTTCTTTGATTCCAACATACAGGTGGTCATCTCCTTGAGAGACTGATTCTTCCTCTCCGCTACACCATTCTGCTGGGGAGTGTAGGGGACTGAATGCTGGATCTGAATACCAATTTGGGAACATATATGTAATAAATCATTATTGAAATACTCCCACAATTATCATATCTCAAAATCTTTATATTTTTTCCAGATGCATTCTCAATCAAGGCCTTCAATTCAGTGAATTTTTCCAAGACTTCTGACTTCTTTTTGATAAAAGAGACCCATGTGTATCTTGAAAAGTCATCAATGAAATTCAGAACAGACCTTGATCTATTCATGTATGTGATAGGCATGGACCACTGATATCAAAATGTATCAGTCCCAATATGCATGATGTTCGGCTTGCCTTCCCTCGATCGAACTTATTCTCAGGGTGCTTTCCAACAACATTGCCCTTGCAAATTCCAATGGTAGCTTTGATGACTAGGATGCCTTCAACCATAGAATTCTCTTGTAATTGCTGCAATTATTTGAAGTTCAGGTGGTCGAACCTATCATTCCAGAGTCTACTAACTTCATTTCCATGAGTCAGCAATGCAGTGGGATTTGCATCCACCACAAAATGGGAGAACTCATAGGATTTTGCATGATGGTTTGCAAGGCCTTTTCCTACAAGTTTTCTGTATGCAATTTATGTGATCTCTAAATCATCTAGGATAAACTAGAATCTCTTGGGAACTACCGTATGTGCCATGTCATAAACACTTAGGATTTTTGATGCAAGAGATGGTACATACAGAATATTGGAAAAATAACCATGCTCAAGATCTACAGTACCTTGTCCTTCAAATATGATTGTGGCGTCATCTCCCATGTAGATGGGAATGGATTTTCCAGTATCCAAATATGATAAAGAGTATCTTTCATCCATCATGTGATTCGAATCTCCAGAATCTATCAAGAGTGCTTTGGACTTCGAATTGCTTTCCATGAGGGCATGACCTCTTTCATGCTGTAGTTCCCGATCTTGTCGATCTCTCCTCTGAAAGATTTTTGGAAGATTGATGTGATTTTTCTCAAGGAGAGAAATAGATTCATCAAGTTTCTTTTGCAAGTAAGCATGTTCAGGGTGGAATCCCTTCCCACAGTATGAGCACTTGACTTTTTCCTTTCCATGATGCCCTTTTCCTTTGTTCTTCTTTGAGCCAGAAGGCTCTTCATGCTACTGGTTTTCAAATTTAGGCTTAGGTGATTTGAATTTGGTTTTTGGGTTCTTCTACTGCTTTCCGTTACCCTTCAAATATTTGGGCCCCAAGACATGGAGGGCTTCTTCATGGGAGGATCTGAGGATCCCCATTTGGACAAGCTTATCATGTTCACTTATTAGGGGCTCAATGAAGGCATTGAGTGAAGGAATCTTCCATCCAGGGGTTGTGAGATTCCCCACAAGGAATGTAGAGATAAACAATGAATAATCAGCTCCAAGTTTGGATACTATGGCAAGGATGAGCTAATCATCCTCCTTCTCCACCTTACATTGCTTCAACAGTAAGACAATGTGCTTGAACTTTGTGAAAAAATGATTTAAGGTCTCAAAATTGGAAGGCTGGAGAGACATCAACTCATTTTCAAGATGTTATACTCTCAAATCAACATGTTTTCCATACAGTGTTTCCAATTTGTCCCAAATTTCCTTTGGAGTCTTCAATCCCGAGAGATGGAAAAGAAGATCCCGAGAAATAGAGAGGCACAAGAATATGAATGCTTCATCTTTATTGTTCAATAATATAGATTTATCTGTCATAGAAGAAGGCTCTTATTCAGTGTCCATAGTGACCCTATAGCATCCTCTAGCACGTAGTTGGATCTCCATGTCTCCTTTCCATGAATGGAAATTGAACGGAGTCAAGAGTTCTACGAAAGAAGCCATCTAAAATTGTTGGAGCGAATGATTTTCACTTGGTAAAACCTGCTAATCACAGCAAAAGGGGAACCATAAGGTCGAACAAACTACACATTTTAGGCTTTCATCACACCCAACATAGTTGATCAAGCAACCTTGACCAACAATTCCTTAACTTGGGGTATTAAGTGGTAAGCCTTAGCTTATGGTGCAGTTCTGGATTTTTGAGCTTTTGCTCAATTTGTCATGCAATATCTATCAAAAACCTTGTTTTTGAGAGATCTGAGCTGCGTCCTTCCATGAGCTATGATACCATATTAATTTTTCACAGTGGTCTAGGAACTAAAAACACAGTCTCGCAAAGAATACAGACAAATATGCATAAAATTGGCGAAATGGTGTTGCAATGGAAATAACAACTCTGTATAATCAAAAAAAATGAATAATACAATACAATGATCATGCAAGATCCATGAATTCCAACAAAATTTGAATTCCCAAGGAGGTCATTCGAATTGAATGAATGGGTGTAGCTTAATTGACTGTAAGCCACAGTAAACACACTAGTTAACCAACTGATCAAAACCCTAATTGAATCAACTGAGTCCTAACTGGGGTTAGAGTGCAATAGATAACTGATTCTAACTGAAATAGCTCAGACACATGTCACTTCATGCCAACCAAAAAGTGGTAGTGCATCATTAACTCCAATGAACCCCGATGAGGTTAACTGAAGACAAACTGGCCATCAGAGGTGGTTGGAGGTGCCCCTGTTGAATCAAGTTCATTAAATATTAATAAAATAATCAATATAATGAATGGAGGCACCTACACTGCTCTATTTAACTAATTGTAACCATCAGTTAGCAATTAGGTGCATTTATGACACTCAGATCAGCCCTGGAGTGCTCTAGTTATCCTCCCCAAATGAAGGAGAAGGATTAGTTGGCCTCCTTGACTGAAGGTAGGCATGGGTGTGCTCATGCTGATGTCATACAGTGCTCCTTTGATGCCAATTAAGTCAAATAAACTTAGGATAGTGGTTTAACTATGCCAAATTGATGAAATTAAGTGTGCATGGTGGGTAAATGTCTCCAACATTACTCTCCTGAACAACAAAATGAGACTTTTTTGGATTTAATGATAGTCCATATTTCCTGCATTTCAAAGATGTTTGTTTGAGGTGTTTAATATGTTCTTCATCATACTGTGAAAACATTGTGATGTCATCCAAATAAATCACAACAAATTTTTCCTTTTCCCCAACAAAGGCTATATCCATAGCTCTTTGAAATGTCGCACCAACATTGATCAAACCAAATGGAATTTTGTCATACATGAAGGTACCCCAAGGGGTAGTGAAGGATGTCTTCTCCTTGTGATATGGATGCATAACAATCTGATTGTAACCTGAGAATCCATCCACCATTGATATTCTCTAAGCACCCACTACTTGTTGCAAAACCTGCTCAATCTTGGGAAATGGGTAATTATATTTTAGTGGAGATTTGTTTAAATTACGAAAATCCACACACAATATTATCTCTCTATTCTTTTTTCAATCTGGAACTAAATTTTCTACCCAACATGAGTATCTAAGTCGCACAATTATCTTTGCATCCAGCAATTTCTTAACTTCTTTCTCTATTACTGGAAACAAAGTTGGATTGATTCTTCTTAAATTCTATCTAATGGGTTTTACATTATGATTTAAAGGAACTTTATGATGAATAATATTGGTATCATAGGTATTTAAATCCTCATAAGACCAAGAAAAGACATCAACATATTCCTTCAATAATTTAATGTAGTTGTTCCTTTTCTCAACTGAAAGAGATTTCAAATTTTTTACCATCCTGGGCTGCTCTTCTATGCCAATATTATAGTCTACAACATTCTCTTCTGAGGATTGCATAGCTATTTTTAATGGAGTATCATCTTTTGAAAAATTCCTTTCAAGGGGGGCCAATCCATTGGGAATAAAATTTCCTTTCAACTCAATAATTTTATGTCCAACAATTTCATTTTCTAAATATTCTTCAGCATCTTCAACTTCCTCATCCTATACTTGATCAATCAATAAATTAGAAAACTCACGAGTCAATTCCAAAAACCTCTTAATTTCTAATACATCTTCAAAATCCTTCCATTGTTTGATATTATCTAGTACTGAAGGTCTAAATCTGATTTCAATTTGATACTTTATCTGAGTTTGTTTCAGAATTCTGAAATGTGTGGCTGCTAAAGAAAGTGAATCAGTTGTTTGATTATGATCTCTGGGAATAAAGGAAATATTAAATGCTATAAATAAATTATCAACCATGTCCCAGATCTCATTTCTGTATACTTTCAACAAATCCTTCTTTACTTGATATTTGTCCCTCACCTGTTGGACAACTAATTCGGAGTTTCCATAAATAGAAATTTGTTGAATGACCATATATTTTGCAGCCTTTAATCCCAATATAAATGTCTCATACATTGTTTTGTTGTTTGTAGTTAAAAACTCCAACTTATACATCAAACTAACCAACTCATCACCAGGATAAATCAAAACAATACCTGCTCATGCTCCCTCTTTGGATGAAGATCCATCAAAATACATTTTCCACAACTTATATTTTTGTTCAATAGAGTGTTTGACTAGTTTTCCCTTCTCAACCTGTAACATACCACTTGTATTGTCATCGCTGAAATGTAACATGCAAGAGCCCAAATACATTTCTACAGCACAAAGTGGATGATTTCTTGGGTTCTTATTGTCAGTGACAATATAATCATATTGCAATTCTCTATACAATCTCCTATTTTCTCTACCAAAAATAGGAATACTTGCATATGACAAATCCATTTCTAATGTTCCACCTACCTTCTTAGCCCAAGAACTTGAAAGTAACATTCCAAACTTAGGTGTTATATCAGTCACTACCACATCCATAATGACACTTTTAATGGGTAACTAAGTTAGGTTAACCACTAGATCCTTAATCACTCCTAAAAATTTGATAGCTCTGGAATCAAATGTATATAAGTCCTGATATGGTTTTGTAATACTCAAACCAAGATCCTCCATGAGAGCTTTAGGCATCAAATTGTGAGAAGCTACAGAATCCAATAAACAATTATGAATCATTTGATCATGAACAGTCAATGTTATATAAAATGGTGGAGATGAATGTGAATCATTTTCAGTCTTATCAGCTAGAGCAGAGCCAATAAATATTGTAGGATGTTCTTCTTGAAGATTTACCGTATCTGAAGGTATCTAGCTGGAAGTTGACCCTATCATCTTTAGAACTGGATTTCTATAGCAGGGATTCTTCATCAACTCAGTAAAGGGTACTGGGATTTTTATTTTACATAACTCATTTTCAAAATTAAAATTATGCACATTTTTATTCGCTTCTTCAGTTTCAACAACCTTATCTGAATCACCCTGATCAACTCTGTTCTCTTGTGTTTGATTAGATAACTCTTTATGAGGAGGACCTATCTTATTTTTTGGAATATGAACAACCTTTTTTGGACCAGAGCTCAAATTTATAACCTTCTTAGGTTCATATTGGCATATTTGTGCTGAGACTTCAAGACTCAAATCACTCTCTATTTGATAAATATTTGCATCAAAAAAATCAAAATTTTGATATTCATGTTTATTTAGGAAACCATCAGATAACAATTCCTCAAAATAATTCAAATCTTGATTTGTATCTTCATACTATGAAACCTCACCTTCCTCAATGTCATCAACTACATTATTCTGGATTTGAGGGGGAACTCTCTGATCTTCATTTTCTCTTCTCTCCCTTTGAATATCATTGTTTCTTCACTCTCTAGGAATAAATCTAGGTGCAAACTAGCACCTAAATTTATTAGGGTTTCTTTCTCCTTCCTGTGCAGGCTTACTTGAATTCTTTTCTAACTCCAATTTATTAAGTTTTTCTATTAAAATTTTGAATAATTTATCCATCTCATCAATTTTACTATCTGCTGACTGTGATGTAGAGGTTGTTGGAATCACCTATTTCTTAGCTTTTCTATCATATTTTTGATTATTTGAGTTTTCTCTTAGCCTATTGGAAGCTGGAATATTTGACTCTACTTCCAATGCAGCCTCTTGCATGTTTAATAAGGTGACTAACCTTCTCTCTCTTAGATGCAAGAAAAATTCATGGTCAAAGGAATTTGCATAAGTCAACTTGGCTGAGGTTTCAGAGGGTTTGATTTCAGCAGGAATCCTACAATACATCTTGTTAAAGAGCTTGGAAAAATCTCCTATAGTTTCATCCTTTTTTCTTCTTAAAGCTCCAAATTCTGTAATGTATAGGTATGATCTTTTGTATCTCTCCACTGTCTCATAAATACATCCTATAACTCCTCTATAAGAGTGATTGAATTTGCTGGTAGTTCCCTGAACCACTTCCTCACTTCTCCATAAAAAATATGCACAAAAATCCTCATCCATACATCATTTTCTTCAATATTTTGGTTGTCTACAACTAAGGAATGCATCCTAGTTATCCTTAGCAGTTGTCTCACCTTGAGCATTGAAACTAGGTAAGTATTTCTGATAATCCCCTCCATGGAGATAATAAAGTGGTTGAGGAAGGACTAAGGGTGCATATCTGGCTGCTAGCATTCTATCCATCATATCAAGGGATTGATTTTGTGCCATTGTGAAACCACTTTATTTTGATGAGGACAAAGCCTGAACAAGTTTGCTTGAACCTGGTTGAAAATAAATTTTCTGGTTTTGAACTGAAACAAAGGAATCTTACCAGGTGACTTAGTTGTTTTTTTATAAGAATGTGGATTGGTAAAAACCTGAAAAGTACTGACTGGTATAGAAGGAATTGACCAAGAGACCTTCCTTTTCTTCTTCAGAATATGTAAACGTTGATTTCAATATTGAATGCTCAGGAGTAAACAGAAAAGGAGAAGCCTAAGCTTTCCTAATTTGTCTAGCCTCCTTCAAAATATGTTCTGGATCTGAAACACCCAAATGCAAAAGGTGAAGTAGGTCTCCCTCTTGTCCCAATATTCATGGTAGCCACTATGGACACTGCTTTGTGAAAAATTAGTCTAAAATATTTGTTGATTTTTCTCACCTCTCAAAATCAGTTGAATGATAAAAACCCAAGGAAGATATACTTCAGTTTCATCCTCAGCAATGGCACTAAAGATGCTTGTGCTAGAAATTGTTCCTAGACTACCACAAGAACAAGCTAACACAATCTCAAAAAGAAAACAAAATGAAATTGGTTTTTAATGGTTTTGGTTTAAAACTTTATCAAGAAGGAGGTAAAAACATAAACAAGCTAACAAAGAACTAAATTAGGAACAAGTTTGAAGAACCGGGGATCAAAGACATGAATAAACCATAAACATGAAACATATAATACGTATTCCATCCACAAAATACAAGTATTTGCATGAGTAAAAACCTTAAACAACAAATGAGGTTGTATGTTGAGTAATCAAACAGATTATAAACAAAACCAGCATAACAGGTAAAATGGCTTATCGGTATGTATATAATCAATAACAGTATTCAAACTTACATAAGAGTTATAAGTCTTAGCTTCTGATACATCAACTCTAAAGACTCTCCTTGAGTCAAAATTCCAACCCTACTTCTATTCCATTTCCTACTTTTATCCTTTTTCATAAAAAAAGGTTACATAACTATCAAAACTACCCTTTAGGTCTGAGTTCAAATCAATTACAAAAGTAGTTGTATTCTTAGACATAACAAACTATTAACTATCATAAACTAAACTACTTGACACCTGTCACTAATAGCCTTTATAGATTCTTTGTTGCTTCAGCTAAAAAAGAATTTCCTTCTAAAGCATATGACTGTCTTTTACTTCGTTGTTGCTCTGCTTCTACATCTTCAATCCTCTTTAATAATCCCTCATTCTGCTGGGTCAAACTTTGAACTCTTTGATTTAATTCTTCAAACTGGCTCGGATTCTTTCTCTTTCTATTTAAGTCTTCTTTTGAAACAACTATCAATTCCTGATAGTGTGTGTTAATATCATCAAGGTCCTCCCTTAGTCTTCTATTAGTCATGACTAATCCATCATTAGTCTCACTAAGAAAACCGATCTGATATTTGTATTGCTTCAAATTTTTCTGAAGGTTTTAAGTGTCTGAATCTATGCACATTCCCTCCTGTAATGTAGAAGTTTTATCTGAAAACCAAGGGATATCAATTTTCTTGAAAATGAGTTCATCATCTTCCTAATCTTTAACCTTTTCTTCTTCAATAGAAGCTTTTGTAAACTTACCTCTTTCAGTGCTGAAATTTATTGGCTATTCTGAAACCTTATCCTTTCTAGAAGATGACTCTAATATAACTGAATGCTCTTTCTTAGCATGAAATTGCTGAGAACTTAAATTTTCTTCTTCTTCCATGTCTTCCTGAAATGAAGAATCCTCAATCAAAGTGATCTTCTCCTTTCTTAATTTTGGGTTTAAGATCCTTTTCATGTTTAATCTCAGTTTACTCTTGGCCCTTGTTTTTGGTCTCGACTTTGTTTTTCCTAGCATTACACAATATTTCCCCTGAAACTTTACAGTTGAGATTTATACACCATCATATTTTGATCCAGTTGCAATAGATTTTCCTTTAATCTTTTCATTTGAAATTTGCAAATTATTTGCTTTCAATTTAGCTTCAACAGGAATCTTTTTTATGTTTTCTTGTACACCTGTAAAAAATTTATTTTTCTCTAATGAACCCACTTCTTCTTCCTGATTTGAAACAGCTCTGTGCTCCTTTTCTGGATTCTCAAAAACTTGTTCTTGATTACGATTAACTACTTATCTTACCTCTTCACACACAAGTTCTTCCAATTCCTAAGTTGAACAGTTCTCTTGGACCTTATCCTGTACTATCTAGTCACTTAATTCTTTCTTTATCCATTTTACAAAGCTATATTGCTTTTTCTTCATATTTTTCTTGGCTTGCTCTTCTTGCTTATTATGGAGACCTAACCAAAACAAAAAATGATCCCAAGTTATGCTCTTTTTCTGAAGGATTGTGCAAACAATCAGCTTTATTAACCCATGATGAAAAACAGATTGATGAGTATGATCCCTATGCACTTTTATCATGTTTGACATATTTTATAGGATTTTCAAGAAGAAAAATGGTAACTTCATCCTGGACTATTGATTCAAATGTTGCAAGAATATGACATGGTATTTGAAAACTAGAGCAAATCTCCCCTCACATGTGATGTAGCTTTGCAAAAATTCTAATGAATTCCCTCCACTCAGGCTTGAATTTGTATAATTGTACACCCTTCCCCCAATGTAGGGCTTCGACCTCAGGCAATAGCAAATATTTGGGGTTGAAAGGGAAAGGTATATTCTTAAACCAGAGCTCTCCATCATGTGCTATGCCTGTAGCTTCTGCTATCAAATATTTTGTCAATTCAAATTTTAGGGTATCAAATGAAACTGTGTCCTTATCAAAACCCTAATTGAAATGATATGACACTTCTGGGTTAAAACCATTGATTCTCTAAAAGTAATTGAACCATCCAACCCTCTAAAACAGTTTTGGACAATCAGGAATTTTTTTTTCCAAATTGTATTAGTGGGTTCGTACCTATTTGTATTTCCACCTTTCCTCATTTATGCTCTGTAACCCTAGCCTTTTTATTTCTTTAAAAAATATTCAAAATTACTTAGGCTATTTCTCTTCAACAATAGAATTATCAACAAAACAAAAATAGTTACAGGTAGGCTTACGATTTTCTAATAATAGTTTACAGAATCCGAATCGTGTCACTGCATACAACGATTCTCTCCATGATTTCCATACCTGCTCATACACCTGTCATGTTGACGGACTAGGTTCATGAAAACTCATTATTATGTCTTCGACTGATGTCTGGAGGCTTCCAGTATTTTACTTTGCAGTAGCCACGATTATCCACTACCTCTTTTAATGATTTTTTTTACCAAATCAAATTTTGTCAGGTAAAACCACGATCCTCACAATAATCTTGGCACCTTCTCATACACTTGTCATGATCATCATTGGGTTCTGAATATGCATCATATGTCCTCACAGGTGTCTAAAAACTTCCACTATTTCCGATTGCAAAAAATCATGATTGTCTGCCACAATTTTCAGTGTTTCGAGATTCTTGTAGCACCTCAGTTCACTGACTTTCCACTCTACGCTACAGGAATCTCCCTTATGCATATTTTTTTAAAAATGACTAAAAAAAAAGGTTAGGTCATAAAGCTAAACTTGGAATAAAATTTATCATAAGCTTTTCATACTTTTTAAAGATATATAAACGTAATAAGACCATAGAAACTATAAAACCAATAAAATGGAATAAATCAAAATGATAATAAGCATAAAATCAAACAAAAATGTACTTATTACTATGAAACTTGAAAACTAATTCAAAAATGAAAAGTAATAGGAAATCAATCATTTAAATAAAACACACATGTAGACTAACAACCATAGCTAGGTATAACAGGACCTAAACAAACGCCTCCCGAGGCCACTAGTGGTCATGTGGGTGCATAAATGAACCAAGCGGTTGAAGCCATATTGCGTGTGATGGCTTGCATCATCAAGGATTCCAATGAACCATCCACATACATCTGAGATAAAACCAAGTATACATAAGAAACAATGATCAACTAATAACTATTTTACGAAGCTATACAACCATTGTTCAAGAAAAAACATAAGCTTTAGGCATAATAATTCTTCAGGTAGAGCCCGTTGTGGAGCTCAGGAAACTTGATTCCATCATAATCAACCAATTCATAAGAACCTTTCTTTAAGACCTTAGACACAGCATACAAGCCCAACCACATTGATTTGAATTTTCCTACCACCATGGGTTCTTTATCCTCATCATAGACTAAGGCAAGTTCACCTTAAAAAAACCCTAGGTTTGATCGTTTTGTCGTATTGGTTTTTGACCCATGATTTCCATACTTCGTTTTCTATTAATGCATATCTTCATTGTTTATCTAGGTGTTCTAGGTGCAACAAATGTTCTTCTATGTCTGAAGTGTCAAGTAGCACATGAATTTCAATCTTAAGAGATAGTATCTCATATTCAACCGGTATAACTCCTTCCACTCCAAGAACGAGTTGGAAAGGAGATAACCCTTTAGCAGTCTTAATTGTTGTTCAATACGCTAAAAGTGCGGGATACAAAATAATGTTTCAATTTGATCTACTTGCATTAATGGTCCTCTTTGGAATGGTATTTAATGTTTTATTAAAAAATTCTACCTAGCCATTCACCTGCTGGTAAAAGGAATACTAGTGGTCTTGTTTAATCACTAGCAACATATTCAACTCAATCACCATTCATTTTTTAAAGTGACTACCATGGTTAGTGACAATCCATTTTGGGACGCTGAGCCTAGCAATAATTTGGTTAAAAATGAAATATATTGTCATCTCACCATCATATTTAACTGTAGGCATTGCCTCTTCCCACTTCATATAGTCTATAACGACAATAATGTATTTGTGCCACCCAACATATACTGGGTTATAGGTCATGAAATCTACCCCCCACTTGGTGAAGGGTCATACCTCGATGATGGGATGTAGAGGAGACAGATGTAACCACATTTTTGTGGTGTAAAGAGGACATGGATGACAATGTTTCCCTGCTTACACATAATCCTTAAATATGGTGGGCCATAAATAACCGACACGTAAGATATTTTCGGCCGTGGATAACCCAAATAAATCACCCCCACATGCTTCGCTGTGAGAATCATTTCATAAAAAATTAACCCTCATCATGAGTGAGGCAATAGCGTAGAATAGAATATACCCCTCTTTTGTTCATGGTATCTATGATGATGAGGTAGTTTTGGGCATTTATTCTTAACTTTCGTCGCTCCTATCATGAGAATGTTAAAAGACATTTCAAAGTCTGGAGATATATCAAAATATCTCTGTACTAGGGGTCATTGGTTTGAATAAGGAATATATGTTCATTGGGAAATGTCTCATATCTTGTCATTATATCTTCATCACGAGGGAAATTAGAGATTGGTTCCATGAATACTAAAGAATTCTTTGATTTGGCAGAGTGAAAATCTAAATCAAACTCCTGAAGTATGATGATCCATTTGTTTAAATTTCCTCTGACAATTTGTCGAGATAAGAGATATTGAAATGGATTGACATATGCTACTACGCTAGTTGTCTTGAGTAATATATAGTGACACAACCTATGAACAACATATACTGCTTCCAAGGACAACTTCTTGAGGTGTGATTACCTGATTTCAATTCCATCTAGATCCCAAATGAGATAATAGATGACATGCTCTTGGATCTTATCATCCTCCTAAACTAACACTCCCCCAACCGTAGAGTCTGATGTGGCCATATACAATATAAAATCCTTTTTGTAATCTAGTGAACGTATCAATGGGGCTAATAACAATGCTTTGTTTAACACTTCAAAAGATTATTTAGTAGATTCATCCCATATAAATGGGGTGTCTTGATTCATCAAGCACATGGAACCCTTCATTATCTCCGTATAATTGACTATGAACCATCTGAGAAAGTTCGACTTTCCCTGTAGTCTTTGAAGTTGTCATATATTTCAAGGAGGATGAAGATTGATAATTTCCTCATATTTTAACACATAGACCCTAATACCTTTATTGGAGACTATGAAACCTAATAATACCCATTATTCCACACAAAATACACACTTATGGAGGTTTAGCAAATCTTGTAATCTTAGAATTTTTCAAACACGAAATGTAGATGTTCTAGATGAATTTTTTTTTCCCTAGAATAAGTCATAAGGTCATCTAAGTAAGGTTCAAAGATATGATTTATATCATGGAAAGAAAAATTCATAGCCATTTGAAATGTGTCCCCAGCGTTCCTCAAACCAAATGACATCTTCTTATACACGAATGTACCCCAGGGAAAGTTGAAAGTAGTTTTATGTTGGTCCTCGGGTTTTATTTGGACTTAATAATATCTCAAGAAGACATCCATAAAACAAATGACTTCAATACCGGCACACACATCAATTATATGATATATGAAAAGTGTGGGGTAGTAATATTTAGGAAATGCCTTGTTTAAATCCATGAATTCCATGCAAACACGTATATTTCTTGCTTCTTGTCTACTGGGACTGGGTTGGATACCCATTCTGTTAAATTTATGGGATATACGAAACTAGATTTTAATAATTTCTCCATTTCACCCTTGACGGTTTCAAATTTTTCGTTGAATCAGTGGGAGTTTCTTTTGTCGAACAACTCTAACATGAGGGTATGTTCATATTTCATGCTCTATTGCTGATGGGTTGATGCTGGGCATATCCTCGTAAAACCAGTCAAAGACATCGTGAAACTCCTTAAACAAGGTCATATAAGTGGCAATTTCTTTGGGTGAAGAAGTTGCTCCAATGTAAACATTCCCCACGACATCAAGTTTAGTGGAGATGTTGATGGGTATTGTTGCAGATATTTTGGCCATTTTCCTTCAGGGAACACTCCTTCCTTGGGAAAATGATTTATGGGTTGATCAACACCTTCACTTAATATCACATGGAACTCGAAAATTTCAGTTATTCTTAGCTCTGGTAGGAAATAGGAATTGTGATGTAGTTCTTCGCATAATTTATCTAGTCCTATCATTACCAATAAAATGGCTTCATTAGATGGAAAAACCATGTCTAAGAAATCACATGAATAGGTTGAGTTCATTGCCCATGGATGCACATAGGATTACTATGGCTCTTTTGAGATGGAAGGATTCAAAAGGGTACCGGGATTAGAATAAACGGAAACTTAGTAATCTATTTCTGCTGCTAACAAAGGCACATCAAGATCATCTTATGATGGGAGAACCCATGGATCGGTCCTATATACAACTGTACAAACATTTTTCCCTACACGAGCTGATACTAGAAAATTAATAGGAGCGGGTGACTCAAAATTGCTCATCAATGATGTGTGCATCCCAACTCCTAGGGTTTCATTTTTCAAACATGATTAATCGATCAAGGGAACATTAGACTCTGATGCATTTGTACGACCTTTCAGTGTATAAGAAAATTGGTCAATAGTCACTAGCTACCATTCATGGGGGGGAATTAGAACATGGAATAAATACGACGGAATAACACACATGGAATATGTCCAACTCCTTCCCAAGAGAAGACTGTAGTCAAGACGGGTGTCAACGACGTCAACTTCTACTGAAACCATTTTTCCTGCCAATTCTATATCAAAAGAAGGCAATATATCATGAGGGAGAAAAGATGTTTCGTTAAAAGAGGTTAGTAAGGTGTTTGAAGGGACCAAATCCAGGGATCCCAAAGCATTCCAACATGAAACAACCATCAGGCATGTCGATGCACCCTCATCTATAATAGTTTTTTCAATGGTTTTACCACCATGGACTACTTTGATTGGGAGGGAAATGTGATAGGGTAAGTGAGGCTTGACATTACATAAGTTAAACTTGGTTGTTAGGCTTGCATAATTAGTACTACCAATGGCTACCGATAGTGCATTTCACTGATATGGAAATGTTTTCAACACTCCCAAAGAGGACATAGAACAAGGGTTTGGGCTAAATACTCCACAACCCAGTAGTTGGGAGCATCCCTCGCATTAGGATTGCGGTGTGTCTTCTTAAAAACACCTTTTGTTATTTTCGGTATAGGTTCAGCTAGGTTTTTCAATCGAAAGAGGGTTTGATGCCTTAGTTTCTTGCTTATATTTCTATGAAGACTCGAATTCCTAGTTCCTGTATTGGGTTTATAACAAAATATGGGAGCAGACCATGTTGATGTAATATTAATCGATAGGGGGAGTACTTTCAGTGGCCTTGACATTCTTCGAATCACTCGAAATTTCATTTTATCCTTATGGAAAAGGATCCTTAAGGATAGCAGGTGGTTGCTTCAACAACTTTTAGGATTGTTCCATTAAAGGGCATTGATAGGTTAGGAGATCCTCCTGAAAAATTTTGTAGCGGAAGTTAAGATTTTTATTTTCTTTCTTTCCCTCCTCAACATTGTTTGTGGGATTTTTTTTTGTTTTGGTTTCCATTCCATTTCTTCCTTTCTTCCCATCGGACTATTGAGTTTCCTTCGAGATGGATTTTGCACTAAGAAATTTAGCATTCTAAGGAAAGTGGGTAACATACTTGGCCGCATCCACTGTAGAATGCTTCACTGATAATTCATGAATTTTTTTATCTAGTGATTCTACAGTGGGTGGTTGAACTGAACCAACGATTCCATCAACATGCGTTCCAGGTTTCTGTTCTGCAAAGTGAGTACTTGACCTTAGCGCATCTGGTATTATTTTGTATAAATCCTAGATTGAGTGTAGATCATATCCAGTTGTTGAGATATAAGGATGGATTCTTCCTCGGTTGTTACTCTTGAAGTTTATATGTACTTTGAAATCTATGGTAGAAAATATTTCAAGAACCATTCCGATATAAATTTAGGAGGAATATTAGCTTTAATCAACCTCTTCCTTCTTCAGCACTCCTAAATATGGTCAGATGTGTGGGTGGCTTTGTTCTACTGAAAATTTGACAAAAGGTCAGTAACAGCATCATACAAGACCAAAAGTTGGAAGTGGTTGAGGAAAACAGTGGCTAAGTCAAGAAAACTCTCAGAAGCAGTGGGAGAAAGTTTGATATACCATTTAGTTGCTACACTCCTCAAATTTCTTTGAAAAATACTTATAAACCAAATTGAATCGTCATTCAATGAGTTATAAGAGCACCATAGGTGGACAGTTGTGACATGGTCATCAGGGTCCTCTCCAGTAATCCCCTCAAATTTTGGGATATTAGAATGGATTTTGATAAGGATAGGTGTCCAAGTCAAATTGCGGCACAAAGGGTTTTTCATTAATTTTGAGAGGCCTGACAGATTCAAATTTTTTAGAAAAGGAAGTCGAGTCTGAGTCAGGGATTGATATTGGAGAACATGGTATGAGGAAGTTCCTGCACCCATGTTCCCATAATGTTGGTTGGAGTTTCATCCAGTCACCATCTTTGAAGAAGTGACAATATTATGAAAAGGGTTCCATACAAAATATAAGGGGTTATTGACTTGAGGTGTGTTGTCTTGATTTGGTTTGGTTTCGCCCGATACAGGTCTCGTTGATACTGGAGCTATTGACCTTCCATCGAGAAATGAAAAGGTAGATCTTCCAACTGGCAGGGTCAAGACTTGACCTAAATTTTGAGAGATGAATCTTGAGAAGGGATTCAGGACCCCGAAAGAAACACCTACCAAAGTAGGTGTTGGACCTACATATGGCATGGATAGAGGAATGTGTCCTCCATACTAGGGATACCCTTGGACGGGAGGAATGGAACCACTAGGATTGTTTTGAAAATTTTGAAATAGGGGAGAGGATGTAAAAGGCATACTGGGTACACCAGTAACAACCATATTAGCCGAGTAGGTAGTAGGAATCGCAGGTGCTGAAGGTCCAACCAATCTAGCACTCAAAGATAAAGGAGTAGATGGAGTAAAATTTAAAGACACTACCCGTGCATTGTGTATATTTGATAGTGGCACACTTACATGGGGAGGATATTCCTTTATAGTTTACATGGATAAAGTAAGGGTATTAATATCCCCGGGTCCTTCTCTATTAGTTGACATGACAAGACTTGATGAAACACCGATACCAGGTGAATTGAAATTCCTAACTTGAACAAGAACATGATATCTTAAATAAGTAAGAGGTGAATTATAGTTCCTTGCAAACTCTTCATCCTACAAGTCTTCGATTTCTACTAATAGTAGAACAAGTTGAATGTACCTAAGTTCAATTTCCCCTATAATTTCACTAATAACAATTGGTTCAAAAGAGATGCTTATGCTTATTCTCCGCCTTCTAGGTGACAGTGGAGGCTCCACCACTGAATGTTGAGGAAGGCCTTGAAACCTTTGAGATCTAAGATGATGTTGATCCTCCACAATTAAATATTTTTAAATCACATTCCTAAGAGGTCAGACTATATAACAAGAAATCCAAATATCACACCACTAAAAATTTCCCTAAGTATCACAACCAACCAGGGTAAAGATGTGCCTTCCAAAGGAACGTCTAGGATGGTGAGGGCTCAGAAGATACCACTGAAGAGATGGAGAGAAGTTACTTGGGGTCCCGATATGATTTCTCTAGGTGCAAGTAGTTGAATCACAATCCACCCTCCCAAATTATCGAATGGGGTTTCCTCCCACATCTACCCTGGCTACAGTGGAAATAACCTTCGACTATCACCTATGTAAAAACCCTAAGTCAAGATACTATGGTCACCAGATCTATAAGGAGGTTTTGATGGAACATTCATCAGTCTGATTGATGTGCACGGGTAGGGTAACAAGTCCTAAATTCAAGCACCACCGACACCACATGGGGTCAAAAGGTGGTACTAAATAAACCCACGTACACACAACAATCCTATATTATGATCCACTAAGTATTGGTGGGGTATCTCCATACCTCAATATTCACATGAGCTCATGCTTAACACCTCTGTTAGAGGAGCTTTCTGGTTTACCTTCCTACATAAGTGGGTTTCCTAAGTGATAGGCCACTGTGTCTGAATTTAAAAAGTTTCAGATAGTTAATGATAGTCCTATTTTGAAACCGTAGCCTAAGCTAGTTGATGATGTCCCTAGAAATAAAAATGTTACTAGTTAATTTTAAATATTATTGTTCTTTTTAATGCTTCTTTTTAGTCAAGGTGATGGTTGTGCAACTTGTGATGTTTTGGACTTAACTAAAAATCCACAACCATGATGTAAATTGATTAAAATTGGCATTACCATTTTAATTTCTCTTTTCCTTTTTAGAAAAATAATGAAAATTTTAACTATTAAACTTTGCAAATCAAATGAATTTTTTTGTTTTGTTTTTGAAAAATTCAAAGCAATGTACAATGAGCCTCTCTAAGACTAGACATGCACCTAAAAAGCTTTGTTTTTATATTTATTTTTTTCAAAAATGTAAGTGACAAATGCAACTTAGTCACCTATATAAGCTAGATATATGAACATATGCATCAATAAGACTCGGAAATAGGCCTCATAATAACAAACTTTGAAAACTTTACAAAGTTGAAAAATCCGTACTTGGACTGGACTACTCAAAAATTTATAAACAAAAATCACAATTGTTCCAAAAATGGAAGAAGTAAGACCAGATAAACCACTTAAGTAATATGACAACAAGAAAAGGAAAGCACTAACATAGGATAAAATCTCATCAACCACTCATATTGCAATGAAAAGCACTAAGAGCTGAGATCGAAAGCAAGGATAATTTTAGGGGCAAATTTTATCCCAATGGGCTATTTTTCCATGTTTTAATCCCAAAAAAGATTCACCATTTCGCATTTTTTGAAGCCTTGTTTCGCCCAATTTTGACGGGGTAAAAAATTTTAACCCTAAAAGTCACCAAATTATTATATAAATGATACAAAATCCTTGGAAATTAATTTTTGTTTTTTTAAATATCGCCAATCATTTTATAGTTGTCGTTTTAAGAATTGGTAATATTCGCCAACATTTAGGCACTTTTAAATAAGTATGGTTTCTTCAAATCATCCTTGACCAAAATTCCTTAACACACACTCAATCTAACTTACCCAAAGAAAATTTTACCAAAATAAAACCAATGAAGGCTCGCAAAAAGAAATAGACCAATGAACCTTCAGTATGAATCTCCTAAAGCAATCACACATCAAAAACAAACTCATAGAAAGAAAAACCTAAGCATCTAGGTATCTCTCTATAGAAAAACATGATTGTACTTCAGGAAACCTGCATACCATTCATGACTGAAATCCAAGAACCCCACGAATGTAACAAGAAAAACACGACTGTAAGTATAGACAACCCACGAAGGCATCAAGAATTTTTCAAAAAAGAAAATAAAAATGGGATTTAACACAACAAATATTTGACAAAGACTGACTGAAAAAACACCATTGCAACCTTAAATAGGACCGAGAAAGGCCAAAAACTGGAAAATATTTCAAAATAAGAGACCCCAAAACAAAATAGACTCCCTAGTGGATTCATCAATTTTATTGTTAGGGATAACATACCTTATGGATGGGGGATTAGAGTCCACCAACTTACTGGTTTCTACTTGTAGAAATATAGGGTTTTACATGCATAGATTAGAGATTAAGAGAAAGAGAATATGTACCTTGTTTATGACAATTGATCTTAGATTTCTTCTTCTTCTCCAATGCTCCTTTTCTCTCGATATTCAGTACCTGCGACAAATATTTAACTTTCTTCAAAGTATTTTCTATTGATATATAAGATGATATTGAACATATAAATGATTGCATTTAGAACAAACTAGAAACTATATCAATATTAATAACATTATAAGCGTATATCTAGACTTTGATGGAAAGGAACACAATATTTATTAATCAGAGATATGGAAACATTACATCTCCCATTGTCTGTACAAGATCCTATGAAAAACAAGACTTGAGTCCTCTTGCTCCTCTTCTCAATAGAATCCTCCCGCATCACTTTTATTCCAAAGTTGCTCCCCTTTCCTCATGCCCTTCCCTTCTTTTTATAGTTGCTTGTGAGGAAGGAATTCGAGACATAGGATGGTTGGGGAAGTTGGGGAAGTTGGGGAAGTTGCCAAACCGATCCCAACTGCCCCTAGTTAATCGTCTTTTTATTTTTAAATTATTTTTAATTGCATTCATGAGTTCATGTGGATCATCTAACAAATGAGTCGCGGGTTTTACTAACGAAAATCATGAATATTGATAATATGTGGGTTGTTCAAGGAACACCCGTGAATAATACATGAGTTTCTCAAATGGAAGTCGCGAATATATGATAAGCTTAAGATAAAAAATGGTTAATGCTGGAATGAACATGGTGTATGAAGGTTCCAAGTCATCAATATATTTGTGGCCACTTCAATCCTTAGTGTCCTTTTGCGTGATGACATATTGGATGTCACTACTCGGACGGAGAAGTGCCATTTCACTGTATAACAAGTTTCCTTTGGCATATAAAACTAAGAATCCTTAGAGTAACATGTTTTAGGAGTGATGTTCAATTAAATCTAAATCTTGAGTCCTCAGCTCGATATCTATGAATAAATGTTAATAGTGGAATAAGTTCTTTTGGGGGGGCATGGCAATAATGTCACATTAATTGGTGAAACCAATGACATGGTTGAAGCCATGCATACAAGATTAATGTAAAACCTTAGTTAAGCATAACATATTCATCATTGGTCACAAGAACCTTGGAATATGATTTTCATATCAAATTGACAATCTCAATATTTGTTTCTCCACATATCATCCATTGGGCTTGGAGGCCTTCTTCATGAATAAAAATCCATTTTGTGTGTACAAAATTCAACTAATTCAATTATTTGAATCAAATTACATATAACAAGGATGTAAGATATGTGAGAATACTTAGATTTTGGTAACATGACTATTTGCACAAAATCATATATTTATCCTCTTAGGCACTTTGTACAATTCTTTTCTAATTATTTGAGTTGAATNTATCCCTTCTTTACAAATCTAAAACAAGTTTAGAAGCCTATTGTTTGGTTGTTTATTCATTTTAAAAAAAAAATTATAGAGGAGATCAGTATAATTACAACAATTGTAATCTAGTCCATTGGTGGAAACCTATGAGAGATATAATCACACATGCGAGTCAACTTCTATTATTGTCCATAGAATGCAGAAACATGGTTGTGGGAGAAATAGGTGGTTATGTGCTCATTTTTTTGGTTTATAAACTGTTCTAAAAAAACATGAATGCATTTTTCTTCTATAAAATATGCACATGTTTTTGTTCACCATATAATGTGTGTGTTTATAAATCATTTGAATGTTTCTTTCTCCTATCCAGTGTGTCATTTCACCTATTAGGATCGAGCCACTACACTGTTAATGTTGACAAACATTCACACATTTTAGTTTTTCAAACCGAAAGCATGTTTTTGAAATCTCCAATTGCACTTAAAGGGTTCCTCAACTACATGCAAGTACCCAAAAAGGTTGATTATCTATACAAAAGTGTTTAGGATATATTTCATTAGAGAACCAATAGTTGGTATCCTATATAGTTGTATCTCAAACTAGGATGCACCAACTGAAGGGAAATGATACAATTCACTCTAACCTTGAGTAGGATGTTTGTATGTTGATGATACACCCAATGTTACAAATAAATGGCCTTTTCGGGTTCTACAAAGGATCTAGTAGCAATGAAAACTTAAAATGAGTAGGTTATTCACCAAGAAAGTGATTCACCAATTCATGAATAGGTTGTAAATGATAAAATATCAACAAATCCACCATCGTTTGCATCGTCAGCTACATCTAGTGTCACTCCTAGAAGTGCAATTTCTAAAGTTTCATATGGTTGGTGATCTAAAACCGGAACTAATCTAGTGTTAATTCCATATAATGAAAAAGAGCAGCATAGTCTCAATGATTGTGGAATAAATCATTCTAGGAATACATGGATAGAATTTAGACACACCCAACAATTTGTCCATTGGACTCACACCAATTATTTCCATGCCACCTTCTCTTTGAAATGAACATTACCCTATATATGTCTTTAGATAAATTATATAGAACATAAAAAGTTTTACCTTCATATAGAACATTTTAGCAATGAAAAGGTCAGTATGGATAATGTTAAAGAAAGCGCAATGTTTAAATGCACCCCTCTTCATGATCATAGACCACAACTAATCAATAACCATGTGTCTCCTGCTAATGCCATAGAATTTATTTCATCTGCAGTCTAATGTTTTTGCACAACCCAAGTTAAAGTTGGTTCCACAACTTAAGTAACTAGATGATACTTCTTAGAAACAATATTAGATGTTGTCAATAATTCACATAGTGAGTAGCTAAGGAATTCTTATGAATACCACTATGATTCTAGTACATTGCATGTTGTAGTTCCCAACAAAGGTGTAGGAAACAACACTCAGCGAACTTTAAAAGTACTGGGGAAATCAAAAGTCAAGGAGGAGCATATATCTAGACAAATACACCATTTGACACCTACCTCATTACATTATGAGCATTGTGCTTCAAATAATGATGATGACACACAATGTCAGTTCACTAGGGAAACCTCATTATGGAAATGAGTAGTTTAGCACATTCAATTCCTTGCTCTACGAAAAATCATCCTACTCCTTCCAACTCTATTAATTAGCATTTGGTTGGTTGGCATCCCATATTTTAGGATGACATACCTATATATTTTTGGACATTCATAATGAGTTTTTATTTATAATCTCTCATCCTCATCATCCTCATTACAATATGATAGGAATCAAATAAACCTTACCCCACATGGATTGAAAAAATTAAATTGCTACTATTTTCTGAGGTGTATATTCATTTTCCTATAGATATAACACCTCTCTTAAACTAGAAGTATAGTGGAAACACTATCTTCTTAAACAATGAAAAATAGTACACAAATAAGGAACACCAAAAAGTTAAAGATAATAAATAACATAACATAATAACTAGATAATATTAATGATAGTAAAATATACAATTAAATAAAAGATAGAGGCATGGTAAAAGTTAACTATATCTTATTTCGTATCCAACAAAACTAATGAAACAAGTGAAATAGCAGCAAAGCTGCTTATACCTGCCTCTTAGAAATATTTTATTGTAATATTGTATATAGTTTAAAGCTAAAAGTTGATGAAATTATGAAACATTCAAACTTGCAACAATGTATTACTTGTTGCCATGCTACTTATATGTCTATGTGAGATTACTTGTTGTTTATAGGTTGTTGCATTACTTGTTACTTCTTGTAACTGTCACTGTTTATATTTTTATGTGTATATGAATTAATTAGTTATTAAGTAAGTCCTTGAAATTAAAGATCCAAAATGAGTTTACTTGTCTTTGTGAATAGGAGAGCTTTTGTCACTACCAATAGCTGAGATAAGCAACATAGATGCCTAGTACTTGGCTCTTCAAAATAGTTTAATAAATATTACATAAGAAATGGATATTGAATAACATTAACAATGTTGAATGCCTAATAAATACTTAACAATATAGATATTAAAAATGTAACAACAATTGGAGATTTTGAAAAATCTGAATTCCAATGTAAGCACCAACTATTACAATGAAACTTTCAAGAAGATAGTTCTTTAAAAACATAGAATGTGTGGCATTGCTGTATATAATTATATGCTAATCTAATAAAAAATAATAATAAAAAGAAATATTTACAAGCGTTTATAAAAATAATGTTGTAGACATTGGAAAAGAAAAGATATTTGATTATATAAAATTAAAACAATAATAAGAAAAATATGATTTTTAGTGAAAATAAAAAATAAACTAAGGGAATTTTTTTTTAATTTTAATATTTTTTGAAATTAACCCTTTAATCACATAAATAAACAACTAATTGAGTATATTAAATTTAATATCAAACAGCTATGTAATATATATAAAGAATTGATAAAAAAAATAAAATACATTTAATTAAAATATTTATGCATACAAAATGTATCTTTTGCCATATGTAATTAAAAACGTGAATAATTACAATAAAATAGAAATACTTTTATAAATATTTTATTAAATAATTTTAGCTATTATTATTATAAGTTAACTATATACAAATATTTATAATAAAATGTTGTGAATCAAAATATCAATAAAAACACAATTGTATTTATCAATTAAAACATTTATGCATTAAAAAATGTTATCTTTTGTAACATGTAATTAAAAATATGAATAATTACAATTATTTTTTAAACAGAAATACTTTTATAAATACTTTTAGTTATTTTTATTTTTATTATACATTTATAGTTTACGTATACTTCATAAAAAAATAAAATTATGGTGAACGAAATATAATATAAAGCAAATTAAAAAGCAAAGCAAATCATCTACATAATATTAACTTAGTTGTAAATAAAATCTATTAAACTTTTTAACATTGATTGGAAATAATGTTGTTATATTCTTCACAACTTCAAATATTATTAAATCTTACTATATATATAATAGATATATGTAATTAAAGACTTTTTAATTCTTTTTAAATTTTAAGAGAATTTAATAAATAATTTTCAATATAAATATATATATATTCTTTAAATTATTATATTAAGATAACATACACTAATGTTTTATAATAATTTTAAATAAGTTAATATATTATGTTATTATAATATTCTTAAATAAATTTGATTTATTATTATCATTATGTTGATGTTGTAATGAGTAAATAAGTCATGAGATTGAATTTATTTGAGTTAGACTTAAGTATTGTCCACCAATGTCGAAAGTGTGAAAAATATTTAAAAATTAAAAAACATATAAAATCAAACGAAAGTGATACATATCAATGTAATAATATTAAATGAAAAATGATACCTATCAATGTAATAATATTATATTTATTATTTTATTTTATTCTTCAAGGTTTTACGAAGCCCTTTTAACCTATAGCAATACTTACACCTATTTGAGGAATATACTTTTATAAGAGATTACTATATAAGGTTACTTTAAAGAGAAGAGCACTTTTATTTTATATATACTATATATAGTATTTTTTTCATTGAAAAACAAGATATTTATGTTGCTTATGCTTCAAAATTTAAAGTTGTTATATGGGATATATTCAAAAGAGGAATAAGTTTTAGGATGGTTTTCCTTATGCAAAGTTGTTGAACGAAATGTTGATTATTTTTTTTTATATTTTGTTCTTACATTGTCTAAGTTTGGAACTTTGGAGTGGTGATTCAGTGGAAGTGTTTCTTAAATAATGGGTCAATAATCTAGCTACAAAACATATTTAGACTCTTTCAATTATTTAGGGTATCTAGATTTTGAGAAACCAAATTATTTTTGAATATAAGAAGATTTCTATGTGATACAGTCTCGAAAGATCTTAACAAGTTTCAATCAACGTAAATCAACAAAATATCCTTGAGTGATTGTGGAAGAAATGATTGATAAATATGAGGCTTGACTACAGTTTGATGATGTGGCACAAGGAAACCCTTCCATGGGAGGAGTTGGAGGCATTGTACAATTATCTAATCAAAACCGGTTCAAATTTAAATCAAGGTTCAAATTTAAAACAAGAATTAGTAGTGGATCTAACAATCTAGTAGAGATGATGGCACTAAAATTCGCACTTAAATTAGCTTGGGACAAATGTGCTTGAATGGTATAGGTATTTGGTGATTCTCTACAAGTCATGAAATGGATGAAAGATAGGCATGCCTATGAAAAATACCCCTTGAGGTTTGTTTATGAGCAACATTGAAACTTGAAAGCCCTTTTTCTCTACATTACTTTCTAGTATATATTTAGAGAAAAAAATTTGCAAGTGGATGAACTTTCCAAACAAGGGCTAGCAATGGCTCTAGGTTAATGGTAGGTTTAGGAGGAACATAATGGAGTAGTAAGATTACATTCCACCCTCGGATTACTAGTGTAATGTCTTGCTTGATGCAAATCCCTTAGTTTCTTATTTATCTTGTATTTATCTTTTGTTGAAGATCATAAATAGAATTTTTGGAGAAGTTAAACAAATTTGGTAATCACCTTTTTTTGAAGATAAGTTGTACATATGTGGAGGATAATACCATAACAAAATATATTAATATTTTTTTGGGTAGAAATATATACCGGTATATCTAACTTTCTTGTCAAACAACTAAAATGATTTTAAAACATTTTGAATGCAATTTTTTAATTTATCAATAAAATTGCGATTTTTTTTTCAAAAAAAATAT
>LPNX010421195.1:53890-72966 GCA_001517045.1 Pseudotsuga menziesii | reverse complement strand
ATATATAACTTAACAATGTCTTTAGACATCTACAATGTGTCTCCACATGGATTTTTTTCGCTCTCAAGTTGCTTCTTTAATTGTATATGGAACACCATTATTTTTCCTTGCAATCTTGCATAGTTGTTGGAAATCCAATGTACATTACCTCAACATTGACTATTCATTGCTCTAGTTGGCTCCCAAGGCTTGGCATATCAACATGTACCTATATCAATCATTAAGAAGATATATGCATGTTATAAACATTCTCATGCAACAACTTTTGTGTTTGTAGATTTTTTTTATATATCACAAGGTCTGCATGTATATTTATATCATCAAATAAGTACGAAATTTGAATCCAATACTTATTTATATGCATATTTATTTGTTTCCCATGCCTTCCATGCACAAAAGTTAAAGTCAATACTCTTTTTGACACTCTCACCTTGATTCCAACAGAATTGCCACATGAATATGATATAGCAGATTAATTTAGGTTTCCCCTTCCTTTCCACACTCACCCTTGAGGGTTCAAGCATCCATATCGCCAAGGATTTCACACGCAAAAAGAGTGTCATTTTATAGAGTCTCATTGTTAGGAATTCCATTAACAACTTCTCATAAACTAATAACCTATGGAAATCATAGGGTCCTCATCTCATCACATTGGCCTTCTTCTTGGTCTTTCTAGCTCACAATAGTCATTATTTTCCTAACTAAGTATATTCCGATTCACCTGCATTATAACATAAATGTATAGTGTCATGAGACATATTTCCATTTTTCAACCTATCTTGGAAGTAATTATTACAACAATTGAATTCCAAATAATACAACAAATTTTACATAGTCCTTTTCTTCATTATGATTTACTTTCACTGCCATATTATCCAAGGAATCTTTTCATGAAACTATGTTCTTTTGACAGTGTTGGGTATGTGTTATGTTCTTTGCAGCAACACGCCTGACGATCCCTTCACCTATTGCTCTATTGTATGTGTTGGGCATGTTGTGCTAGCTGGAGGGGGGGGGGGGGGGGGCAGCCCTCCCCCTTCCACGAAGCAAATATCAGAAATGGTTTTTAGGCCATTTCCAATCGAAAAAAACCTTTAGGGTCGTTTCTGACGTGACCATAGTGAGCACCAATTTTTTTTGGGTTTTTTTCGGCTATTTTTGAGAATTTTCTAAACATATGTAATTTAATCCCGATTAAGTGACTGGGGTCTATTTTCTAATATGGTTTAACATATTAGGGTATTGGATGTTGTGAAATACCTATATTATATTTTGAGTGATTCATAATGATAATGAGAAAATAAGAGTGGTGGATCCAAGGTTTGTTGGTTTTCCAGGGTAAGGGTTTCCATAGTAAATCTCTGTGTATTATATGTGAATGTTGTGATGTAGTCTCTGTTTTTCTTAAAATAATTTGTATTCTTTCCTTCTTTGCACGGGTTTAAAACTTACAGACAGAGCATTATTATATTCCATGAAAAAATACTTCTTTTTCATACAAATCTTTCAGTGCATCCACACCAACTCATGATATGATCTCAGAATAATGATTTACCACTAATTTTTTCATCTTAGCTATTAACATATAATTTAAATGTAAATAAATATGACATAATCATGCATTTATAAATACATTGAATTCCAACACGTGCCTGCATATATGTGTGCATAACCACAAATTTAACATAGTATATTAATGTACACCCACTCAATACACCTTTGTAATGATTCATGAATACCATTTTCTCATGTAATGTATTCCACCATGATGACTAGAAGTTAAATCCAAGACCTCGACACATCATCCCTACCAACTCCTCGATACTTGTACAACCATATGGAAACCTTCTTCTTCCCAACACAAAACCATGAATATACCCTTTTCTTGATACAAAATTACTCAGGTGTACTAGAATGCATTTCCTTTATTTTGATCCAAGTGGACATCGGTGTTCAACCACCTAGTCCACTGGCTCAAAACACAATTTTCCATCTTGGCATTCTTTTATGGTTTTTTTTGGGTCTGGAAATTTCAAGGCCATTTTGAGGTCCTCGACGTTTTCTTGGTATGACAACACGCTATAGGTATTTGAATGCATGAAATGGGCCAGTCAAAAATGTGTACTTCTTGGCTATACCTTTTTTATGAGCTACCAATCACCCTAAACATAGATGGTATACATAAGTTATTCCCTAAGGAATTTGATGTATCAACTCTAACGAGGCCCACAAACCTTTTAGCTTTTCATCTTTTGGGGTTAGAGATTTTGATGTTTAGGGTTTTCTCATTGAGGATTTAAAATAAAAGGTCCTTTTGGCCTCTTTGTAACTCACTTATTACAAATACAAATAGTTATCAAATCTCTTCTCATAGATAAGTTTCCACCATTCTAGCGAGTTCATTTCACTCTACATTTTGTTATAGTTTCTGCATAGTTCATTCATTAATAAAAATTGAGTATTACTGTATCTCTATGTTTTCATAATTTGTATGTTTCATTTATTCTCTCATAAAGTTGGATTAGTGGTATGAGAGTAGTTTTCTCTTTATTTGTTTCTCTATGCATGTCCCCAACGAGGTCGGGGTACAAGGAGTTGGGACTCAATCTACTTAAGCCTCTAAAATACCATCTTCGCCAAAATCAATGACCTCCCATTTAATAAGAAAAGAGAGACAAGGGTGAAGGAGATCCTATTAAGTTGTTATCGAAAGAAATTATATGATATATGACATTTCCCAAATCCTTCGACGGATTCTGAAAACAAATATACGTCTTCCTCAAGAAATTAGTTTGGAGGCTCTTTACCCTTTAGGGTACAAGTTAATTTTGATATTCCCTCATTGGAAGGTTAGACAAATCTAGATGCTTTGGAAAAAAATTTAAACATGATAGAAGGGTATTTCTCTGTCCAAAAAAAATTTGATAGAGAAAAATCGCCTGTTCACTTCTTAAGGTTGTTTCCCATGCCAAAAGTTGGTGGGAAACTTACTGTGAGCAACAAATCCATAGAGGAGTCTCAGATGTTTAGAGTTGATCCCACTTAGGACTCTTTTAAGGATGTTGTTAAGGAACAATATTGCCATGTTGGAAACTATGATGACCAGTACATGAGATGGACCACATTGTGCCAGGAGAGGGACCAAACAATGCCAGACTTCACAAATAATTTCCATACCTTGTGCACCAAGTTGGGTATCAGAGACTCCAAGAGAATCCAAGCGAAATTTGGTTCTAAAATACAATGGGGTTATACATAGGTACATCTAAATAGAAATGGAGTTTATGTACATGTTGTCATTGGGATATTCTTATCATTATGTTGTCAAAATCGAGCAAAAATTGAAGCAAAGGAATAAGTGGAAGTTTGGATTTGCAAAATAATAGGTATCCCCAATGCACAAAATGAAGGACAAAGAAAGTATGGATAACCTTAGTACAACCAGTCTAAGATGCAAGCAAATAAGGGTAATGGGAATACGAAGAAAGACATTGAGAAGTGGTGCAAGTTCCATAAAATCCATTGGCACAACACTAATGAATGTCACTCAAATAATTCAGTTGCGATTAAGATAAAAGCCCAAGATTCATATCTACCCTCCGAATATGATTCAGATACAGAAAAAGGGAAGTAGAAAATTGATTTAGAACATAGTGCTAGAGTCTCTGCCACCAAGGCCTAACCCAACAACTAGAGGATATGAAGAAGGTGAGCACATTTTTCACTTGTAGATGTGGGTAAAGGGTGCTCATTACATTTGATTGTTATTAGTGCAAGAAAAAAGAACCTAATATCACTATAGGTAATCAAGTGGTTTGGTTTGTTGACAACACCACAGCCACAACCATACAACATAAGGTGGCTCAACCATGGATGTGATCTCCACGTCAACCAACAGTGCTAACTATACTATGGCATCAATCCCTTCAAGGATGAAGTATTTTGTGATGTTTCCCCATTTGATGTTTGTGATGTTCTTTTAGGTCATCCTTATATGTGGAAATGCCATGTTGTGTATGAGTTTATACCTAATAGATTCATTGTTACTTTGGGTAGAAAACTGTACAGGATATTAGAGGTAGCTCCACCTATCATACTCTCTTTTATCTCAACTAAACAGTGTAATAAAATCTTCTCCCAGAATCAAACTTTTTCCTCTTCATGATTAATGATTATCATAATGAATGGAAGGTTTTTGCCACATTATGGCCTCTGCACATGCCTCTCTACACACAAAAAATAAAGGGGAAAAAGTCGTAGAAGAATACCGAGTCATATTCACCTCACCTACTATGGTGCCTCTACACTATCAGGTTAAGCATTAGATTGATATGAACCTTGGTGCACCTTTACGTAATGGGCCAATATATCAATGCTATACCTTGGAAAATGAGTAAATCAAGAATCATATTCAAGAGATGCTCCAAATGGGGCACATTCAACCCAATTTCTCACCCTGCAAAAGTATAGTCATGTTCATGCATAAGAAAGACGAGACTTGGAAACTATGTATTGATTACATATCTCTAAACAAAATCATAGTCATGAAATGACACATAATTCCTTGAATTGACAACCTTCTCGACCAAATCAAGAGAGCCAAGTATTTTAACAAGATTGATATGAAGTTCATCTCCCACTAGGTCTATATAGAATCAACTAATGTATGAAAGATTGCTTTCAATTATAAATAATAGTAGGGTTTTCCGGAGAATCCGCAGTGGTCATTTTGAAAGTCGACGTTTCGATTCCGAATCAGGAATCATCATCAGGATAAAAAGTCGGATAAGTAAGCTGCAGATATGGAGTAATAAATAGGTTTTTTATTTAGGTTTTCTAAATAAGTTTTTTAGCCGACTAGGTTAGTGGGTTAAAATCTTTGCTTATGTCTTTTATTTAATATGTTCTTCATTTTTTTTCAAGTTTTTAAATTTTTTAAAATTTAAAATTTTATTAGAAGTTTGTTAAAATTAGGTTTTTTAATTAATTTTTATAACAAATTTCTTATAAAATATTATATTCTTAAGATTTAATAAAATGTTAGTTAAAAAATTTTACTATAATAATTTTTTAAGATTCCTTATTGAAATTTTAAATTGAAATTATTAAGAATATTTAATTGAAATTATTAATAATAAATTATTTATTTTTTAAATATAAAGATATCATTATGTTTGTTATAAAGATTTCAATTATGTTATGATAATTTTTTTTTAAAAGGTTTTCAAATCTTAATTAAGTTTTTTCCTTATCCATTTTTAAGAATTAATGATGTCCTATAAGAATTAATTATGTTTCAGTAAGATTTTAACTAAGTTCTTTGTTATAAAGTTTTTAAAAATTTAAAAATTATTTTTATAAAGTTTAAAAAAAATTTAAATTTTTACCTGAGAGTTTTTAAAATTTTTAATTATGAAAAATGTTGCTTAAAGTACTAAAGTTTTAAAGTTAATTAATTAATTAATTAATTTAGGTCAAGGGTCAGTATTTTGTAACATACCTAAAACCTAGACCTGTCGAGTTTGTTTTGATTTTGATACTTGATTAGGGGGACCCAATTTTTACTCGCCTCAAATCCACCATCTCTATTTAGGTTTTTTGGGTGTTTGATTATTTCAAGGGATTCTCTGAATCGCCTTTTGTAATAGTGTTTTTCTCTGGAAAGCATCAAGGTTTCTTCAAGGCCGATATGGTGTCTTAATTTCTCCGAGTGTTCTGCCAAGGCTGAGGTGCGGATGCGTTGGTTGCGGATGTCAGCCCCGTGTTCTTTCATTCTAACCTTGAAAGACCAACTAGTTACCCCAATGCAGTTAAGGCCACATGAACATGTAACCTTATAGACCCCTTTTTCCCGACGTTCGTCAATCTTGTCTTTGACAGTTCTCATTTTCTGCCTTAAGGTTTCTATAGGTTTGAAAGCTGTAAGGATCTCCTTCTTTCTTAGGATTTTGGAAACCCTATCGGTGATGCCTTGAATGTAAGGGAGATAGGCCCTCTTTTTTTCATTGCGTTGTTGGGGTTTTTTGGTTTACTTAAGGGGTTCGTAAAAGCTCTCCTGATGTCACTCTCCTTGTAACCGATGTTCTTAAATATTTTAGCTAGGTTATCCTGCTCTTCTTTAACATGTTCATCATCATAGATTCTAGCCACCCTCATTGCTAGGGTGTTGATGATCCCTAACTTCTGAGCAGGATGATGATGAGAATTTGCATCGAGATAGCTGTCGGTGTGGGTTTACTTTCTAAATACCTTACGTCCCAAAGAACCATCTAATCTCTTGTAGATCAAGACGTCAAGGAAGGGGATGCTCTTATTCTCTTCCACTTCCATGGTGAATTTAATGTCAACTGATTGGCGGTTGAGATGCTCCAAGAATATATTGAGTTCTTGTTCTCCATGGGGCCAAATGACATTAGTGTCATCCACACATCTTTTCCACAATTTTGGTTTAAAGGGATAGCCTTCAAGGGCCTTCTTTTCAAATTTCTCCACGAAAATATTGGCGATGATAGGTGAGAGGGGAGACCCCATTGCTACCCCATTGGTTTTTTTGTAGAATTCCTCTTGGAAACTAAAGAATGTGGAGCGGAGACAAACTTTTGCAAATTTAGTTGTCTCTGGGTCGGTGACTTCATGAATGACTTCAATAGCTTCATTCAATGGGATATTGGTGAATTAACTCACAACATCAAAGCTAACCAGGATGTCACTGGGGTTAATCTTCTCCTTTGAAATTAGTTCAACAAAATATCTGGAGTCTTTAATGAAGGACTCACTCTGTCCCACGAGTGGACCTAATCGTTTCACTACAAATTTTGCGAGCTCATAAGTTGGGAAACCAATTGTATTTATGATTGGTCTTAAGGGAACCCCTTCTTTATGAATTTTGGGTAAACCATAAATTATCAGGGTGATTTCTCCTACAGGCATGAGGCGATTCTGAACCACCGATCAGTTCACATTAAATTCACCATGGAAGTGGAAGAGAATGAGAGCATCCCCTTCCTTGACGTCTTGATCTACAAGATATTAGATGGTTCTTTGGGACATAAGGTCTTCATAAAGAAAACCCACACTGATAGTTATCTCGATGCAGATTCTCATTATCATCCTGCTCAGAAGCTAGGGATCATCAATACCCTAGAAACGAGGGAGGCTAGAATCTGTGATGATGAACATCGTAAATAAGAGCAGGATAACCTAGCTAAAATATTTAAGAACATTGGTTACAAGGAGAGTGAAATCATGAGAGATTTTAGGAACCCCTTAGGTAAACCAAAAAACCCCCAACAACGCAATGACAAAAAGAGGGCCTATTTCCCTTACATTCAAGGCGTCACTGATAGGGTTTCCAAAATCGTAAAAAAGAAGGAGATCCTTATAGCTTTCAAACCTCTAGAAACCTTAAGGCAGAAAATGAGCATTGTCAAAGACAAGATTGATGAACGTCAGCAAAAAGGGGTCTATAAGGTTACATGTTCATGTGGGATTAACTACATTGGGGAAACTGGTTGGTCTCTCAAGGTTAGAATGAAATAACATAGGGATGACATTTGCAACCAATGCATCCGCACCTCATCCTTGGCATAACACTCGGAGAAATCCAGACACCATATCTGCCTTAAAGAAACCTCGATGCTTGCCAGGGAAAACCACTATTACAAAACGCAATTCATAGAAGCCCTTGAAATAATCAAACACCCAAAAAACTTAAATAGAGATGGTGGATTTGAGGTGAGTAAAAATTGGGTCCCCCTAATCAAGTATCAAAATCAAAACAAACTCGACAAGTCTAGGTTTTAGGTCTATTACAAAATACTAACCCTTAATGCTTGACCTAAATTAATTAATTAATTAATTAACTTTAAGACTTTAATACTTTAAGCAACATTTTTCATAATTAAAAATTTAAAAAACTCTTTATAAAAAAATTTAAAAACTCTATAAAAATTTTAAATTGTTTTTTTTTTAACTTTATAAAAATATTTTAAAAATTTTAAAAAACTTTATATCTAAGAACTTAGTTAAAATCTTACTGAAACATAATTAATTCTTATAAGACATAATTAATTCTTAAAAATGGATTTTGAAAAAACTTAATTAAGATTTGAAAACCTTTTAAAAAAAATTCTCATAACATAATTGAAATCTTTATAACAAACATAATGATATCTTTATTTTTAATAAATAAATAATTTATTATTAATAATTTCAATTAAATATTCTTAATAATTTTAATTTAAAATTTCAATAAGGAATCTTAAAAAATTATTATAATAAATTTTTTTAACTAATATTTTATTAAATCTTAAGATTATAATATTTTATAAGAAACTTGTTTTAAAAATTACTAAAAAAACCTAATTTTAACAAACTTCTAATTTTAACAAACTTCTAATAAAATTTTAAAAAAAAATTTAAATTGAAAAACTTTAATTTTTTTTTTAAAATTAAAAACATATTAAATAAATGACATAATTAAATATTTTAACCCACTAACCTAGTCGGCTAAAAAAATTATTTAGAATACCTAAATAACAAACCTATTTATTACTCCATATCTGTAGCTTGCCTATCCGACTTTTTGTCCTGATGATGGTTCCTGATTCAGAATCGAAACGTTGACTTTCAAAATGACCACTACGGATTCTTCGAAAAACCCTACTATTGATCTACCTCACCCCAGAAACTTACGAACTAAAATTCTGAATAAGGTATTTTCAAGTGTTTGGTCATGCCCTTTTGCTTAACGAATCCCCCACAACTTCCATGAGTTCGATGGATGACATCTTAAGAAATTTCACCAAATCCTTTTTGGTTGTATATCTATATAACATCCTCATCTTCAATAAGAGTTGGGAAGAACACTTGCAACACATTTAGTAGGTCCTCCACACTTTGTGGCAACACAAGCTATATACTAACTTAGAGAAATACTCCTTCTACATGAACATGATCCAACACCTTGGATACATTGTGGATGAGAATGGTGTGCATGTGTATCTAGCCATGATATGAGTCATTCGTGTATGGCTAGCCTCAACAACACTAACCAAGCTTTGGATATTTTTAGTCCTTGCTAACTTCTATCGCAGTTTCATGTTGGGATTCTCGCATATTTCATGGCCCCTCATCCAAGTAACCAAGGTTGGTTTCAAAGACAAATTTGGGTGGAGCAAGTCACAACAGAAATAATTCGACAATCTGAAGTATCATTTATGCTTAGCTCCATTGTTTGTGTTTTCTAATCCACAACAAAATTTTGAAATTGAGACAGATGCTTCATACTACACTGTGGGTGTTGTTCTTAGACAACATGGTCATCTGGTGGCATATCATAGTGAGATACGTTCAAATGTCATCCATAAGTACCCCACCTATGACAAAGAGATGTATTCCATTGTACAAGCCTGATGCTCATGGAAGCATTATATTTCAGGGAGGGAGATAGTCATCTATGCAGATCACAAGTCACTTTAGTTCATGAAGACACAAGGAGAATTACAGAGTGATTTCCATCAAAATTGGTACACATAATTGCAACATTTCACCTCAACATTAAATATAAGAAAGGGAGCCTCAATTGCATCACTAGATTCCTGAATCGACCTCCTGTTGTAGCACCGACTACAATACTCAAATATTGTGGGCATGAGACCTTTGGGTGGTCCCAACTCTATGACAACGATATCGACTTCACTACATCCTACCAAATGTTGGGACTGGGTAAGGACATTACCAACTTTCATCTACAAAATAGACTAGTATTCTATCTGGGTCATCTTTGTGCTCCTTCAAGTGCACATGCAAAATTGATTTGGGAATCCCACTACACTTAGGTGGCAGGAAACTTTGGCATGGAGAATACAATAGCATTACTACATAAGTATTTCTATTTTTCAAAGCTTCGCTAAGATGTTATTTAACAGATCCTACACTACATTCTCCATTGCCAAGCCTTCGATTAAAACTCAAGTACTATACACCCCTCTTCCTACTCCTGGCAGGCCCTAGAAATCCATCTTGATTGAATACATGTGAGGTCTTCCTTCAACCAAGCATGGTAATGACTTCGTATTCATGGTTGTTGATAACTTATTTAAGATGGAATTATAATAATATTTAAGAAGAGTATCATAACCAAATCCATTTCCAAGCTCTTCTTTGATCATGTGTGGATACATTTTGGAATCCCAAAGACCATAATCTTAGATCTGGAAAACATGTTATGAAGTACATTCTGGTCAATCCTCTAGTCACTATTGGACACCAAGCACACCAAATCCATGGCCTTCCACTCCCAAATTGATGGACATACAAAGGTTGTCAACAAGATGATTGTGCACATCATGCACATGTACAACTTCAAGTATCCACGCATATGGGATGGGATACTTCCTTATGTTTAACATAGCTACAACAAATTCCTTCATATATCGACTGGCAACATCTCTTTTCAGGCGGGGCCAAGATTTCAACCATTTGTGTCCTATTGATATAACTTCACCCTTTGAACCTACACAAGTATAATCCTCCCATGCTCAATTAGAGGCCAACAAAGACACCAAATTCAATTGAACATATTCAACACATCTGCCAACAGGTCCATGATATTTTACAGAAATCCAATGCTAAGTACATGGAATGCCATGATCAACATAGAGTTCCACACACGTTTAAGGTGGGAGACAAGGTTTGGTTGCATTTGTTGAAACAACACCTTATAGGACCCCATTGGATGTTGTGTCCACTTCTCTATGGGACTTATACAATAACAAAGGTTATGGGAGATAATGATTTTGAGTGAAGTATTCCCCTCTTCCTTAGCTTGCACCCAGTATTTAATGTTGACCCCCTTTTACCATATTTTCCACCACTATTGGACACAACAAAGGTGGAAGAGAAAGTGACACTTATAGAGCTCAACCCTGAATGCATGGAACAGACCGCTAGTTATATACCATGGATGCACAGGTAGGAAAGGGGTTTTTTGAATCCATTTGCCTACCTCCTTTTTCATGTTCATAGAATTTACGACATCTATCAAATATTGGGACTTTGGTGCATTATAAAGAAGGAAGGTTTTTCTATTTATCAAATATTGGGACTTTGTTTTAGTATAAAGTATGAAGTACTTTCCTACCCACATAGATCAATATCAGAGGTAAGTGTAAAATTTTTGGATGATCAACGATGATTTTTTCTTTATTTTTCACCCTTTTATTCAACTCTCTTTTTACCTGTGTTTTCTTTCCCTTTTATTTAATCCTTAGAAAAATATTAATTTCTATTATTTTGCAATATTGTTAGATAGGTCACAACCACATCAAATTAAACATGGAAGGAATATTGGATGGTATAGAAATAAATGACCGCTAGACCAAATAATTACCAACCCATTTAATTCCACAAACATGGTTTATCAAGAAGATATACTATACTATCCAGAATATGATTCTAGCCATGATGAAAAAGAATGCCCTTAGGTTATCATAAAAATGCAGGAAGTGGCCAGTCAAGATTCATGAGAATTTCACAAAATTAATTTTGTAGGGGATGAGTATCTCATCTGTGCCATAGGAGTCCAAACATATGTAGTGTCAAATAAAGGTATAAGTGCGATAAAGAGCAACCATTTTGATTTAGACAATATCATGGATAATACTTACGGTATAAATCTCTCTCAAGAATAAATGAAAAGGAGACTTGGTGACAAGCCATGGGTGAATTAGCAAAGGAAAAATTAGATTCCCCCATAGAATCCAAAAATAGGAGGATGAGCTGCCCAACGAATTCCATCATACAAGAAACCAAACCCACAAGCTGGTAGACAACATAAAACCCTTTTATTTAAGTCCTAGATAATGCTTAATTTATATCTTTTTTACAATTTACTGTAAATTTAAAGGTAGGGTGCATAAAACACTAAGTTACTAAGATCTATGGCGATATTCAATACCTTTACAACCGAGAAAAAATGTAATTTCTTAGGTGAAAACAATTGTTCAAACCCTTCAATACCAGTAAAATGATTTTTCTCACTCAGTATTTGATCCGGTGGATTATTCATCTTCAAAAATTACACTGATCCAATATGGTACAATGGTTATTAGTCTTATGGTTACCATGTAACATTTTTGCAAAGGGTCGCGCGGTTCGACATAACATCTCATGGTTCGAACGGTCAAGTATTACGGTTAAGACTTGGCATCTGGCAATTTGTGCACCATCAGATGTAATATAAAATGGGTTGTAACATGCTCACGTAGTTAGTTGGCAATGTTCTCACGGTCTTGCGCACCGTCAAGGAGGGACCTCGAATGGTTCGTGAGAAGCCCGCGCGGTCAAGTGGATACCCTCTAGCGGTCTTGTGCACGATTAAATGGCACTATTTTGGCGGTTAGATGAGGGTGCGTGGTCACATATGCTGTGACATTTGTGGAGTTTAGTTGTATGCTGCGATGCGACATTTGTGGAATGTTGCGATATTTGTATGCTGCGACATTTGTGGAGTTTAGTTGTATGCTGCAATATTTGTATGCTGCGACATTTGTGGAGTTTAATTATATGCTGCGACAGCGGATATAACATTTGGAACAGCTCTAAATGTGATGGATATCCATTGTGTGGCAGGATAGCAATACCATATATGGTATTAGATGGAACCGTTGGGAACCGCTGCCACATTTAGCGGAACAGAAATGAATGTAACGTGAGATGTACAGCCAGTTGAAACTTTTCGATGGAAATTAAAAGATAGCATATGGAATATGAAAATATGGGTAGCAGACGAGTCGAACCCGTTACTTATCCTCCCACCTGAACGCTTAAATAGACGATTCTGGCCACAGTGAAGGGGGGGTTTAGATTGTTTAGAGCACCGAGCATCGCTTTTCTGTTATGAGAAGCTTGCAGAAGCACCGAGAGTTTTGTTGTGAAGTGTCCAAATGCTGTTGTTGTGGAGGTCGACATTCTCTGTTACAATTTTAGCTTTCTTTGCCTTTTGAAGGCTAATTGTAAATTCCAGAAGAGAGGTCTTGAAGACTTTGTACAACATCCTGTTTACAGTTGCTGAAGTTGATTCCAGAACCATTTTTGTACCATTTTTAAGAGATTAATTGGATCGGTACCCATTGGAGAGGGATTCGGAGACGTAGCCCAGTGAAGGGGGTGAACTCTGTTATCAACTTCTGTTTGTGACTCTCTGATTCTGGGTTTTTTTCCCACATCTGTTTATCAGTTTTTCTTTTCATTTCTGTTTTAAGCATTTAATTTCTGTTAAAGTTGTTTCATGAATTAAGCAAACTGGTAAAACACATTCTTTAAAAACTTTTAATGCACTCAAGTTGAGATCCGACGTATCATGTTATGGTATCAGAGCAGTTTAACTGCTTGTGCAAGTTTGTGAATGCTTACCAGGTCCAGGTTAAAGCTTGGTGAAGGAGAATTAATTGAAGGAGATCCTGAGATTGGCTCAAGGAGAACATTCTCAAGAACCATGTCTTCTCCACGAGGGGAAGAAGAAGGACATACAGAACAGGAAAAACCTGTTATTTCTGAAACTGAGTTTTTGGAGGCTTTTATCAGTATGAAAGACATGATGGAAATTCTACTCGATGAGCGAGCAGAAAGGAAGAAGAAAGAAGAAGGATCTTCATCCAAAGATGCAGAAGTGAAGAAGGAAGAAAAGGGTAAAGGAGTAGGAGGTGATGGTGATCCTCCTGATACTAATCAAACTTTCTCTTCTTCTCATGCTTCTCATTCACATAATGCTAATGCAAATCCTAATATGCCTTATTTCAAATTGGATGTTAAATTCGAATTGCCAATTTATAATGGAGATTTAGATGCTGAAAAGTTAGACAATTGGATCAAGTAGCTTGAAGTATATTGCAAGGTGCAGGGCATTAATGATGACCCTTCCAGGATTCAATTGGCCACTTTGAGAATGAGTGGTATGGCTCTTACTTGGTGGGAGATAAAGATTCAGCAAGATCTTTGAAAGAATGGTAAAATTATTTTAGTTTGGAATGAATTCATTGAAGTATTAAGAAAGCAATTTTATCCTTTAGGTCACATGCAGCAATTAATAATGAGCTGGAAAATGTTTAGACAAGCTAAAGGACAAAATATTCAAGACTATACTCATGGATTCAAAAAGAGGGCTATTGCATTGAATGTTTCATTAGATACACAGGAAACTCTTCTTAAGTACATTGGTGGCATGCATTCTTATTTGAGACATACTTTGTTGATGTTTAACCCCATACTCTTCTTAAGTACATTGGTGGCATGCATTCTTATTTGAGACATACTTTGTTGATGTTTAACCCTAGTAATTTGGATGATGTATGTGTTCAAGCTACACATTTAGAAGCTAGGGGTAAGCATGCTAATGATACTTTTGTGAAGAAATCATTTAAATTTGACAGCAAATCGAAAGGTAAAGATAAGGGGAAAAAGAAGATGGCCACTATTAAGAAAGAGGGTGAAAAACCCACATGTTCGCATTGTCAGAAGGTACATGATGTCTCTAAGTGTTGGAAACTTCATCCGGAGTTAAGGCCAAAGAAGTATGGAGGAAACAAAGATAAAGGAAAAGAAAAAGCTACTGCAGCAGTTATTCAAGACTTGGGATCTGACTCAGGTGATGAAACAAAGGTTACAGCTGTCGGAATCCAGGGTAAGAATAAAAGTATCTCACTTCCCATTGATGCAAAATCAAGTTCTAGTGCAAGTACAAATATTCCATCTACTTCTAAGCAAAATGATAAAAATAGAAGTGCACTGTTTCATGTTCGTTTCATTGCAAATCACACAAAGATTGATACATTGTTTGATAGTGGTTCACAAGTAAATCTAATATCAGAAGAAGTGGTTAAGAAATTGCATTTAGTTACTATGTCTCATGAAAAACCCTATCCTCTTGGTTGGGTTACTCATTAGAGGAATTTTGGGGTCTAAAATGGGCCTCCTAAGGAAAATAATAAAATAATAAAATAATAGTTAAAATAATAAAATAATATTGATTAATTTTGGAGGAAGAAAGAAAAAAAACTACTTTTTGTGTTCGTATTTTCGACATATCTCCCTGTGTTTTTACTCAAATTTCAATCGGGAGAGTTCGTTGGATGCGTAATTTGATTCCGCATCCAACGAGTACCCACACTGCATACTTTTGACGGACCCCGCTACCCCAAAAACAAGAAATACATAAAAAAATGTGATGATGATGTCATCATCACATTTTTTCAGGCATTTCTTGTTTTTGGGGTAGCGGGGTCCATCAAAAGTATGCATTGTGGGTACTCGTTGGATGCGGAATCAAATTACGCATCCAATGAGCTCTCCCGATTGAAATTTGTGTAAAAACACAATGAGATATGTCGAAAATACGAACAAAAAAAGTAGTTTTTTTTAATGACAAATATGTCAATTCAACCATTATGGTTGACTTATTTTATTGAAATTCTATTGGTTCTTGAATTCCAACTCACAAAAACTTATTTTGGCACGTTTTCTTATAAGGCCCATTTTAGACCCCAAATTTCCTCTAATGAATGATACACAATTGCAAGTTACAAAGAAATGTGTATTAAAGTTTGCAATTACTGGAAAGTTCATGGATGAGGTAGAATTGGATATAGTACCACTTGACATTTGTGGAATTGTACTTGGGAGTCCATATTTGTATGACCGGAAAGTAGTCTTTTATAGAGAGCAGAATAAGTATCATCTTTTTAAAGATGGTGTGGAATATATTGTACGAGCACACAAGACAAAAACAAATCTAGCAATAGTCTCTGCAGGACAAATGAAGAGGCTGGTAAATGCTAGTAAGAATTTTGTGTTAATGATGGTTAAGGTGAAAAATGATGAGATATCTAAATCTTTTGAAGGATGTGATCCTAAACGTAAATTTGAACTGATTGAAATTATTTCTGAGTATGATGATTTATTTCAAGATCCGAAAGAGTTACCACCAAAGAGAGAAATTTAGCATGAGATACATTTGTAGAAAGATGTGCCACTCCTGAACATAGCCATGTACCAGATGTCTGTAATGCAGAATGAGGAAATCAAGAAGCAGGTTCAGGAGCTAATTGAGAAGGGGGTCATCTGGCCAAGCACTTCTCCTTGTGGCTCTCCTATAGTCTTGGTTCCGAAGAAGGATGGGTCTTGGAGGATGTGCATCGACTATAGGGCCCTTAACAAAATCACCATTAAAAATAGGTATCCTCTTCCTCGCATTGATTATTTGCTTGATCAGTTGAAACATGCAACTTACTTTACAAAATTGGATCTGCGTAGTGGGTATCATCAAATCCGTGTTGCTGAAAATGATGCCTGGAAAACAACGTTTAAAACAAAACAGGGTGTTGAGGCCTAGAAATTCGCAGGCAGCAACAGTAAGGGATTCTCCCCAATCAACGTTCCCAACTAGCTCGTTGACTGTTTAGTATGGGGAATCCGTCCGGTTTGCGGTCCGGCTACCGTAGGTCAAAGTAACAAAAAACAGAGGCTTTACCGGTTGTGGCCTGGTCCACCGTGTATTTTTGTATTTTTTGACTTAATGTATGATATGCAAGTGCCTAATTAACCATGCAGGGTGATAAGATGCAAGGATCAGTCACAATGTGATGCGCAGGTTCTTACCTCTCGTCTTAGACTCACTAGCATCTAAATCACATACAACAAGAATATAAACTAACTACCTAAACTATCCCTAGGGAGCAGGATTATCATTCATTAGTGAGTAATACATTTTGTAACTGCATAATGAAGAGTTACAGATAGCTGATACTTCTTTCAAGACACATGAACAATTACAGATATTTAAACAACCAGATAGCCAATTGTTTTATGAACAACATTTATTACTCACAGTGGAGAGCATCACAAAATATACTGAAGAGCATTCAACAAGAACATAGGTTCAGGAAGTTAAACACTCTCACAGTTAATGAAACATAGCTAAAAATGAAATAGTTCCCCTTCAACATTGTTCATTTAATCACATTGATACATTCCACATTTTGCTTTCTCCAGCAGGCAAAAGTTACAGTTTCTGATTGTAAAACGAAATAGTTCCTCTTACAAGCAAAATGGTTTACAAGTTCTTCCAGGGAAAAAGTCCCTGTAACTTCTAACTTTCTAGTATTTAAACAAAACAATAAATCATTTGGGTTTCCCCCCAACGCATGACCTTTCGGTCTCTCGAGCATTTCGTATCCCTCTCTCCATTTTTCTTCGCCTGTTCATGATTAATTGAGTAACTGCTGGACCTTTCAAATCTGCGTTTTTGTTGTTTTTGATTCTGTCTCTTCTTTCGCTTTGTCTTCCTTTCGACCCTGTCGGTTTCGATTTGATCAAGCTGCACCTTCACACCTGGTCGCCCCAACAGTCCATTGAGTTATACCTGCAATCAATAACCGTGTATCATTCGTTGGAAGGGCGTTTTTTAAACATTAAAATTAACCATCTGAAACGGCCAATCCACAAGAAAACGGCCAGGTGCATCCCTTGGGCGGGAAAGTTCTAAATCGGCAGTCGGAAGGCTTTGACATCGGACGTGAAAAGGTTTTCCTAGCCGCAACGGCGGAAAAGACACGGGCTAAAGTCACGCGAAATGTGGGCAGGAGAGGCCTAACTGGAAGTCGGACGACTTTATACTTATGGAGCTAAATGACTTTGAGGGCCGCAACTGCGAAAGAGACAAGATCTAGAGACATCCGAAACGCGGGCGGGAAGAGCTCAATCGAAAGTTGGAAGACATTACATCGGAAGCCAAAAGACTTTCCCAGCTGCAATGGCAGAGAGGAAAACAAAAGTCAACACGCATCGGTAGTCGGAACGATTTGGACTTCGGACGCTAAACCGATTTGGGAGCCACAATGGCGGAAGGGAAAAGGAAAAAAGCAACTGAATTAACATAGTTTCGAAGCCTGATGTAAAACGATTAAAGTGTTTTGGACAGCTCTTCAAATTTCAACAACGGACAAAAACCGGCTTTACCTCCGCGACGGCGATCCAAAACAAAGAAACTTAATCCGATTGACCAGCAAGCAAACTCAAAACTGTGACCCTCAACAATTTTCATCACCATCAAAAATTGAAAACCCAGGCGAGAGTTAATCTGTAGAATCATCCAAAATCAAACATGACCAAAATTTGAAGGATCCAATCGATTAGAAGACCATGCTAAATCATGAGGAGGGGTCCAAAATTTAAGAAATTTGGGGAGAATGGTTGCAGTTGCAACAATTGGCGATTACCTGGTGAACCTAGATCTTTGGGAGATTAGTCTTTGAGTGACAAACTGTTTAACAACAAATGCATCTATGGAATTATTCCAGCTATCGGGATTTCTCAAATGATAGAAGTGTGTACCTTTAATCATTGATGATAGTCCATTTTGGGAGAGTGGAAACCGAGATTTGCAAGTTCGGATAACTCTGTTGAGGCCAGAGGCTGAGTTTCATTATTACTTTTGTCTTCAGGTAGTTGATAGCTTGGACACCACAGGATTGTAGCATATGGTAAACAGAAATATTCGTTTGTTCCTCATTCCCATGCTGCTTTAGCACTTTTTTGTGCTTTTGGACTTTTGTCCCTTTTATATATGAGTCCTCCTGCATGCCTTTCTTACTGAATCTTAATTCAGGATCCTCTATCCCATAGTGTCCTTTTGTGTGAGTGGTGTACTTCAAGTTTCAGCTCACGGACGGAGAGGATCTTTCGGCTATCTAGTACTTATGATTCAGCACCTGCTTTGATTTATGATGCTTTCATAGGAGTTTTTTGACTCTTTATTTGCCTTTTGGCATTTGTTTCTTGGCATGGGATCATTTATATTTAATATACTGTTCACCTTGCTCCTTTCCATGGGTCCTCTGCTGTCGCTCCTTAGAACATTTTAAGTGTGACGTGGATGGAGCCTCAACATAGTATTCCAGACTCTTCGGATCCGGTTTATTTTACAGGGGTTAAGCAGGACTTCAATGCACACGGAGCTTATTCGAGAAAACTGCTAAACTGGAAGAAGTTCTTTTAGCAACACCCAGTCTGAGACCCGA
>LPNX010421195.1:5802-53552 GCA_001517045.1 Pseudotsuga menziesii | reverse complement strand
TCCGACCCTCTAGACTCTTGAGCTAGTATGGAAGATGGTAGCATGATATTGGGAGGAAGGATGGCTTCTTTACCATAGACAAGGGTATATGGAGACACTGCAATCGTAGACTTAGGGGTGACTCTATCGGCCCAAAGGGCATTTGGTAATGCTGAGTGCCAACTCCTCTGGTTTTCTACCACAGTCTTCTTTAAAATTCTAATCAGATTTTTGTTAGAGGACTCAGCCAGGCCATTTCCTTATGGATAGTAATTAGCAGAATAATGCAATTTTATCCCTTTATCATGAGAAAATGTAGTCAATTTAATTGACGAAAAGTAATTAGCATTATCAAAAACTAACGAAACTGGAACTCCAAACCTGGTCATGATGTGGTCTTGTAGGAAGCTGATGACCTCGTCTTCATTTATCCTGCGCAGTGGGATAGCCTCGACCCAGCGAGTGAAATAATCAGTAGCGGTCAGAATGTACTTGTGCTGCAGAGAGGAATTTGGTTTTATTTCTCCAATAATATCCATCCCCCATTGCTCGAATGGCTCCGTGATCATCCCGGGATTTAGGGGTGCTGCTACTTTAGGTTGTCTCCCGCTACACCTTTGGCAAATATCACACTTTCTGACATGTGCATGTACATCTTTGAAGAGCGTAGGCCAATAGTAACCCGCTTTGAGAATTTTATGGGCCGTAGTATCTCCTGAGTAATGTCCCCCAGCAGGATCGTCATGCAATTCTGACATTACTTTCTTTGCATCTTCCTTTTCTAAGCATCTGAGAAGAACCCCGTCATAATTCTTTCTGAATAATACTCCTTCAACAAGTTGATAGGAAGCTGATTTAAGACGCAGCGCTCTTCTTTACTTGGAAATCTAGTGTTCTGGAAACAGACCCGCCTACAAGTAATGCACCAGGTCCCTATACCAAGATTCGGGAGCTGTAAACAAAGGACATACCTCCATTACATGTAGTTCGACTTCATCTTCCCAGGCGTGTTCTTCATTTTTTCCATTTTCAGTCATCTGTTTGCACAACCCTTGTTCTTTAACTATAGATGCTGGCTTGAATTCAAGGTCGTATTCTTGAAGAGCTGTTACCCAGTTTCCTCTTCTTTCTCCCAACTCCTTCTGTATAAGAAGAGACCTTACAGCTGGGTAGGGGACGATCACCTTGGTTCTGTTTTTTAAAATATAAGGTCTGAATTGTTTTACTGCTTTGAATACAGCGTAAGCTTGTTTATCAACAGCTGGGTAATTCAATTCGGCCCCCTGTAGACCAGTACTCATAAAGGATATTGGGAATTCATCCCCCCCATCTTCCTTTTGGGTGAGCACAGCTGCTAGTGAATCATTGGATGCAAAGGTATACAAGATGAAATCTTTGTCCAAATCTAGGCTTTTCAGGGATGGTGCATGTGCAACAACAATTTTGATTTTGGTGAATGCGCTCTTCTCAATTTCAGTCCACTTGAATAGTGCATTTTTCTTTACCATCTGCTGTAGTGGTTTGACAATCTGAGCAAAATTAGGCACAAATCTTCGCACGAAGTTTATCATTCCCATAAATGATTGCATCCCCTTTTTATTATGGGGCAAGGGGATTTGTTCTATAGAGATTCCTTTCTTCGAAACTATGTGACCCAGCAACTTGCCCTCCGTGAAAGCGAACACACACTTCTTAGGATTGAGTGAGATGCCATATTTTTGACAGCGTTCAAAAATTTGCCTTAAGTGAAACGCATGCTCTTCTCTTCTCTTCGAGAATATTGTAATATCATCAAGGTATACTACAACACTTCGGCCAATCAATCCATGGAAATCTATATCCATAGCCCTTTGAAATGTTTCTCCAGCATTTATAAGCCCGAAGGGCATTCTCCTGTATGCAAATGTTCCCCATTTGGTCCTGAACGTTGTCTTCAATCTGTCTTCTTCGGCTACCAATACTTGATTGTAGCCAGAGAAACCGTCTAATAATGAAAACAGTTCAGAACCTGAAACCATTTGTAGCAGCTGCTCCATGGGTGGCACAGGATAGTTATCTTTATTTGATGCATGGTTTAAGTTCCTGAAATCCACGCAGAGCATGATTTCTCCAAAAAATTTCCTTACTGGTACCAAATTTGATACCCACTCAGAGTGTCTGACTTTGAAAATGATTCTAGCGTCCAATAATTTCTTCACTTCACTTTGAATCAATGGTTCCAATTTTGGATGCATTTTTCTCAATGGTTGCTGATATGGCTTGACGCTTGCTTTAATAGGGACGACATGTTTGATGATGCTAGTGTCGTATGTTTTCAAATCTTCATATGTCCATGCGAAAACATATTTATATTGTTTAAACAAACTGACGAACTTGTCTCTTTCTGTTGGTGAACAACATTTGCCGAGATTCACAAATTTAGGATTCGTTTTAGTCCCTAAATTAATCTTCTCAAATTGCAGAGATGAGCTGTGGGTCTTCACGTTGGCTGGTCTTCTGAACTTTTCGTTTAAATCGAACATTTTTTCTAATGTTCTGACTCCTTTAGGAATGAAATTATCGTATTTCATCTCAGCCTGATGCTCTTCATCGTCTATGATCGCTCCTTTAAACACCTCGCCATTCGTTAAACATTCTATGATTTTCTGGTCATCATCGAACACTCGTAGGTTCGTAATCATATCAGGTACAGAGGGCCTGAAAGGTAATTCAACAGAGCATCGATTATTAGTGGGTACCAATCTAGCGGCTGATGTGGCCAATAGGTCAGCTGCTGCGTTCTTAAGCCTTGGAATTGAAATGATATTGAATGCATTAAAACATTTAAGCAAATCCCATACCTCATTCTAGTAGGCCTTTAAGTGAGGAGAAACACAATGTATTTGATCCCGGATTTGTTTCATAATGATTTCAGAATCTCCAAAAACTTTTAGATTACTTACCTTTAATTCAATCGCTTTCTTTAGTCCTTGCACCAGCGCTTTGTATTCAGCTGTATTATTAGTACACTCAAACTCTAATCTACATGAAAGAAAATTTTTATTCTCCTGGGGGTCGATCAGGACACAACCAGCCCCTGACCCTTCTAATGTCTTAGAGCCATCAAAAAACAAAGTCCAAAAATCACTAACTACTGAATGTGAATCTATTCCGACTGCTAAGCTTACTATATTACAATCAATCTCTTCAGCCTATGAGAATAGAAGGAGATCAGGCTGGGTGTCAGATGTGTTATTGGCTTCTTCCGCTTGGTAATTCCATGGTTCCAACTCAATAAAATAGTTTCCCAATACAAGATCCACTGACACATTTTTCTCCTCCAATTGATTAACATTGTACTTCATGTGAGGTTCTCTTAAGATCTTAATCTGGTTCGGACTTCCTTTGTATGGAAACCACAAATGCGACCAATCTGAGGTGAAATATCCATTTAATTTGGCCGACCAATCTCTGCTCAGGACAATATCGTAAGCATTTGGTATATCAGCCACCACGATGTTAATAACTTGGCATACTTTGTCATTGGATGCCAGATAGACTAGGACATCTTCCATTTCACCAATTACCTTTACATCTGTCCTATCCAACTGAACCACCCTCCACGTGGATGGCTTAGGCTGCCCATTGATCTTTTTACAGACTGATATGGGCATAACATTAACCGATGCCCCTGAGTCTACCAAGCAATTATGCACATTATGATTGAAAATTTCAAATGTGAGGAGGAAAGGTGGATGTTTGCTTTTAGACTTACCTCCCACACTGGTTTCTCCAATTTCTTCTTCTTCTTGAGGTTGATTGTTAGCGGGCAGCTTCTCATCCGATGCTTCAAGTGCTTTCAATAGTATTTCCTTTTGCTGTGACACTTTATACATTTCAAATAGTGGAACATTCACTTTTACCCTTTTTAAATCCTCCACAATGTCATAATCCATCGGCTGCTCAATGGGATGGGGTTTATTAGCATTTTCTTCACTTGGCTTGGCCCGTGCATCATTCTGCCTAGGATTTTGGCTGGTAATAGTGAAATCTGGAATTTTATTAGCCAAAGATTTGTTTTGAAATTTCTTCTTAACATTTCTCTGCAGCCTCTTAATCTTTGGGAGTATAAGACTATCTTCTTTAACCGTCCCTTGTCTCCTTGTGGCTACGTTGGTTTCCATAACGTCCTTGTACCCCTGATTCTTTTCCTCTTCAGCATCAAATAATCAGACAGAATTCCATAAAGCCATGGTTTCTTCTTCCTGTTCTTTCGCAGAAGTAGAAGCAGACTTCTCTTTTCTTTCTTCATCTCCTTCTTCTGTTAATTTGGAATCCAACATCTGATTCATGACCAACATCATTGAATTTATCCATTGCAGACAATTCTTTTCAGAGTGGGGTTGTTGGTGGAAACTGCAAAAGTTCTCCATCCCTATCTCTGTTAAATTCATGGATGATGTATTATGCGGAGGAGGTTGAGACTGATTGTTGTCATCTCTTTTCTTATAATATGGCTTATAAAACTTTGGTGCTTCCTTATCTTTCTCCAAATCTATGATTTTGTTGGACAGCTTTTGCATCATTTTGGCCATATTTTCCAAATCTGGCGACTTTTCTTCCTTAGGCTTAGCAAACGATAAAGCTTTTCTTCCCGCACCTTTCTCTCCTGACTATTCTGGATAGTCTTCAATGCTCTCTCTTTCAGCTTCCACCACTTCTGCTTCTTCATAAGTTTCCGTCAAAGTAGGCTTGGCCCTACCTTTGGCAAACATGGCCAAATTAGGGCCTAAAGTTGAAGTATAATATTCAATCAGAACTTTGTCTGAAGGTCTATCCATTTAAGAAAAATTCTTGAGCTAGGCTGCAAACCTTTGTGTGAAACTGTGCACCTTTTCCTTTCTTTCTTTTTTCAAGGCGCACAACCCTTTCATGAGGGCTGCATGAGTTTTCTGAGTTGCATACTTACTTCTGAAAATTCTCTTGAAGGTATCCCAATCAGGGATAGAGTTAGCAGGAAACCCAAAGTACCATGATGTTGCAGCTCCTTTAAGGGTATGTGGGAACAATCTACAGACTACATCTTCATACTCCCCGGCCCTCAATCCTTCAATTGCCAAGTAAAAACTTTGTAGGTGATCATCTACTAATATTTTCTCATTTGGGTCGAACTTGGGAAACATCTTGTCAAAGGCTTGAGGTAGGTCATGTAATGGAGGTGTAAGGTTTAACGGTGATCTAGCTCTCCATGCAGGTGGTGGATTAGGTGGGTTAGGTGGTGGATTAGCATTTACTCCTACCACGAGTCTAGGTGGAGAGTGAGGAGGTGAGCCAATAGGAGTGCGAGCAGGAGAACTATGAGGGGTATTTGGGCCTTCTTGGTTCAAAGGTAGTACAACTTCTTGTAAGGCTGTTTCTACAAGTTCTTCCCAGTCTCCAACCAACACTGAGTCTTCCGCTACAGGATGATCTTTCTTTTTATACTCTCTTCTGGGAAATTCAGGGATGATTGGCAATCCTCCAATCTTCTTTACATATGCCCTGGCGTGTCTTCTCAGATCATTAACAATTTCATTGCCAACAGAATATAGATGTTCTCTTTCTTCTGGAATTGGATTATGAAACCCACTGCTTTCAGAACTGTTACCGGTGGAATAATATAGGGAAAACGGGTTTCCTCGGCCAGCCATACATTGGCGGCCCTCCTTCTAGCGCCAAAACTGTTGAGGCTCGGAAATTCGCAGGCAGCAATAGTAAGGGATTCTTCCCAATCAAATTTCCCAACTAGCCCGTTAACTGTTTGGTATGGGGAATCCGTCCGGTTTGCGGTCCGGCTACCGTAGGTCAAAGTAACAAAAAACAGAGGCTTTATCGGTTGCGGCCCGGTCCACCGTGTATTTTCGTATTTTTTGACTTAATGTATGATATGCAAGTGCCTAATTAACCATGCAGGGTGATAAGATGCAAGGAGCAGTCACAATGTGATGCGCAGGTTCTTACCTCTCATCTTAGACTCACTAGCATCTAAATCACATACAACAAGAAAATAAACTAACTACCTAAACTATCCCTAGGGAGAAGGATTATCAATCATTAGTGAGTAATACATTTTGTACCTGCATAATGAAGAGTTACAGATAGCTGATACTTCTTTCAAGACACATGAACAATTACAGATATTTAAACAACCAGATAGCCAATTGTTTTATGAACAACATTTATTACTCACAGTGGAGAGCATCACAATATACTGAAGAGCATTCAACAAGAACATAGGTTCAAGAAGTTAAACACTCTCGCAGTTAATGAAACACAGCTGAAAACGAAATAGTTCCCCTTCAACATTGTTCATTTAATCACATTGATACATTCCACATTTCGCTTTCTCCAGCAGGCAAAATTTGCAGTTTCTGATTGTAAAATGAAATAGTTCCTCTTACAAGCAAAATGGTCTACAAGTTCTTCCAGGGAAAAAGTCCCTGTAACTTCTAACTTTCCAGTATTTAAACAAAACAGTAAATCATTTGGGTTTCCCCCCAACGCATGACCTTTCGGTCTCTCGAGCGTTTCGTATCCCTCTCTCCATTTTTCTTCGCCTGTTCATGATTAATTGAGTAACTACTGGACCTTTCAGATCTGCGTTTTTGTTGTTTTTGATTCTGTCTCTTCTTTCACTTTGTCTTCCTTTTTACCCTGCCCGTTTCGATTTGATCAAGCCGTGCCTTCACACCTGGTCGCCCCAACAGTCCATTGAGTTATACCTGCAATCAATAACCGTGTATCATTCGTTGGAAGGGCATTTTTTAAACATTAAAATTAACCATCTGAAATGGCCAATCCACAAGAAAATGGCCAGGTGCATCCCTTGGGAGGGAAAGTTCTAAATCGACAGTCGGAAGGCTATGACATCAGACGCGAAAAGGTTTTCCTAGCTGCAACGGCGGAAAAGACACAGGCTAAAGTCACGCAAAACGTGGGCGGGAGAGGCTTAACTAGAAGTCAGACGGCTTTATACTTCGGGAGCTAAATGACTTTGAGGGCTGCAACGACAGAAGAGACAAGAGATAGGGACATCCGAAACGCGGGCGGGAAGAGCTCGATCGGAAGTCGGAAGACATTACATCGGAAGCCAAAATACTTTCCCAGCCGCAACGGCGGAGAGGAAAACAAAAGTCAACATGCATCGGTAGTCAGAATGATTTGGACTTCGGACGCTAAACCGATTTGGGAGCCGCAACGACCGAAGGGAAAAGGACAAAAGCAGCTGAATTAACATAGTTTCGACGCCCGATGTAAAATGATTAAAGTGCTTTGGACAGCTCTTCAAAGTTCAACAATGGACAAAAACCGGCTTTACCTCCGCGACGACGATCCAAAACAAAGAAACTTAATCCGATCGACCAGCAAGCAAACTCAAAACTATGACCCTCAACAATTTTCATCACCATCAAAAATTGAAAACTGAGGTGAGAGTTAATCTGTAGAATCATCCAAAATCAAACATGACCAAAATTCAAAGCATCCAATCAATTAGAAGACCATGCTAAATCATGAGGAGGGGTCCAAAATTTAAGAAATTTGGGGAGAACGGTTGCAGTTGCAACACAGGGTTTGTATGAATGGCTTGTGATGCCTTTCGGGCTCTGTAACGCACCTGCTACTTTCATGTGGGTCATGAATGATGTATTTCGTCCATTCATTGATGATTTTGTAATTGTATATCTGAATGATATCCTGGTGTTTAGCAAAACCTGGGAGGAACACACTATACATGTGAAGAAAGTTTTAGATGTACTGAGGAAGGAGAAGCTGTGTAAAAATGTCTAAATGTGAGTTTGCTAAAACTTATTTAGTATATCTGGGCCATATTATTGGTGGAGACCACCTGTGAGTGGACCCAGCCAAGGTTGTTGTCATTGTAAACTGGCCACGACCTAACACCGTTACTGAAATCAGAAGTTTTCTAGGTGCGGTTCAGTATTGGAGGAATTTCATTTCTGGGTTTTCTTCCATTGCTGCTCCATTACATGCATTGACAAGCGTTAAATAAATTTTCCAGCGGGGAGACAAGCATCAGAGAGCCTTCGACACTTTGAAGGAAAGGATTAGCACAACACCAGTTCTGACGTTGCCATAATTGCAGCAGCCATTTGAGATCGAAATGGATGCTAGCGGGTTTGCCATGGGAGCCGTTTTGATGCAAGGGAGGAAGCCAGTCTGTTACCATTCAGAAACGTTCTCTACTATGGTAAGTAACTATCTGACTTATGACAAATAGTTGTATGCTTTAGTATAGAGTGTAAAGAAGTGGAAACATTATATCATGGGAAAAGAAACATTCATACATACTGATCATCAGCCACTTCAATATCTGTAATATCAAACTAAAGTATAGCAAAGTAGGCATTTAAGATGGATGGGATTCTTGCAACAGTTTCATCTCGTAATTAAATACAAAAAGGGAATTCATAATAAGATAGTAGACATGTTATCGAGGCCACCTACAAACGCTTCAATCATTCTTCAGAACAGTTCATTAACACATGAAAGTTACATTGAACAGTATGCAGAAGATAAAGATTTTAAGAACATATTTGCATCACTGATACATGGTAAACCGAAAGAGAACTATTATGTGCATAATCAACTCCTGTATCATCTCGGTAAACTCTGTCTTCCAGAGAAAGAGAGAATGCATGTGATCCGAGAAGCACATAGTTCATTGATTGCAGGACATTTTGGTGTAAGTAAAATGTTGACAAGATTGCAGAATCACTGTTATTGGCCTCAGATGCAAGATACTGTAGCTAAATATATACGAGGATGTGTTATGTGTGCAACGAGTAAGCCTAGCAATAGGAAATTGGGTTTGTACACACCTCTTCTAGTTTCTTCTCATCCCTGGGAAAGCATTTCTATGGACTTTGTAGGAGGACTACCTATGTCTAGAAAAGGGCATGATTACCTATATGTTGTTGTGGACAGATTCAACAAAATGTGTATCTTAATGCCATGTAACAAACATATCACTGTTGAAAAAACAACTCATCTATTCTTTTAGAATGTTTTAGTACATTTTGGGCTACCCTTGTCTATTGTATCTGATCGGGATTCCCATTTCTTGGGAGAATTCTGGTCAACTTTATGGGAGCTTATGGATACTAAACTTAAGAAAAGTACATCTTTTCATCCACAGACCGATAGACAAACATAGGTAGTAAACAGAACAGTGGTTCAACTGCTCAGAGGATATTGTTGTAAACATCCTAAACTTTGGGATGAGCAATTGCAGTATATACAACATGCTTACAATCATGCAGTTCATTCTTCCACGAAAAGATCTCCTTTTGAAACTTGTTTTGGTTATCTGCCAAAATTACTGATCGACTTCTCTTTTGGAAAAGATGCAGTGGATGGACATTATGATGCAGATAAAGCTCTAAGGTTCATTCAGAGAATCCAAGCGGTGCAACAGGCAGTTCAGGAACAGTTGGAGAAGAGCCAGGAAAAGTACAAATCCAGGCATGACAAGCATCGAGTTGATCATCAATTTCAGGTTGGTGACAGAGTTTGGTTACATATCACCAAAGAAAGAATGAAAGGTGAAGGTAAAAATCTTAAGCCTATCAGGTATGGTCCTTTTGAGATCTTGGAAAAGATCGGTACTAATGATTTTCGCTTGAATTTACCTCCATACATGCAAATTTATTCAGTTGTCAATGTTGAGAATCTTAAATTGTATGAACCTCCTATGATCATGGATGAGGAAACTAACATACAGATTCCTTCAGTTGATGATATGGCACCTGAATACATGAAAGAGTTGTAGGATGATGTTATTCTTGCCAGAAATGTAAGGACTTCATGAAGGGGGAATGTTGAGTACCTTCGAGTGGGGCTTAAAGGCATGCATCCTAGCAAAGCAAGATGGATGGAGATTGTAAAAGTGAGGGAGCTATACCCTCACTTACTTGCAGAGTGACTCGGGATTTTGGTGGTCCAAAATCTCTCCAATGGGGAGGAATGATCCGGTGGATTATTCATCTTCAAAAATTACACTGATCCAATATGGTACAATGGTTATTAGTCTTATGGTTACCATGTAACATTTGTGGAAAGGGTCGCGCGGTTCGACATAACATCGCATGGTGCACGGTTCGACATAACATCGCATGGTGCGTGGTTCGACATAACATCGCATGATGTGCGGTTCGACATAACATCGCATGGTGCGCGATTTGACATAACATCTCATGGTTCGAACGGTCAAGTCTTACGGTTAAGACTTGGCATCTGGCGATTTGTGCACCATCAAGAGGTAATATAAAATGGGTTGTAACATGCTTGCGCAGTTAGTTGGCAACGTTCTCACGGTTTTGCGCACCGTCAAGGGGGGACCTCAAATGGTTCGTGAGAAGCCCGCGGTTAAGTGGATACCCTCTAGCGGTCTTGTGCACGGTTAAATGGCACTATTCTGGCAGTTAGATGAGGGTGCACGGTCACGTATGCTGCGATATTTGTGGAGTTTAGTTGTATGCTGCGATGCGACATTTGTGGAATGCTGCGATATTTGTATGCTACGACATTTGTGGAGTTTAGTTGTATGCTGCGATGCGACATTTGTGGAATGCTACGATATTTGTATGCTGCGACATTTGTGGATTTTAGTTGTATGCTGTAATATTTGTATGCTGCGACATTTTTGGAGTTTAGTTATATGCTGCGACAGCGGATATAACATTTGGAACAGCTCTAAATGTGACGGATATCCATTGTGAGGCAGGATAGCAATACCGTATATGGTATTAGATGGAACCGTTGGGAACCGCTGCCACATTTAGCGGAACATAAATGAATGTAACGTGAGATGTGCAGCCAGTTGAAACATTTCGACGGAAATTAAAAGATAGCATATGGAATATGAAAAGACGGGTAGCAAACGAGTCGAACCCGTTACTTATCTTCCCACTGAACACTTAAATAGACGATTCTAGCCACAGTGAAGGGGGGGGGTTCAGATTGTTTAGAGCACTGAGCATCACTTTTCTATTATGAGAAGCTTGCAAAAGCACTGAGAGTTTTGCTGTGAAGTGTCCAGATGTTGTTGCTGTGGAGGTCAACATTCTCTGTTACAATTTTAGCTTTCTTTGCCTTTTGAAGGCTAATTGTAAATTCCAGAAGAGAGGTCTTGAATACTTTGTATAACATCCTGTTTACAGTTGCTGAAGTTGATTCCAGAACCATTTTTGTACCATTTTTAAGAGATTAATTGGATCGGTACCCATTGGAGAGGGACCCGGAGACGTAGCCCAGTGAAGGGGGTGAAATCCGTTATCAACTTCTGTTTGTGACTCTCTGATTCTGGGTTTTTTTCCCACATCTATTTTTCAGTTTTTCTTTTCATTTTTGTTTTAAGCATTTAATTTCTGTTAATGCTGTTTCATGAATTAATCAAACTGGTAAAACACATTCTTTAAAAAATTTTAATGCACTCAAGTTGAGATCCGACGGATTAGTATTACAATGATTTTTTTTAACATGATTAGTCCTTTTTCATGCACTACTGCTCCAAGATTCATCAACAAAACTCAATAGCATTGCAAATTTATTGGAAGGGTCCAATTTTCATTCTGTAACGTGCATTCATATGGGTGATAATAAAGTACTAACAATGCATGTTGGAGACTCGATCGACCCACTCTTCTCTCCTTAACATACGATTTATGTTAACAAATTCATAGAATGAGTAGGTAGTCTCTTTATTATGCTTCATACAAACACGTTTTTTATGAACTTACTCATTTATAATCCTTTGGTTTATTCCGGACTTGTTCGAGTGCATAAATTCCCTACGATTGACAACTCACTCTCATATATTGAACACAAGTTGCTAGTGTTTACACTCGTAGAGTTTTATGTTACATTATTGTGCAACTTTGGGGTAGGTAAGTATGTTATTATATAAAAATAATTCTATTTCCTATATAATCCCCTTGCCATAATTCTCAGTGTAGATGAATACAATTGTTAAAAAGAAACCCAGCCAAGGATGTCGATTGTGGGGATTGAACCCAGTACCATAAGGTTGAGAGCCTTGCCTCTCTCAGGAATAAATGAAAAGGAGAGTCGGTGACGAGCCGTAGGTGACTTATTAGAGGAAAAATTAGGTACCCCCATAGAATCTAGAAACAGATGGACGAGTTTCCCAATTAATGTCATCATAGAAGCAACCAAACCCACCACCTGGTAGGAAACATAAAACACTTTTATTTAAGTCCTAGATAATACTTAATTTCTTTTTTTTGTTGCAATTTTACTATAAATTTAATGGTAGGAAGCATAAAACCCTAACATTTTATTATCTATGGTGATTTTCAATCCCTTTACAGTCGAGATAAAATGAAATTGCTTAGGTGAAAACAATTGTTCAAACCCTTCAATATCAGTAAAGTGATTTTTCTCACTTAGTATTACAAGGATTTTTTTAACATGACTGGTCCCTTTTCATGCACCACTACTCCAAGATTCATTACAGAACTCAATATCATTGTGCATTTATTGGAAAGGGCTAGTTTTCATTGTGTAACATGTATTCATATGGATTATGATAAAGTAATAACAAGGCACATTGGAGACTCGACTGCCCCACTCTTCTCTCATTAATATAATATTTGTGTTAACAACTTCACAGAGTGAGTAGGTAGTCTCTTTGTTCTACTTCATATAAAAACATTTTCGATACTTACTCATTGATTAGCCTTTGTTCTATTCCATACTCATTCAAGTGCATAAATGGACTATCATCGACAACTCACTCTCGTATATTGGATAAAAGTTTTTGTCCTTCCAAGAAGTTGGTGTATCAACTAACCATAATGGGGACCACAAACGTTTTGGTGTTTCATCTTTTGGGATTAGGTTTTTTGATGTTTAGGGTTTTATCATTTATACTTTATGTTAAAAGGTCCTTTTGGCTATATTGTATCTCACTTCTTGTGGATGTGGGTGGTTGTTGTTCAGGACAATGCACCCTTGTAACCTAGGGTCTCTGGGGTTACCAAATTACTAAGACACTTACAGACAATCAGCTTATGTAAAAAATTAAATAGGAATAGGAAGGAATCTTAGAATAGGTGGTTTATGACGGTTGGTCCAAGCTTGGTCTTCTCCTTTTTCAGTCTCTCCCAAAGCTACCAGGGCTTCTCTAATTCACCTGCAAAGAACAAATTATTCCAGCAATATCTTGTATATATATATATATATTATATCAATGGTTAATGAGATACATGTTCATAATAAAATAATCAAAACAATTCATCATTCATCATATACAAGAATGAAACAATGCAAAGATTAGAAGAAGAGATTTCTTTATTAATAAATAGAGAATGGTTATATTACAACCCAACTTCTGAAACAAGGACTCCTCTACAAACTAAGGACACTGAGTTTTTCTATTCCAAGATGTCTGAAGGCATACCACCAGCATAACTTTGCTCTTCTAAGAATGACTAGTTAGCCCCATCCCATGCCCTCTATTTATACATGGGGAAATAGAGAGGCTTCGAAGGTTAGGATGGTTGAGGCAGTTGAGATAGTTATGATTAGGGACTCAAATGATCTCGACTAATCATGATTTATATTCTTTAACATTAAATCAAGCTATACATGATTATTAATATAGGAAATGCGTGTATGACACGCTCCTTGCTTTAAGGACATTCATGTGTTCAATGTACACATGGGTTGCAATGAAAATAGTCGCGTATGACATGCGGGTTGCAATGCAAATAGTCACGTGTGCAACCCTAATCTCCAAATAAAAATATATTAAGCTAGTCAGGAGATTATGTATCATTAGTCATGCAAATATATAATGTTTTGGCTACTTCAATCCTATTTTTCCTTTTGTGTCCTGACATATTGGATGTCATTACTCAGACGGAGAAGTGCCATTTTTGTTTATAACAAATGCCCCCTAATGTGTGAGGCCAGAGGGAAACAATGGATGAAATACATTACAATATTTTAATCTTGCAGAACTCAAGTGTCCAAGGCAGCATAGGAAGTACCTGAAAAAAATACATATAAATGTCATATACAAAATCAATTTGAGGATTCCATGTTCAATATAATGGAACACTAGCTCGTTTACAATATTTGATTAAATTATGTGATATGGGTACAAGAACACGTATATTAAAAAGGTGGATCGAAGCCACAATATACAATGATGAGTCTGCCAAATATGAAAGATGTGTAACTAAACATAACACAATCTAGCGCACCTTAGGTTATCGATATGAACCTAAGGTCTTCATCGAAATCCAAAGGAACCAGTACAATTCTTACCATGTGAATATATGTGTTGAAGTTGAACATGGAAAGAACTCAACAGAATGTCAGACAATGAGTGAAACTGACAACTGAAGAAAAGGAGTTCACAAATAATGATAGTGAATTGTTTTCAGGAATTGTACAATTGGTGCAGACACCGTTTGTTCCTCTACCTGCAAAGTACAAGTGTAGAACAAAAGAACACAACAGTATATCCTTTTCTTAAGTAATAAATTTTAACAACATGAAATAAAAACTATACCTCAGACCTAAGTCTCTTTGTCCTTATTTCAAAAAGTCCTTAGAATGTTTAACACCTGCAAAACAAGTCAAGAGACAAAAACACAAAGTGAGAGTATCATGATAAACCAATTACCTATATCCGTGATTAAGGAATCTGATAATATTCAACTAAAATTAATAACACATCAAATATAGGAAAGGGGAACACTTTTGTATTAATGATGAAAGAGAGTAAAGTACAAACAAGACTTGATGTTGATGGCTTTATCCTCTATAGGGAATCTACAATCCTCTACAACTGTGAGACTCTCTCCACATACAAGCCCACTCTATCTTGCCTCTAACTCAGACTTCAATCCAACATCATAAGGGTACTTTCTTTGGCCTCCTCCACTCACATCATGAAGGATACATTTATATGACAACATACATGAGATTAGCTTGGGGAATGGATAGGATGTGATCCCAATAGGTGAGGGAGACGAATGCCACCTCTCCCAAGCAAGTAGGAGCTAACTCCACAAAGGATTTCGAAAAGAAGCTTCCAGAATATTCGTTTTCCTCTTTTTGGTTTATCGACACACCTAGAAGAAAGGGTAAAGGTGCTGACCTAACTTGTTGTCAAAGAAAAGAGGGATTGATGCTCCTTGCTCCACTGTAGATAACACCATCGACGCTCTATCAAAACTGGAGAAAAGTGTCACCTTTCCAAAATGTGGAAAAAGGCTAACGAAGGTATCTCAGGTCTGGCTTTCTGAAAGGAAAATAGGCTATGGTGGAATTTCTAGGTGCAACAGAATCCCCCCCAAAGTATGAAGCTAGAGGGAAGTGATAGGTGAAATAGTTTGAAAGATATCCATCTGGTATAGAGGCAATGAGAGATGAGATCATAATTGACATAGGACCAATAACTGAATTTACCCAACTTAATCATGGCTGCATACGAATACTCTGCAGATCCATGATGATGACCATGTCATGGCTACTAATAATACACTTTAGATCCATGAACAACTGATATAGGAGGTAGAACATGTCTACGAAACAGACAAAGTAGATGCATGTTATCTGATCTCAAATAGTTAACATAGCCACCAAAACATACAATTTTGATCTGTGTTAGGACTCTAACTGATCTTCAAACACAACCTGAGTATAGGAAACCATAATGGCTAAGCCTAATCACTCAGGGTCTTCATTCCAATCCCCAACTGATATGATTCTAACCATGTGAATAGATGTTGAACATGACAGAAACCACTTGATAACTAGCCATTGATGAAAACTGTTAACAAGTGCAAGGGAGATCATCATTAATGTTAATGATCCCCAAAGTATCTTAGAACATTCTCCCAAGTGTGAATATATGTTTTGAAATCGAACACTTGATAGAATCTTTCAATCAAAGGTCATTGATGAAAACCTACTGTTGAAAGCAAGGAAACATGCCATTGAGGCATGCAGGCTTCAAGGTACTTGAATAGGTTTCTAAGTCTAATTCCTAGATAGGAAGCTGAAGTCGACAAGAATAGATTCGTCATAGGAGGGCCATGATGATTCTCCCATCAGTGACACGAAACAAGGAACAAAAATTGATTTGAAGTGATGAAACTAACTTAGACACGACTGAATTTATGGATAGGTAGAGTTACTGATGAGTTATTTTTCTGAAGAGACATCCTTTGAACAATTTGTAGCACGACAAGTGACTTGGAAACATTGACTTGACGAGACTAGATCCAGGTGTAATGCAAGGAATATGATAGAGCATTCTTTGAATTGACTCAAAGGAGTCAGGTGACTCACGAAATTGGATCAACTCGGAGACAAGCTGAATACCCAACTGTTGATATATAAAAATGTAGATAGGTCCCATGTTAAAAGGTGAACTGTAGACTGCTATAAATAAAAATGAAAAACATTCCCCTTTCCTTTAATTTCCCCATCTCAAAATATGAGTGTCGTTTTTCATTTTTACGAGTCCAAACAGGGTAACAAACAATCGTTGTAGATCATCAAGTGATGAGTCCATTCTCACATGTTTTACGAACCTGAGAAAGTAGGGGTTCGTTCCTAGATAGGGTCTTCCATCGTTTTATTTTATTAGTTCGATGAAAGTGAACTCAATATTATTCATTTTTAGATATTCTAAATGAATACATAAGGAGACTCTATGAGATTCCTTTTTCGTAAAATAGGCCTAATCGGTCCAAAAAAGTGATAAAATACTACTGACTAGTCGACCGTTCTGATACTTTTACAAGCGTGGACGTAACAAGATTGCTTGGCAATCTTTTTGTGTTTTTAGGGAGACTAAAAAGAGCTTAAATTAGTGGGTTTCATTTTTTATAATCCATTTTTAATGAGTTTGAAAAAGCGAAAAATTGGACTTGACACTCTTTTACTAGCGGTTTAAAGAGCATGTGAAAAGTGTACAAAAACACTCAGTACTTTTTCAATTTTACTCTAAGCTTAAAAAAGACTAAAAGATCTTGTTTCATAGCCATGAACCAACCTTTGACCTGAAAGGTAAAAAACACATTAAAAATCCAACTCTATTAGAACTTTATTAATACAAGTGATAAATCCCAGTTTTATAAAATAATTTTGGATTTCAAAAGTAATTAAATTATAATGAAATAATAAAAGTTTCCAAAATTACTATAAATAGAGAGGAATAGTCAAAACATTTACCATTTGTAATCTTACTACTTGGAGAGTTGAAAGTTGGAGTGAAAGAAGGAGAGCTTCCATTGGTGATTGCAAGTGTCTCCACCCATTGCTTCTTGATTTTGCTTGGAAGAGGTAAATTCTTAACCATTCTTTTTCATGCCCATGGTAAATTTTAAGTTTTTAAACAAATATAGCAGGTTCTGATTGGGTTAAAAGGAGATTCTTGATTGGATTAATGAGAGTTTAAAGGCATTTTGGGGGTTCAAAACGTTGGTTGTAACGACCTTTTATTTTTTAGGCCGTGAGCGCGATGACGCTCTGTCATACTGGGATAGGTGCGCCATAGGCGCTCTGTCCACAACCGATAGAGGCGTCGACCACTGGCGCTCTGTGTATGTAGAGGAATATGCACTGTAGGCACTCTATCTGCAAAAGGAAAAGGCACCATAGGCCCTAAATTTTGCAAAAAATAAGCCCTGCTCCCATAAAAAATCAATTTTTTCCTTCTCTTATTTAAAAACACTATTTTTATGTTCCCTTCTGCCCATAATGTGATTTATAATAAGTATTTTTTATGTCTTACAGGTGCAAGACAAAACTCACATCATGGTCATTTCGAAAGAGCGTGAACATGAGACGACAGACTTCCAAGCTATCAGTGATCAAGATACCGTAGAGACCTTACATAACTGTGGGCTACTCAAATATTTTAGGGTACCATACATGAAGGCATACATCCGTCTATTGGAGTACATTATAGACATATGGGATCCTGAGCAGTAGCACTTTATGGCCGAGATCCACACCTTGACCATAAACATTGAGGATATTTACTTCTTGACTAGTTTGTCCCGGAGAGGGAGACCAGTAGTCTTATCCGGCGGATGAGGAGGGGAGTCTTCCTTGGATGATTTTATTGACCAATATTGTGCACTGGGTATGCATGCCTAGTCTGGGAAATTATGCATTGAGCAGATAGTGGATCGTCTTCTGAGGATGGTAGTGTACACTATTGGGAAGGTGGTCGGGACTAGATACGCTCACCTGACTACTAGGTCACACATGTTATATTCCCTAGAGTGCATGGAGCCTACAGTATTCAACTAGTGTGAATAAATGTTGGTGAGTATGAAGGACCAAATGAACAAGTGCAAATGGGGGACACTTAAAAATTTCAACTATGGAGTTGTGGTGGTGTATTTCATTTTGTAGAGGGTGCCCCACATGAGGCCTCAAGTAACTGTGAGAAGACTTGATCCTGAGGATCCTAGGATGCTCAGGTGGGTTTATGTTATGTCCCTCAATGGTGGCGGAGGACCTAAGGTTTTCTATGGAGCAACCTTCTTTCGTTGGTTGAGGGGCTAGCTACTCATGATCAAGGACTATTCCTATGAGGGGGCAGACTTCCGCAATGACCCATAGCTCGCACTTCCTAAGGGGGAGGAGTGGGATGACCGAGGTAAGAAAGACACTACTCATCATGTTTTTAATTTTTTAATTTTTTAATTTTTATTTCATTTTTATTTGTATTACTGAGACAAGTGGAAATGGTTTTATGTAGACATTGGACCAGTTCATCTAGTTGTTATGTCTCCTATTGAGAGGCAGGAAGGAACCATGGATATGGTGTCTTATCGCTCTAAGGCAGAAGAGGAACTTGGAGATCTATAGGGGAACCTACAACATTTGAATGTAGGGATTCCTGATGTGACCATCGATGACCTACCCAGGCGTTACCAGCTTCATACTGCAGGGGTCTCTGGACGGTTTTCTAGGCTACTACGTAGAGTGTCTCAGGCCATTATATGCTATCACAAGCACCGTCAAGATGATGACTAGTCCACAAGGATATTTCCACTTTTGTATATGTATACTAAAAGCTTCAAATATTCAGATTTTTCCCTATATATGTATATTTTGAACTTGTTATAGTCCTGAAATTTGAGGGAACTGAAAGCTTGATTCTTCAACCCAATTTTGTATCTCAGTATTACATTTATATATATATGACAAACCTTTTATTTACAGTTGTGTGTGCAAGAAATATGATGTGTGAAATGATTGCCTACTTATGAATTTACATGCATGTTGTTATGTTACAAATGGACTTTTAATTATGGGCAATTTACCAATCTAAGACATAATTAGCTAGGGAATCTGCCACAACATTCAAATGTCTTGGAATGTGTTGATATGTAACTTTATCAAAATACCTCTATAAGAGTCTAACCCCTTGGAACGTACGAAGGAGTAGAGGATTTTGGATGGTGTAGACCCAGTTAAGTTGTTTAACAACTAGTTCAAATTCTAGGTAAACCCTTTCTTCCTTACATCACTAGCTAGGGATTCCATAAACAATCCAATCACTACGTGATATTCTACTAGATTTTTGGTGGAGGGACCTAAGAAAACACCCCCTAAAATCACCAGATCACCTGTATGAGAGTATAGTACCCAGGATGTTGATGCAAGGTTCAGTGTATAGTGATTAACACCGTCCGCAAAACCGGAAAAGTAGTCATCTGTCCATTAGACATAAGACATACATAAGTATGGTTTTGAAAAACACATTTTAAATCACACAAAAACCACAATTTCAAAATAATACACACATCAAACTATAAACAATATTTACAAAGAGCATATTCTAGAAGACCTAGGCATAATATCTTTTAATGTAGATCCCGTTACGAGGCCCATCCAAGGGTATCCCGTCATAGTCTACTAACTCATACACACCCTTTTCCAAAACGTGACTGATAATGTAAGGCCCATGCCACATAGATTCAAACTTGTCTGTCCCTAGCTTATCATGCTTCTGGTCATATGTCAAGACCAGATCTCCTTCATTGAAAGAGCAGGGATGAACGGTTCTATCATATTGGGATTTCATTCACTGTTTACGTGCCTCATTAGCTAAAGCAGCATCGTGGTGAGTTTCATCAAGTTTATTTAGATACAAAAATCGTTCCTCTTCTATAGTGGTACTAGGAAAAATTTCTACAACGAGTTTTAAAGAAGGGATCTCACATTCTATCGGGGGAGCTGATTCCAACCCGTATACTAGTTGAAAAGGTGTGACACCAGTATAAGTCTTCATAGTAGTCCTATAGGCCCAAAGTGCAGAAAATAGTTGTAATTGCTAGTTTGATTTTGTTCTGAAAATGTGACCCATGATCGGTCACTATGGCCCTAGGGATCCCGAACCTAGAGATGATATGGTTAAATAAGAACAATGCAGCTGTTTTCTCATCTTCAACATATGTGGGCATAGCCTCAACCCATTTTGTAAAATAGTCTACGACCACAATAATGTAGCCATACCACCTGGCTGAGGTAGGTCTATAATGCACGAAGTCAATTCCCCATTTTGCAAAAGGTCCAATTGCTACAACATGATGGAGCGGAGCTAGATGGGTGCACTTTTTGGTAGTGAACATTTGACATAGCGGGAATTTCTTGACCGTTTCAATACAATCTTTGAAAATTGAGGGCCAGAAATACCCTGTGCACAAGATTTTTTGTGTAGTATCCAACCCAGAGAGATGATTTCCACAAGCCCTAGAGTGACAGTCATTCAAAACGATTTCAGCCTCCTCATGTGTAAGGAAACGCCGTAATATAGAATCAACACCACGATGGTATAAAGTATCATTCAAAATAAGATAGTATTTATCCTGGTGGTGGATGTGACAACATTCATCGTGATTAGAAGCGGGATGATATTGTAGAGTCTGGAGATACAAAATGATATCTCCATACCAAGGATCAGTCGTACTAATGAGAAACAACGATTCATTAGCTAATGAATCAATGGGCTCTGTAGTCTCCATAGTACGAGGAAGGTCACATATGAGCTCAACAAAAACAAGAGACTTCTTAGAAGTAGTTTTAGCAAAATCCAACTCAAATTCCTGGAGGATGATGATCCATTGTGAGTATTTGTCCCCGATTACTTGACATGTCAAAACATAGTACATGGGTTTAGAGTCAGCATAAACAGTATTGGTGCGAAGCAAAATATAGTGACAGAAATTCTAACTCAAGGTCTCCCAATCAATATCAGAGTCCAAATAGACAACTCCTTGATGACCAATAACTCCAACAACCACTGACAGCTAGTTAACTCGGTGCAACTGAGTGTGGTAGGTAGGAAAATCACTCCTCCCCATGTAACCATGCATTATCCATGCAGTAGTAGCACTAGCCTAACTAACTGTGAAGTAACTGAATGTAATTGGGGGCTAGCTAAGACTAACTAGTGCTAACACAACCTGACTGAAGCAGGATGGTGCCGAGACTCACAGTGGCTCCTAAAATGTAGGGATTAGTCTAGGAGGCACCCAAAATGATGCATGCACATGCAGTAAGTGGCAGTTAACCTCTAGCAGTGTTCCCCATACTCCAGTGACTAGTACATGTGGCCCCATTGGGCCAAGTGGACCCAATTACACTAGTGGACCCAATTAATTACTTTAACGTTCCTAAGTTAGGAAATAATTAATCTAATAGACATTTGACCAAGGGAGGATTAATAATCCTAACATCTACATGTATTGGGGATTGTGAAATTGTCATGTATCCGTTAACCTTTTTTGATTGTTGAGGTTATGACGTACCTTTATTCCACCTCTAATATTACTAACATAATTCTTAATAGATAACTATAAATATTATTATTTGAAGCAAGTTATGCCAATTTTCATTATTTAACTACAATACCAATAGGAATTATAGCATGCATGCATCTATAATATGATACTTTAAATTCAATACATACATAATGAAGCAATTTGGAAAATAAGCAAATGCATAACATATTTATAAGGCATGCCATTATAGATGCTTTGAAATACTTATATTGTGGAAACAATCTTGCAATTGGTTGCAAATGAAGGATGTGTTAGAATTTTAATGGTTATACAAGATCTAAAAACTTTTAGCATCATAACATCATAACCATAAGAAAAGGATCACTGAAAGAAACACAAGCACTACCACACAAAAGAACATAGAGATTTATCCTGGGAAACCCTCACGGGGGAGAAAACCCAACATAACTTCCTATATATAGAATTTTACCAAGTACATTGTAAAACCCTAAGAATAAGAATATCAGCTCCCTTTTGGTAATAGATTGCTCCTCTCTATCTCTTGCACAATGCTTGAGTGAGAAGTGTATGTAAATGGGAGAGGTGCCTCACCTATTTATATTCATTAGGTTAGTGACTTAATTACCTAACTAGGTCGACCAAGTTCTCTAATTAGGGTCGACCTACCTAGGAAGACTCAAAATAACATTTATAAAATACTTTTGTGGGTACTATTTCCCCAACTTACAACAGATGTTTCACCTCTTGACTTTTACATGACCAATTACATCAAGGACATCTCCGCACGGAGGAATAACATATCTGATGGAGGAATACAATAAAAGTACAATAGAATATCTTCTGAAGTTACCTTTTTTTCAACACTCCCTCTTAACAAGGAAGGTATTTTACATCATCATCAAGAACAACAACAACAACAACAATTGTACAACTGACTGGTGAATCTATATGTCCTAGGAAGTTTTGTAACAACAACATCATAAGCATAATATTCATCACAGAACATTATGTTCATCAAAGATCATCATCACAAAACATCATCACTGTTGAGCATCATCATGAAGCATCATCATCATGGAGCATCATCATTGTGGAATATAATCATCACGAAACATCATTGTCATCGTCATGAGCCTCATCATCGGTGTGTAAATACTAGAGTATCATCATCATTATGTGAATACTGGGAAATCATCATTTGCAACATCAATATGTGAATATTGGAACATCATCATCATTTGTAACCTTAGAATGTAAATACTGGAACAACGTCATCTACAACATCACTATGTGAATAATGGATCATGATCTGCAACATCAGTATGTGAATCCTGGAAGATCATCATCATCGTCTACAACATCAATATGTGAATACTGGTACATCATCGTCATCATCATCAGTATTTGAATACTGGTACATCATCATCATCATCAGTATGTAAATACTGGATCATCATTTGCAACATCACGATGTAAATACTGGAACAACAACAACATCATTAGCATGTTAGTGCTAAAGCAACATTGTCAATAAGTAAATGCTAGATCGTCATCTGCATTAGCAACATCGAGATGTTGGTATCAACACAGAGTGTTGGTATCTCATCGTCTTCATCAACATAGAAATGCTGGCATCAACACAGAGTGTTGGCATCTCATCGTCTTCATCAACATAGAAATGCTAGTTTCAACACAGAGTGTTGACATATCATCGTCTTCATCAGCATTGAAATGTTGGCATCAAAATAGAGTGTTGGCATGTCATATTCGTCTTTCCCTTAGGACATCTGAAGTAGCATAACTGTGGGTTCTCAGGTAGATCCACTTAGGCATTTTTATGACTTACTAAACCTTTTGGTCCAAACAAGCCTAGTCAGAAAAATGGATCTCCTTGGGGACCACACAAGCCGACTTACTAACCTCTTCGGGCCAAAAAAGCCTATCCAGACACACTAATCCCTCTAGGATCAAATAGGCCTAGTTTGTCTTACTAACCCTTTCAGGCTAAACAATCCTAGCCATACATACCTTACCTAGGCTGAGCTACCACACCATTGAAACATGAAACCTACTACGTCTTCATCCCTCCCTCATTCAAGGGAGGTTCTTTTAGACTACACCAAGATTGTCTCGAAAGTATTCAAACTTTACATGAGATGAAGGCTTATTCAACACATCAACAACGTGTTCTTCATCATTCTTCTCTTATACATCCATAGCTTCATCGTACATTTGCAACTACATCATTTTTCTCTTGCATATTCGCAACTTCATCATTCTTCTCTTGTAGGTGATTGCATATGGTCCTTATTACAGTTCAAATACAATTGCATGATTATAAACATTTCATAACATATTCATAATGAAAAATTCTTATGCATACAGATATATGTCATACAACTATGCATCTATTTCAGCTAATACATCATTCATCCATATCCTGTATACATACAATAACTTTCTAGATTCCTTCCATCTCTGCCAAGACATAATTACGAGCATGTACTACTCCCAACGTTTCAACAAAGAGGTTTCATTCTAGATAAGTAGCAATGGAATGTTGTACAGTACCATAATCCACTTACCCATCACATGCATATTAGTAGTAAACTGCAAATACTATAACATGCATAGTACATTTCCTAAATCTAGTAACATATCTATGTACACAACTGAACAATATCATTTAAGCAACTAGATATATAGGAAATGAAAATCCAAATAATTATCTTTGTTTATTTGGTAGCCTCTTGATCTATGTCTCCTTGCATGAATTACTGGAGTCTCTGACATCGTGCATTACTTCATCATTTGATTCTAAAGACTTGTGCCTATCTTGCTCATGATCGAAAATACTGAGGAAGTCTTCTTACACCATAGATCACATATAACTATGTATTGGTGTTGAATTTGTGTATCCTTTAAGTGAATCCCTTCTTATCCAATGTTGAAATGGATAATAGTATGATCATCATCTTCATTGGTAGAATTATTTTGGATCAAAGTACATATTACTCATCACTTGAGGAATCTTCTCTTGCTTTCTTCTCAGCTGCAATATATTCATCCTTGGTTGCACTGAGAGAAACACTGGCCCACTTTCTGCAACATGTTGGAGTGCTATTTCTATTTGTAGCACTATTAACCCAATCAAAGTCATCATATCTCTATAGGAATATCCTCTGGTCTCTCACATATATGAGGCCATACTTAATTGTACCCTTCAGGCACGTGCTTTTCCACAACCATGTGAACACATATTTTCTCCCCAAAGGAAATATCTGACCTCATGTTCATTAAGTCCATCAACAAACCAATATTATTCCTATAGACTATGGAATCAAATGTCTTTGAAGTAGGATTACTTAGCAACTTCAAGTTAGATGCCATCAGTGTATCCCAACATCTCAAAACTTATCTCAAGTACACATTTTCCCTTGCTAAGGAAAATATCCTTTGGATTTTTCCACACCTCTAATATTGAGAATCATGTAAATATTATCAAACTTTGAGATCTACCGAAGTCACTCCCTATGAAGTAGAGCACCATCCTCCCTCTGCATCTTGTATTCTTTACATCGGGACATTCTGTACTGGAGTGACTAGTATCCTTCTCTGCTATTGATATTCTATGTGTCCATCTATGTCATTTCTCAAGGTCATTGGATATCAATATCCTCCATCTCAAACTTTGTTGCACGTTTATCTTCCACCCATATATGAGCTTCTCGTCCTTTGTAGGCTTATATATTCAACCTTGTAGTAAGGTTGGGATCTCCATCACTTTAGTTGATCCTTAAGATCCTCATGTAGTTTATGTGTTATCCCATGGGTGCCTACTGAGCTTGTACAAATCCTTTTGCACATAGGTGGTTCTTTGTAGAGTCCCAAATCCTAGAAGTTGCTCGATTTGTTCTTCTACTTCAATTACACCAACTCGTTAATGTAATATCCACCATTTAAGAGGTGTGTCTAGCCCCTAGAGTAGTATCTCTCCATAATTGACTCCCTCTTTTTGAGAGAATCCACAAACCTTGCTTTGTATCTCTTGATACTTTCATTTGTTGTATGCTTGATCTTGTAGATCTACTTAGAAGACATTACAAACTTCCCTTCAGGTCTCCAAACATCATTCTACATGATCGACTGGTACTTCTTGATCATATTATCCTTCCATTCTTTCATATGGGACATTCTTTTGCAAGGTTCCCTTTCTCATCACGATTGAAACATATGAGATGTGAGAGGTCCTTCTGAAGTCCTTTTATTCTTGTGGGAATGTTCTTCCTTCTTTTTCTTTCTCTTTTTGGCATGAGTTGTTAGGGTCTAATTTCCATATTCATCCATCTCTTATTATTTTTATATCAATCGAGCTTCTTCTTACATGCATTAATCCATAGGTGAGATTCCTTCTAGAACAAATCCCTTGAATAAACTTAGGAGACCATTCAAGGTTGTAATATTTTATTATACTTCTTCAACAGTGTCTCTAATGGCTTCTCAGATGGTCCTTGATCTGACATATTCTTGTGAAGTAATATTGAATGCTTTCTGACTTTTGCATCTTCACATCCTTAAGTTACGTTCTTAAGATCATCTTCCTGTTGATGTTATTTCCTTCGTACAAGCTGGTCATTGAATCGAAAATATCTTTAGGATTCTTCAAGGATGATACATGTTAGATCCAATGGAGACAAAAATAATTCTCTTGACTTTGACTAAGTCCTTGTGCTTTGCTTAGTCTTCATCTCCCTCTGAATCTACAACTTCTTCTTTAAAATAGTTCTCCAAGTCATGCTTCTTCAAGTATGAGAAGCACTCTATACTTCCATGCTCGGAATTCCTTGACTCCTTCAAGCTTGTACTCAAGCTTGGTATTGTTTGTAATCATGATAAAAATTAGAACCTCAAATGGAAATAGAGAGGATAGAACTTACCAATGAGATTGCTTCAACTTGATGCTCGCTTGAAAGCTTTTATGGAATAATGCTTCTCATAGACCTAAGGTTTGATAGAGAAACCCTAATTTTTCAACTTAGGTAACTTTCAGATATGATTGGATAGAAATATGTTCCTCCTCAAGATGAGTTGAGAAACATACTCATTTTCCCGAAACTGTGGACAGAACTGCAAAATATCTGATGCCCTAGTTTTCCCTAGCAGTAGTGTTAGGTCAAAAATTGAAAATCCATAGAATGAGAAACTTATTACATATAAATATGCGCCCTCCTAGGTTGAGTTTCATAGTCCTCCTTTTTCAACTGATTGGTGGAGAAAAGTGCCTGAAACAAGAAGCCCTAGTTTCTCCAATTTCTTCCGCAAAATGATCTAATCTTGCTTATGCTATATCTCTGAAATTCCTACTGCTCAAGGTCTGAAAATTTTCCCTGAGATAGAGTGATATATCTTATTTTCAACCCCATATGTTAGAGCATAACTTGGTTCCCCAAGTGGAATTTATGATAAGTTTCCCACAGTGTCACGTTTGAGGACTGGTTCAATATATCGAACTTGTACGGACTGGCACGTGTTATTGTTTCAACTTCAAGGTCTGAAAATCTCATCACAGAAACTAAATTCCATTCCCTATCTCTAAAATATTGTGAAATTTGATTTGGAACTTCCTATCTTGATATATAGCGATTCTCCCCAGGTCACTTGTTTAAGACTGAATTTTGGAAGAGGATGGAACCCTAATTTGGAGTAATCATATCTCCTAATTTACAATGAATCTGAGGCTGAAACTCACATACATGGTACAAAATGATTTCATCTTCATCATGTCAAATTTTCATCTCCTGATCCTTCTACAAACTCTAGTTATATAGAAAAATCTAAGATGACTAGATTTTCCCTTCTAGGGTCTTCAAGCATGAAACCCTAATCTCCAGTAGTTGCAGTTGTAGAAGTGTTTCGGCTGCAAAAATAATTCTTTTAGGGTGGATTTGATACCATGTTATAATTTTGATGGTTATACAATATGCAAAAACATTTAGCGTCATAAAATCATAACCATAAGTAAAGGATCACTGAAAGAAAGATAAGCACAACCACACAAAAGAGCACATAGATTTATCCTGGGAAATCCTCATGGGGGAGAAAAATCAGCAAAAAATATTCTATATATAATTAAACCAAGTACAATGTAAAACCCCAAGAACAAGAATATAAGCTCCCTTTCCACATTAGACTGATCCTCTTTCTCTCTTTTGCACAATGCTTGAGTGAGAAGTGTATGTAAACGAGAGAGGAACCTCACCTATTTATATTCATTAGGTGAGTGACTTAATTACCTAACTAGGTCGGCCTAGTTCTCTAATTAGGGTTGAACTACCTAGGAATACCCAAAATAAAATTTATAAAATACTTATGTGGGTACTATTTCCCCAACTTAGAACAGAGGTTTTACCTCTTCACTTTTACATGACCAATTACATCAAGGAGATATCTGAATGAAGGAATAACATCTCTGAAGGAGGAATACAATAAAAGTACAATAGGATATCTTATGAAGTTACATTTATTTCAATGGGATGCTCCTCCTAGTTTTAGGCACATTGTCACACTTGATCTTTCTATGACACAGGCCACCCCTAAGCTACAACTATCATTCCACAAGGGTGAAGTTTCTTCACATTCCTGCTCAACCCACAACCCACAACTCTTTGGTGCTAAAACCTTCTCTACAACCACTCTACACCTATCCCAACACTCTTCCCCCTCGGCATACACAACTATAGGAATGGGATCCCCTTCTTTGTAAGTAGTCCCTCGGCCTATCCTAATTCACTCTCGGTGCTCCAAGACAACCTAGTTAGGAAATCTCATTACTAGGATTTCATAGATTCTCAACTATAGTCCATGTTTATTCCTCCAACACAATAATATCAATAATGATTCTCGATGGAAACAACTTTGGATTTCTTGATAGTACAATCAATAGCATACCACTCTCTCATAGAATTGTACTAGTAAGAATGACAGAATAAATATTGCTAGAATGACTGTAAGAAAGATGATATAAACTAAATTCTAAACATTTTATTTGCATGTACTCAACTTCCATGTGTCTTTTCATGATGATTCCACTTTTCTTCCTTTAATCCCATTCTTAGGTTAATATATCACGAATAGCTAAGTCATGTATCCTAATGGGTTTTGAATCTTTGGATCATTTCACTATTTAAGATTTATAATCATGGCTAAGGACATAGGTCAAATAACTCACTACACTCTACTCTCCTTAGCCCCCTTTCACTTCCCCACTTGTGGAATCATAGCTCCATCTCTTCCTTGTCCTTCATTTGCAGTCACTAGAGAATTTATATTATAATCAATGTACATAATTACTAGACCATTGGTCATCATGGACCATTTATGTTTAGCTTATAAATTTTTAATCATTACATGCACATTTACAATTTGGTTTAAACAATGAAGTATTACATTCCTTTCCCCCTTAATTTATGCACAGCTCTTAATGCAAAATCTAATATATATATATATATATATATATAAGATTGGAAAAAGAATGGTGTGCCATATACATCTAAAGAAGCAACCTGGGAGAGAGAAAATGCCATGTGGAGACACATTGTAGATGTCGACATTGTTAAGTTTGTTAATATATAGTGTTGATGAAGGAACGAAAGATCCATATACCAACATTTTTTAATCTTACTAGGCTAATGAAAGACATGCAGGATTGCCACCCTGTATTTATAGCCTATTTGAGTGTCTCAATTAGCCCATATGTTGTAAATACTTGTGTTTTTTTAATGTTTAAGTTTTTTAAAGAAAATGAAAGATACTGTAAAAATAGTAATTGTAAACATATTTATACAAGAGAAAATTAAGATTTCAAATCTGAAATAAAGATAACAATAACTCATAATAAAATCCATATCTAAAGTAATATTAAAATCAACAGATGATTTTATTGATTTCATTTCAAATTACAGTTGTAGTCATTCTTATAAACCCCTACGAGGGTGAGAATCAAAACCATACCTAGAAATCTAAGGCGGGATATTACATCACACAAAGACATTTGGTGTTTGTGAAAATAAAATCAAGATAAAATAGCTAGATTAAACAAGATTTGAAGATGTCACTGCCATGATTTTACAAAATCTATCCTAATTACCACTGAAAACCAATTCAGACATCTAATCAAATTGCATAGACTATCATGAAAAATGAGTACCCTTTTAAGCATAAAATACAATCGATGTTTCTTGATCCTTTTTTTTCCACCTTCAGTATAATCCTGCTATCGACATAAAGAATCAACTCTCATGTAGATAAGAAATGAATGAAAAAAATGATTGGAATGCCACTTTGAAACAAGAGAAAACATTTATCAGAATTGTCTCTCTATTCTCTCATGCCTCTGTCCTTTTTTGTCTTCTCTTTTATCCTTGAGTAAGGCACTTGAAGTAGTTGAACTATTTTTTATATAAAAATATTTTGTAATAACTAATATTAAGGAATGAAAAATTAGCTATGTATGATAAAGGAAATATAAATATTTAATAGGTGGGACCCCTGACACAAATATTCACCATCCCCTTGTTTCTCCAAATAAATAAAAAATATGTGGCACGCGAAATAATTATCATGACTTTGAAAACAAATCAGAGTAAACTTTCCATATATAATTGTTGTACCTACTAAAAATAATATCATAACATGCCAAAACAAGTTCATTAGTTTTTCTCTTCAAAATAATAAATATGTCCAATAGTCAAAATAAAATAAAGTACCATCTTTGAACAAACCCAGAATCCATACTTTCTATGGGAGGTTATTTACCCTTGTTCACTTCCATGAGAAGATTCTTTCTTATGTGCCTGTTTTCCTCACCTTATATATCATGTTTCTTTCCATGCTAACACCTTTGGAAGTACATAATATAAAATTATGCTTCTTACCTCATTATTAATCTACAGTGAAATAGGATGGGAGGAAACTGAATGGGAAGAGGATTTTGATGAGTTGAACTTTAGTGAAATAGCATACCGCTTGCCTTTGCTGAAATCAGATTGATTGGAAGAGGCTTTAAACTTGTTATTGAGATGAGGTGGTTGTGCTTGAGAAGCAAGTGAATCAAATTGATGAACATGTTGTTCTGGAGGCCGAGGAGGTGGCAATTGCAATGAGGCAGTAGGCCATATATTGAAACTAGGCAGTGGATTAGGGGCTACTACATTCCAACCATCATTAATTAGTGGCTCAATTTTCATAGAAATAGGGGGTTTCACATGAATACCTGCAAAGGAGGTCTAACTTGTGTTCCAATAGGATGGAAATGGCATTGGACAACTAAATTAAGGAAACCTGTTTGGAGGAGTAGGTTAAATTCGTCAGAATATGCTTCAAATTGGATTGAAAATTCGATCCATTTATTTATACCCCCTTTCCAACTACCCTGGTGTCCTTTATTCCAATTTCCCCTATTTCCTCTGTTTGACTTGTTGCTTCATCGACTGAAAAATATCATCAAGGTAATGATGATGATGAGATTAGTATACATGTATAACAATAAGTAAGCTATCAAATAAAATTTCCATTAAAATAGTTTAAAAATGGCTTTGAATTGAACAACACACATACACGTATATATTTTCATGGAAGAGGGGAAAGGGATGACAAACTTTGACTTTCTTTACTTTTTTCACTTTCAAATTGTAGACCACTTATTCCTCCTAAACTAATATATACTTTTGAACATGGGGAGAGACAAGGTCATTTAGAAAATCGAGGGGGGGGTGAATGAATGGACAATGAAAACAAATAAAGGGAATATTTAGATACATGTTCAATAACCATAATTGCAATCAATTGCATTCCTTTTATTATACCCCATCATCATCAACAGTCATTTCTAGTTGTTAGAAAAACATGATCGCAGAGCAATAAAAACAAACAATAAACAAGATGAAAATATTAAAACACATTACAAGAGAGACACATATATAACATGGTTCACCCAAAATGGGCTACATCCACAAGGGAATTTCTAGTCCTTTATTATTATACCATCCAACAAAATGAAGCGATACAACTTGCAACAACCTCATTGCACTTCCTCTTCACTCTCTCACAGTCTCTCTCACACAATCACAGAGATTGTTTTACAATGTTACAATACAATAAACAACCGTATTACAATGCTTTCATTTTATAGGGGAGTTACCATGGGAAAATACCATGGAGTACAGACACAATTGAACAATAACATCTCTGAATCTAGAATATCAGGCTTCACAACCAATAATCTCCCACTTGGAGATTGATCACAACAACTCCATCGTTGCTGCACTTGCTGGACTATGCTATGAACCTTGGACTTGACAAAATTTTCTTCTTCATCTTCACGCTTGAAGGTCAACTAAAACCAGGTAGGAAATCACTTTCTCTTTGGTTACTACCTTTGTCAACATGTCTACAAGATTCTTCCTAGTATGTATATTTTTCAACTTTCACAGTTCATCTTCTAGAACATATCTTATGAAATAGTACTTGAGATGTATATGTTTAGTCTTTGAATGAAAAGATGAGTTCTTTTCAAGATGAATGGAACTCTGGATGTCACTGTACAACCTACTATTCTCCTGCTTCTTACCTGATCCCTCCATGAACCACTGCAGCTAAATCATATCTTTACTAGCCTCAGTAGCAGCAACATACTCTACTTTTTATGTTGAAAGTGAAACAAACCATAGTAAAAACATAGCTTGTGGTGCTCGTCATGTTGTCTTTATCACCTGCCATATATGCATCAACATATCTCTATAGAACAATGTCTGAACTTCCAAAACATAATGCATGAGAAGTGGTACCTCTCAAATACCTGAGAATTCACTCTACTTCCTTCCAATGCTATTTACCTGGATTGTTCATATACCTACTCACAACTCCCACAACATGTGTATTAGCTGGTCTTGTGCACACCATCTCATACATTTAGCTACCAACTGCTGATGAATAGGGAACCTTGGACATGTATTCTATCTCTTCATGTGTCTTGAGACACATATCCTTACTTAGTTTGAAATGGTTGACCAAAGGTGTACTAACTAGTTTTTCATTCTACATTCTAAACCTCTCCAACACCTTTTCTATGTACTCACCTTGATACAATGTCAATTTGGGATTTTTCCTGTCTCTTGTTATTCTCATACCAAGGATTTGTTTTGAAACACCCAAATCCTTCGTCGCAAATGCTTTAGCTAGTTTCCTTTTGAGAACATTTATATCCTGCATGTTATACCCTATAACAAGCATGTCATCCACATACAATAACAAGATAATATATATTCCATTATCTATCCTCTTGAAATAAACATAGTGGTCAAAATGGCATCTACTATAACCCTGGTCTGTCATAAAATCATGAAATTTTAAATACCACTGCCTTGGATGTTGCTTCAGGCCATACAAGCTCTTCTTCAACCTGCAAATCAAATTCACCTTCCCTTTGAACTCATACCCTTTTGGCTGTTACATATAAATCTCTTCCTCCAAATCCCCATGGAGAAAGGTTGTTTTTACATCTAACTATTCAAGATGCAAATATTCTACCACCACTAGAATTAAAATAGTCCTAATTGGAGTCATTTTAACAACATGAGAAAATATTTTATCAAAATATATACCTTTCTTTTGTGCAAACCCCTTTATAACAAGTCTAGTCGTGTTCCACTTATTGTCTCCATCTTTTTCCTTCAACCTGTAAACCCATTTATTCTGCAATGCTCTACTCAACGAAATCCCAAGTCTGGTTTCTTACCAATGAGTCCATCTCCTCATTCATTCCTTTCTCCCACTTCTTTCTAGTTTCTACTTGCATTTATTCTTCATAACATTCTAGTTCACTAGAGTCAGTCATTAATAAATAATACCATGAATGAGAGAATCGTTCACGGATCTACTTAACTTGGTATATATTCTTACATGTGCAAGAGTTTGAGATACCTATTGCAACTGTTGATTTTATGGTGCCTTTGGAGCTTCATTTTCTTTGATTTCATCAAGCACTGTGTATTCAGTGTTTTCCTTTTCCTCTTTGTTTTTCTGCAACTGATCTTTGTACATAACCTTTTCATCGAATACTACATCTCTACTCCTAATGATTTTGTGATTTTCATAATCCCATAAGCGATAACCAAAATCATTAACCCCGTATTCAATAAAGGTACAATTCTTGGATTTAGCCTCAATATTTGTTATATTTTCTTTATCAATATGGACAAATGCTTCACAAACAAAAGTTCTCATAAATTAGTAGTTTACCTTTTTAACTTCCTGAGCCTCCTCTGGAATTCCACCATCCAAAGTGCTTAAAGGCCCTATGTTTATTAAATAAACAACAATAACTATACCATGAGCCCAAAACTTTAACAAAAACCCTGCATGCAATCTCATACAACTTGCACACTCCATGATTGTTTTGTTCATCCTTTTTGACACGCCATTTTCTTGTGGTGTTCCCGGTATTGTATTTTCTCTACGAATCCCATGGTATGAAAAATAACTATCAAACTCCTTGCTGCAATATTCACCTCCATTATCAGATCTGAGACATTTCAAACTTTTCCCTATCTCATTCTCAACTAAATATTTCCATTGCTTAAAAGTAGAAAACACATCAGATTTATGTTTAATGCAATAAGCCCATGTTTTTATAGTTGCATCATCAATAAAAGTAACATAATAATGAGATCCACCTAGAGATTGTACTTGATTTGGTTCCCATACATTTGTATGCACAAGCTCTAACTTTTCACTCTTCTTATGTTTCCAAACCTTGAGAAATCCAATTTTTTTCTTTTTTCGTAAACATAGTTCTCACAGAATTCCAAACTTACCTACTTTAGACGTGGAAGAAATTTCCTTGGGTAAATAATATGCATTCCCTTCAGGCCTATGATGCCACAATGATTCACTTGTTTTTGTGGAAGATACATAGATATAATAATCAATATTATGAGGACACACACACAACATACCTATCATATCTCCTTTTGCTATTACTGGTGCTCCTTTAGTGATCTTTCACCACATTCCAAATGTAGACAAACAAACGCTATCTCCCAACTGCCCTATTGAGATCATATTTCTTTACATAGCAGGAATATGCCTTACATCTTTTAGTATCCATTCATTTCAATTATTTAACTTAATCTATAACTTACCCATTCCAACAATTTTATGTGGTTCATCATCCCCCAATAAAACATGTCCAAAATCACTTGGAACATAATAATGAAAGAATTTCCTATGGGGTGTAGCATGACATGAAGCCCCTATATCTACTACCCAGTAATACATAGTATTATCTAATGCAAGAATTAAAGCATCTTGTAACACATCACTTGCTACATTTTCTTCTTAAGTAGTCTCTTGCTGCTCGTCTCCTTTCTTCTTTGGAGATTTGCAGTCTTTCTTCAGATGTCCTCTCTTACCACAGTTCCAACACTCTATCTTTCCTAGTATGGACTTGGATCCTCCCTTTCTAGACTTGTTGTGGTTACCTGGGATCCTTCCTCTCTCCCTTTGTCTTCCCCTTCTCTCCATGGTCAACGCATTACCTGATGTCTCACCTGTGCTTTTCCTTTTCATTTCCTCTCTAAGACTAACACCAACAACATCATTAAATTTAAGAGTGTTTGAATTAGGGACATAGTTACTTACAACCACGAACAAGCCATTCCAGCTTTCTGGAAATGAGAATGTGATTAGAAGATCCCTAACCTCATAATCAAAGTTCACTTTTAGAGAACTTAGCTGACTAATAATCGTATTAAATTCATTTAAATGGTCACCAATAGATCCACCTTCTAACATATTCACATTAAATAAACGATTCTTAAAAAAAACCTTGTTGGAAGATGAGGGTTTTTCATAGAGCTTATCCAATGCGCTCATCACACCATCCATTCTATTTTCTTTCAAAATATTGAAAGCCACCGAAGAATCCAGACATAGCGGTATTGTTCCCAGTTCTTTTCTATCAAGAAACTCCCATTCTTCGTTCTTCATAGTCACTGGATGTTTTTTTCTTCTTGCCCAACGGTAAGCATAGATCCTTCTAGTACATATAGTCCTCCATTTGCATCTTCCATAACTGGTAGTCTTGGCCATTAAATTTCTCGACCCTAAAATTTCCTTCTTTTGCCATTGCTCCCACTCAAACTAGGAACCCTTCTTTCTTGCAAGTTTACCAACCAAATATACCTTTTGTATTTGATACCAATTGTTAGAAAAACAGGATTGTAGAGCAATAACAATAAACAATAAACAAGATGCAAATATTAAAACATATTACAGGAGAGACATAGATATAACGCGGTTCACCCAAAATGGGCTACGTCCACATAGAAATTGCTAGTACTTTATTATTATACCATCCAACAAAATCAAGGGATATGACATGCAACAGCCCTGCGGCACTTCCTCTTCACTCTCTCACAGTCTCTCTCACAAAATCATAGATATTGTTTTACAATGCTACAACACAATACACAACTGTATTACAATGATTTATTTTTTTGGGGGAATTAACATGGGAAAATACCACGTGTCACCTAATACCATGGGCCTGCAAACTATTGGCCAACAAACATCCCAAAAATTTCTTTTGGGGGCGCTTCCCTTGAACCCCTGCCAGGGGACCGCTAGCCCCTAGTTCCTCATGGGGGGACATCGTTTCCCCGCACCCCACTACTGGGATGAGTGTACGGTAAAAATAGGGTACAAACACAATTGAACAATAACATATCTGAATCTAGAACATCAGGCTCCACAACCAAAAAAATCCCACTTGGAGACTGATCACAACAACACCTCCACTGTTGCACTTTTTGGATTATGCTCTAAACCTTGGACTTGGAAAATTTCTCTTCTTCATCTTCATGCTTGAAGGCCAGGTGTAACCGAGCAGGAACTTAGTTTCTCTTTGGTTACTACCTTTGTAACCATGTATGTAGGATTTTAGCTAATATGTATCTTTTTCAACTTTAACAGTTCATCTTCAAGAAAAAATATTATGAAATGGTACTTGAGATATATATGTTTAGTCTTCAAATGAAAAGCTGAGTTCTTTGCAATATGAATGGCACTCTGGTTATCACTGTACAACCTGCTATTTTCCTGCTTCTTACTTGATTCCTCCGTGAACCTCTGCAACTAAAGCATCTCTTTACCGGCCTTTGTATCAACAACATACTCTGCTTCTATTGTTGAAAGTGCAACAACCTTTTTCTGTTTTGAAATCCAACTTATTGGTGTTTCGCCTACAATGAAAACACACCCTATGGTGCTCCTCCTGCTATCTTTATCACCTTCCATATTTGCATCAAGATCTCCCTGTAGAACAATGTCTGAACCTCCAAAACATAATGCATGAGAAGTGGTACCTCTCAAATACTTGAGATTCCACTATACTTCCTTCTAATTCTCTTTACCTGGATTTTCCATATACCTACTTACAACTCCCACTGCATGTTCAATATATGGTATTATGCATACCCTAGCATACATCAAGGAGCCAACTGTTGATTAATAAGGAACCTTGGACATGTATTCTATCTCTTCCTGTGTCTTGGGACACATATCCTTAGTTTGAAATGGCTGGCCAAAGGTGTACTAACTAGTTTTGGATTCTGCATTCTAAACCTCTCCAACACCTTTTCTATGTACTCACCTTGATACAATGTCAATTTGTGATTTTTCCCGTCTCTTGTTATTCTTATACTAAGGATTTGCTTTGCAACACCCAAATCCTTCATCGCAAATGATTTATCTAGTTTCCTTTTGAGCACATATATATATTGCATGCTAGACCCTACAACAAGCACATTATCCACATACAATAAAAATATAATATATCTTCCATTATCTAGCCTCTTGAAATAAACATAATGGTCAGAATGACATCTACTATAACCTTGTTCTGTCATAAAATTATCAAATTTTAAATACCACTTACTTGGAGCTTATTTCAGGCCATACAAGCTCTTCTTCAACCTGAAATCAAATTGTCCTTCCCTTTGACCTCACATTGTTACACCTAAATCTCGTTACCATCATGTTATGAGATAGGTATTCCCTTATCTTCTCCAATCCCTTAGAGTTTGTCCTAGAAAAATAAAAAGAAGAAAATTCCTCCCTTGTATTTTTCCTTGTTTTGAGCCAGTAATGCACCTTTTACATGTGAAAAAGGAGCTTCCACTGCTCTTTTCCTTCATGAAAATGGCATTTCCCCATTAACACCGTTTTCCCCCTTCATTAAAAGTGTGGTGCTCAAGTTTTAAAGGAAAAAAAGGAAGCTTCGAGAGTCTTCTCGAAGCTTGCCTCCATGGAGCTTCATCCATATGGTTTAGGAACATCTATATCTCAAGATCTCCCCTAATAGGATCTCCCTTCCACCTCATCCACCATTTCCTCAACCATCCATATCCTCCCATGCCTTTAAATATTGTCTCATCCCCCATGGGAAAGAGGAGGAAGAATTGTGTTGAACGCTCAAACTCTTTCAAAATAATTCTTGAGCTATTGGAGGAAACGTGAAGTTAGAGGCAAGGATCCATTGGAAGGAACTCTCAACACCAAGGCATAATGGTTGTAGTCTCTCCAATCATTTATAATTATAAATGTCTTTTCTTTCCCATATTTACTGTATCATTTGTATGTATTGTTTGATTCCTTGTTCACAAGCATAGATATGGTTTATTATCTTGTATGCTATCATGTTTCTCTTGTTATCTTCAATCTTTTACAACTTCTTATGTGGTAGCAGAGGTGGAATTTTCAAGAATAGTGAAGAAAACCTTTAAGCTAAGAATTGTGGAATTATATTCAAGCAACTAATGAGATCTAGGGAAAGTTTAACATTTTGGGTTTGTGTTTTTTTCTAGACCTGTATCATTTAGATATAGGGAAACATATTCTATCTGCAGAAGGTGAGAATTTCCAGCAACACATACCCTTGTGGCTGTTGCATATAAATCTCTTCTTCCAAATCCCCATGGAGAAATTCTATGTTTACATATAACTATTCAAGATGCAAATCCTATACCAGCACTAGACTTAAAATAGTCCCCATTAAAGTCATTTTAACAACATGAGAAAATATTTCATCAAAATCTATACATTTCTTTTGTGCAAACCCATTTGCAATAAGTCTAGCCTTGTACTTCTTCTTGCCTCTATCTTTTTCCTTCAACCTGTAAACCCATTTATTCTGCAATGCTCTTTTTTTTGCAGGAAACTCAAGAAAATGCCAAGTATGGTTTCTTACCAATGAGTCCATCTCCTCATTCATACATTGCTCCCACTTCTTTCTAGTTTCTACATGCATTGTCTCTTCATAACATTCTGGGTTCACTAGAATCAATCATCAATAAATAATATAGTGAAGGAGAGAATTGTTCAGGGGGTCTACTTAACCTGGTAGATCTTCTCACATTTGTAGGAGTTTGAGATACCTATTGCTTCTCTTGATTTTCTAGTGCCTTTGGTTATCATTTTCTTTGATTTCATCAACCACTGTGTACTCTGTGTTTTCCTTTTCCTCTTTCTTTCCCTGCAACTGATCTTTGTCCATAACCTTTTCATTGAATACTACATCCCTACTCCTAATTATTTTGTGATTTTCGTAATCTCATAAGCGATAACCAAAATAATCAACTCCGTATCCAATAAAGGTACATTTATTGGATTTATCCTCAAGCTTTGTTCTATTTTCTTTATCAATATGTACAAATGCTTCCCAACCAACTGTTCTCAAAAATGAGTAGTTTACCTTTTTACTTTTCCATGCCTCCTCTGGAATTCCACCATCCAAAGGGATTGAATTCCCTCTGTTTATTAAATAAACAACAATATCTACAACATCAAACCAAAAATGTAAGGACAAGCCTGCATGCAATCTCATACACCTTGCATGCTCCATGATTGTTATGTTCATCCTTTCCGACACACCATTTTCTTGTGGTGTTGTTGGAACTGTCTTACATCTATAGATCCCATTGTATGAACAGTAACTATCAAACTCCTTGTTGCATTATTCACCTCCATTATCAAATCTGAGACATTTCAACCTTTTCCCTTCCTTATTCTCAACCAAATATTTCCACTTCTTAAAAGTAGAAAACACATAAGAGGTCTGTCTAATGCAATAAAACCATGTTTTTCTAGTTGCATCATCAATAAAAGTAACATAATAACGAGAGCCACCAAGAGGTTGTACCTGATCCAGTCTATAGTGTTCCATTATTGATAAATAGGGAATTGATTTGGGACATTTAATAGTGAGAGCATATTAGAACAAATTTTTTAGTATTATTAAGTCATCAATATAGTAAAAAGGTCTATCAAAGTTATTATCATAAAGCATTCAGAGCATGTAGGCCTCATTTCTTTAGTCTTAAAATTCAACATGAAATTAGAATTACATGCATGCAAAAGTGAAGCATAAACCCCAAAAACGACATGAAAACCCTAAAAGCGCATGATAATCTATTTAAGAAGGGATTGGACTAAAGGAGATCGATCACTGATTATTATTATTGAGTTTGGTTTCTAGAGCAGTAGCAGCAAGTGTAGCAGCAACAAGTTGGGATTGGAGACGAAGGTCTTCAGCTAATTAGGGGTTTCAACAGTGAAATCTATCTACCCTAATCACTTTAGGATAGATCATCTAGGTACGTCACTAGTTATTCATCGTATTCATTCATATTCAACAATCCAGTATACAGAGAGAGATTTATTGCAGGTTCATATTTACAACTGAGATTTAGCTGGAAATCTACAGGGTAATTCACTAGGACACATAATCTCTATTTTCTTCTTGCATGTCATCACTATCCTTCTAATCAATATACCCACACTCTACTGAGTGATTTTCAAGTCATTGTTTGCATATCCAGAAGATCCAGTAGTAGATTTGTAGAAGAACGAGGACACCATCCTCCAGTGAAAAACATTTCTCTAGGTGCCTCATGGAGGGAAATAATTCTACATACAGCCACCATTCTCTCTGGTAGGTGGATACTAACATCCAGACAAAGTTTCAGCAGTATCGGGCACCTCCTCCTCCAAAAATGTCATTATCTTTCGGAAGAGGGCACACATGTAGTTGGGCGTTAAATTGAGGACAAAAACATTATATTTCGGAACACCTTGTATGCAACATATCTCTGGAGTACTATCAGTTTATTTATTAGTGGTAAGTGTACATATTCTTACTAAAAAACTTTACCCTATAATCTCTCCAGATTATCTATATTTTAGGGCCATTTGGTATGACAATTTTGCATGACCTTCTTATTCATATTTTTGCACATAATTGAGTATATGAACAACAACTTAGTAGCAAAGATCCGTAGAAAATCAGTTTGGGATATTACAGTGGTATCAAAGCATGATCCTTGCTAGTTGTGGGAACATAGAAATTGAATAAAAGTGCATGTTGATGCATGCTTGTACATGCAAATGCATGTCAGTGATGTTGGTGAAGTGTATCTCAAAACAAAGGTTTTGTTTTTCTAGCTTGTGAGAACATGAAGACAATGAGAAGGATCTTGACCGAAAATTTGCAAAGGTTAGAAACACTGCAACACTTTCCTTGATATTGGGAATATCTAGCCTTGGGTGATGAGGTATGTGCAACATTGTCCTTTCAATACTATCACACCATCATGTTCGAGATCCAACCCAAGGATTTGGATCAAGATTTCCTTAAAAAAATAGTGGGGGGATTGGAGAAAGATGAGCCTGAAGTACAGGTTGATGGTGATATTGATTTGGAGTTAATAGTACATGATGAGGATGTGCATGAGGAAATAGCATCAGATCCATCCTATGATTCTAGAAACCCCAGCACATCCGAAAGTCAGATTGTGGATAAGTCATGTGATGAGTTGGAGTTGGTACACTCTTCATCACCTACAGCAGGAGTCCAGACAATTATGACAGATGAGATACATGAGGTGAAAGGAAATGAGCACAACAACTGAGATAGTGGTAAGTCACACATGGAGGCTAGGGACAGTTTATACAGGCATGAGATAGAGCTCCCAAATGATAGTCATCGAAAGAATATTGAACGTGTTAAATAAATCATTCTAGCAATGAAAGAGAGGACCAAGATAATATGGGACACTATATTATAGTGATATGTTGAGATTACATATCTTCAAGTTGTATGTACCAAGTCAGCGGTAAGGCTTTCTGGTATTGAAGAGCAGTTAGATTCCTTGATGGGGTAACAGAAGAAACATACTATTGCATTTCAAAGAAGTCCTCTTCAGGAGTACATAGACAAGGCTTGCAGTAACTTGAGTCCACATTTGCATAATGGAGGATGGTTTTTACAGATTTTCCTGGATCGAGAAATTGGGAAGCAATATATGAGCATTCCTGTTGAAATCAGAAGGGCAGAATGTCAGCTTGGTAGTATTATTCCTTGTGATAGTGCTTATGGAAAATGTCCTTTTCGAAATTTGGATTGGAGAGAGATTAAGAGTTGGTGTCCTATTGAGTGGACGATTCTTGGGAAGACATTCCTAGCTAAGGGTATAGTCCCACAAGAGCCTTGGGATATGTGGAATGAAATATGTACTAGTTTCCCTTGGGATCCAAGTGGGAGACCTTATGAGCGATGGATACAATGTTTACTGATGGGGTTACTTGGGAGTATACAACATGCTCCTTGTGTTGATACTACACAAGGTAGCAGTGGATGCATTTTGACCTCTGCAATTCTCATATTGATTTTGGACCTTGGGATTACAATGAATGGAACTTTAGTGATTGCTAGAGGATGCTTTCATGAGGTATTTTGTGATGGTATCTTGTTTACACCATGCTTAGTTACTCTACTTATAGGAGGATTCCATGGTATATCTTGTGATAGTACCATGCAGCGTAGTGCTTTGAGCAGAGGGTGCTACAGATCTCCTAGGATAATTTGGGACCCTGGGATCATCCCTGGATTCAGATGGTTCAGTTTATTGATTGTGGAGTTGCGTTGGGATTGATTGAGGACTAGAAATATTTGGAGAGGGAGGACTGTAATGTTTTGTTATTGATAAATAGGGAATTGAATGAGGACATTTAATACCGAGAGCATATTATAACAATTATTCAGTATTATTAAGTCATCAGTATAGTAAAGAGGGACATCATAGTTATTATCATAAAGCACGCAAAGCATGCATGCCTCATTTCTTTAGTCTTAAAAGTCAACATGAAATTAGAATTACATGCATGTAGAAGTGAAGCATAAACCCTAAAAGTGACATGCAAACCCTAAAAGCGCATGATAATCTATTTAAGAATGGTTATTGGAATAAAGGAGATATCCATGATTATTATTATTGAGTTTGGTTTCTAGAGAAGCAACAAAAGGTGTGGCAGCAAAAAGTTGGGGTTGGAGACGAAGGTCTTCAACTAATAAGGGGTTTAGACAAAAAAATCTATCTGCCCTAATCACATCAGGATAGATCATCTAGGTCTGTCACTAGTTATTCATCGCATTCATTCATCTTCAGCAATCCAGTATACAGAGAGAGATTTATTGCAAGTTCATATTTGCAGCTGGTATTTAGCTCGAAATGTCTAGGGTAATTCACCGGGACATAGAATCTTAGTTTTCTTCCTGCATGTATTCACTATCCTTCTCAGTAGATTTCCCACACTGTACTGAGTGATTTTCAAGTCATTATTTGCATATCGGGAGAAGCCAACAACAGATTTGTAGAAGAAGGGGGACGTCATCCTCCAGTGCAAAACATTTCTCTAGCTTCCTTAGGGAGGGAAAAAATTCTGCATATGACCACCATTCTCTCCAGCAGGTGAATACCAACATCCCAGAAAATGTTCAGCAGTATCGGGCACCTCAGGCCTCTAAAAACATCATTATCTTCCAGAAGAGGGCACACATGTAGCTGGGCGTCAAACTAAGGACAACAACACTATATTTTGGCACACCTTGCATGCAACATATCTCTAGAGTACTAAGAGCTTATTTATCAGTGGTAAGTGTACATATGCTTACTGAAAAAATTTACCCTATAATCTCTCCAAATTAGCTATATAATTGTACTGAGATAAATGTGTGTACATCCTTGTTTGGCATCTGAAGTGATTTGAGGAATGGAAATGGAGTCTAGAATTGCTTGATAAACCTAGTGTGTGAAGGAACCTCATAGACCAATATAGAAGGCTGGGCTTTCTTCTTTGCATACCCTGAATAGCACTAGAAGGGAAGGCATGGCCCTAGGGATTGTGTAGTGGAGAAGGGAATGCTTCCTTTTGTTGGGGTGTAATTGTTTAGAAGTCAGGATAGATCTGGTGTGGGTGTTCATAGTTCTGGGGTTGAGCTCACCAGCTTGGTAGTCAGTATTTCCACCTCCTTGGCAGCCTGATAAACCCAACTGGAAGGATGGCTTGGATGGTATCCTGATAAACCCATATGTTGGCTTGGTCGTGTCTCATGTGAATTTGGCTAAGTGTAAACCACTTCCTGCGTAAGTCTGATAAACCCAATTGTGTTGGCTTGACTGAATTTTATTGTATCCTTGGCTATGGGTGAAGTATGCTAGTGTTCCTTATTCTTTGGGGGAAATCATGCCCAAATTGGGGGTGGCAATGTTGCTGAGAGATTAAAGAGAGCACTAGCCTACGGTTGGGTGGAACGTTGCAGCAACATAGCTAGTTGTGGGGAAATCTTCTTTCAATGATAAGTATTCTCTTATATTTTATTTTCCATGACTATAATTGTTTTATGAATCACTATGAACATGATGAATGCTTGAGTGAATGATTTTGCTTCGCTATATGTTAATAATTTATGTATTTGTGTGTGCTTTAATTTCAATGCATTTATATATATAGATATATATTATGTTCATGGGGATTAGATTGCCTGATTTGATAGATGTTAGTCACGTCCTCTCCCACCCCTCTACTCGGTGGAGAGGACGCGACTAACATAGATTCTAGATATATCGGGCATTTTATCCCCATGAACATAAGATAAAATGCAATAAAATAAAACAATACACATATGCATAAATGATTATCAAATAGTGGAAGCAGTTTCATTCATTCACAACATTTAACATGTTCATATTGAGTTATAAAACAAACACAGTTGCAAGGATTTAAACACAAGAGATACTTTTCTTAGAAGAAGCTTGTCCCACAACTAGCTACGTCGCTGCAACGTTCCACCCAACCATAGGCCAGTGTGCTCATTAATCTCTCAACAACACTGCCACCCCCAAGTTGGGCATGATTTCCACAAGGAATAAGGGAACACTAGCAGACTCGCACATAGCCAAGGATACACAAAACTCAGCCAAGCCAACACAGTTGGATTTATTAGGATAAAAGGGATCTGGAAAGGATGACTGCTAAGCTATTGAACTCAACCAAAGATCTAAGGACACATGCAGTAGATCTAGCCTGATTTCTAAAACATCTACACACCCAACACAAGGAAGCATCCCTTTCTCTGCTACACAGTCCCTCGGGATATGCCTTCCCTTCCAGTGCTATTTAGAGTGTGCAAAGAAGAAATCCATCCCTCTAGCTCTATATGTGAGGTTTCCTTCTTCCACTAGGTTTATCAAGCTATCTCAGACCCGATTTCCATTCCAAAAATAGTTGAAAATCAAGACAACAGGGTATACATAGCAATTACCAGATATGGGATTGATGAAAAACGTTTTTCAACCAAAAACGTAAATGACAATGGGTAAAAAAACCCCCTTAACAACAATTCGATTTCCATATTCATTTATGGCCCTAACGTGGCCAAAAAAAACTCAAACAACACCCAAAATTCATGGCTCTGTCCCCCCCATTGGATGTGCAACACTGAAACATGAAATTCCACAATCGTGGAGATGTGGAAACAACACAAAGACTTACAGGAGAGATCCCAGCCACTAACTGTTAGCAAAACCACTTCCTAGCCCTGGGAAAAATGAAGAACACAATAGAGAACGTGAATGGTGAATTCCAGGAGCTCCAAAATTGTGAGGAAGACAACCCAATCCTTGGCATTTACAAAAATGACCTCCCATCCATGGGAAAATGAAGCCAACAACCAAAAACGTGGAATGAAAACACACAGGAAAAACTCCAGCTGCTCCCAAAAGCCCCAATGTGAAGGAGAATGGTGAGGGAAATGAAAAATGTGGATGCATGACAGAATGGCATACGTTTTTGGGCATTTTCCTTGCCAAGGAAGTTAGAACACGTTTTTAAAAAATGGGTTTTTTTGCACAATTCGAATTTTTGGCCATACTCTTCCCATTCCATTCAATAACTACAACCACATTTTGGCAGACATAAATGATTGGGGAAAAAGTGTAACACCTCGGTTTTGACCCCGTTTGCATTTAAATAAATGATGTAAATAATCATGGTGTGGAGCTAGGAAAAATCCCCACCATCGATTTAGTATTTATGTTTTGGAAATTAAGGTTGGGCTGATGGTATTTTTTTATGCAAGCTAAACATTAAAAAGCTAGACATCATGTTAAATTTGCAATTTTTAATTAGAAACCTACAGCCAACTATGTCAACACAACTAAATGAGATGGGGGCATGATTTTTCCGAAGGATAAGGGAGTGGGGGATTGGAAGAGCGGGGAGAAATTTGAAATGGGAAGAATAACATTTATGGAAAAACATTTTTTAATTTTTTCTTGAAGAAAACGTCCACTTTTCCCTTAGGCAACATTGTTTCACCTTCCCTCACGATTTGGAATGGAAAAACATTTTTTGGAAACCCAATTTGGTATTCACATGGAAGCAAGCAAACAAAAATGATTATGAGTCTGGACCCTTAGGGGGATTTTCTCCTACTCCGTGTTTTTGGTTTTTGTTTTCAATTACAAATTTCCCTTGTTTGGAAATTTGTTTCCTTTCACGATTTTTCCTGTCTACTAGTTTTTCCCTGAATACGATTGCCCAAAATCGTTTTCGTGTCTTTGAATTGAATGATCAGCAAAGGGTTAGTTTCTATAAAGGTAGCAGTCAGTCTAGCTCTGGCAATGCTCAGAATTCGTAATTACTGTGTGTGTATGTAATACCTGGCATCTGCTACATTTTGTTAATCCCAGTACCGAGATAAATGCGTGTACATCCTTGCTTGGCATTGAACTGATTTGAGGAATGGAAATGGAATCTAGACTTGCTTGATAAACCTAGTTTGGGAAGGAACCTCACAGACCAATATAGAAGGATGGTTTTCTTCTTTCCATATCCTGAATAACACTGGAAGGGAAGGCATGGACTGAGGGACTATGTAGCAGAGAAGGGAATGATTCCTTGTGTTGGGTGTGTAATTGTTTAGAATTCAGGCTAGATCCGGTGTGGGTGTTCATAGCTCTAGGGTTGAGCTCACTAGCTTAGTTGTCAGTCTTTCCACCTCCTTTGCAGCCTGATAAACCCAACTGGAAGGATGGCTTGGCTGGTAGCCGGATAAACCCATCTATTGGCTTGGCTTTGTCTCATGTGAATTTGGCTAAATGTAAACCACTGCCTGCGTAAGTATGATAAACCCAATTGTGTTTGCTTGACTGAATTTTATTGTATCCTTGGTTGGGTGAAGTCTGCTAGTGTTCCTTATTCCTAGGGGGAAATCATGCCCAGCTTGGGGGTGGCAGTGTTGCTGAGAGATTAAAGAGTGCACTGGCCTACGGTTGGGTGGAACGTTGCAGCAACATAGCTGGTTGTGGGGAAAGCTTCTTTCCAAGATACGTATTCTCTTATATTTTATTTTCCACAACTGTAATTGTTTTATGAATCACTATGAACATGATGAATGCTTGAGTGAATGATTTTGCTTCCGCTATATGTTAATAATTTATGCATCTGTGTATGCTTTAAGTTCAATGCATA
>LPNX010421188.1:0-12741 GCA_001517045.1 Pseudotsuga menziesii | reverse complement strand
TCTGTTCACATGCATATGTAAATTTTGTTACTCTTCCAAGCTTTCTGCTAGTTTTTGCAAAGTAATTTGAATTGTGAGAGTCTCTTGTGCTCCTATATCCACTTGTGAGTCATTCTAAAAGNTCTGTTCACATGCATATGTAAATTTTGTTACTCTTCCAAGCTTTCTGCTAGTTTTTGCAAAGTAATTTGAATTGTGAGAGTCTCTTGTGCTCCTATATCCACTTGTGAGACATTCTAAAAGTGTGAGGGATATCCATGTGTATCCTATGTTTCACCTCCTCCCCTTCTTGATGCCATGTGATATGCATTAGCAGAGTGTCTTCATTGGTATATCCACTCCACTCCTCTAAATGTCATCAATTGTCCTTCACAAATGCATTGTCCTCCATCGACACCCATGTTGGGCATAATATTAACCACTTTTTTTGCCTGTCTTTTGACATGGCTGAAATTCCAAGGGAATTTATTAGAGAGAAGGGCCACAATATTTTCCAACCGACCTAGAATGCGGTAGGTAGATGCAACCTTATCCACTATTTTCTCATTGCAAATTTTTTTCCCATCTAAATGATGATCCTAGAATATCCCTCTACCGTCTTCGAAATCCATCCAAAGCCGAAAACTATCCTCAGCCCTTGCAGAATCCATTCACTCTTCGCCTCATTGTTCGAATCTGTTCCATTGAAGCCATAGAATACATAAAGAATTGATCTCGTTGAATCATGGCAAACACCTCCAACCCCACCGGACCAGGGTTTCCCTTTGATGAACCATCAAAATTGAGTTTAAAGGTTTCTCCTGGGGGGTGATACCAAGAATTAATATTAGCCAGTGGGAGATCCTATACAATCTTATGTCCCTCCCCAAATCCTCTTTTCTAATCGCCACCTCACGACGATCCTAGTATAATTATCTCTTAACTCCTAGTCCTTATCCATCCATTTGTTATTTCTCACTATCTCCTTAATATAGCGAGTTAGTATTTCCCAAACTTTCTCTTCAATGGATTTCTTAACTTGGAATATCATGCANTCTCTTAACTCCTAGTCCTTATCCATCCATTTGTTATTTCTCACTATCTCCTTAATATAGCGAGTTAGTATTTCCCAAACTTTCTCTTCAATGGATTTCTTAACTTGAAATATCATGCAATTCCTTTCCTTCTATATCACGCAAAGTAGGAAGCATGAAAAAATATACCACAACATTTTGAGGATGGGGTTTGGGAAGGCTTCCAGGTTCCAATTATTGATCAACTGACCAAGGAGGCCTTTAACCTTGTTTCGTCAACAAAATATAACCTCTCCCTAGTCCTAAACTAATGACATAAAGGGGCACCCATCTAACAAGTGGTTCATAGTATCTTATTTCCTGTTTCCTAAAGAACATTGTGAAGGACCCACAAAACCTCTTTTTCTTAAGTTTTCCCCAAACAATATTCTCCTCTGCATGACCAACAATATGAAGCTATCGAATTTTTTCCAAGGGTTCATTGTGAACATTTTTTTATAAGTATCTCTAGGGATATGCTTCAATAAGTACAGATGTCATATGCTTCCTTTCTACTAAAAACTCATTTTGGCGAGTACCCCCATCACAACTAGTCCTTTACCTCATTCCTTTGAATGCACTGCTCTTGGATAATGTCCTAAACCTCCCAAGTTTCCTCAGAAGGAGTAAGACACGGCCACCAATCCTTGAACTTTCCAATTTTGGAAGTCCCCATCGCTCACCACCTTAGACAAATATTGATAAACTTTTATCATCCCTTGTCCTATACCTCTTTCCCTTAACATCTTCCACCTGAGGTTGTATGATAGCTTAGGGAGGTGATTCCAAGAATCATCCCAGAAGTTTTTTGTGTGCCCATCTCTTATTTTCTAGAAGTAGTGTTCCAAAAAAAGACATCTTGTTCATTGGGAAGAATTCCAAATATGCGATCCCACTTTGGGGATCATCCATGGAGCTGGGTTACACTTTTTGGCAAGGTTCTTTTGGAAAAAAGAAAAAAACATACCTCGATCGAGCAATTTTTAAATCCTCGATCGAGGGATTAACAAAACCTCAATCTAGGTTTTAAGAATACCTCGATCTAGGTTTTAAGACCAGGATGTAGGTTTTACAGAAACCTCGATCTAGGTTTTAAAAAAACCTCAATCTAGGTTTTAATGTCTCGATCTAGGTTTTAAGAAAACCTCGATCGAGGTTTTAAGGCTACAATCGAGGTTCTTTAGCAAAAACTTTTATAAAAAGAAGTTTAAATGGTAGCTCGTACGAGGGTTTAATAAAACCTCGATCGAGCTTATTTAAAAACCTCTATCGAGGGATGTTAATACCTTGATTGAGCTAATACCTCGATCAAGGGCCTAAAAAACATAGAATTGTCCCTCTTATAGGAAAATCAATGTTTCGCTGTGTCTTGTAGGGGTGTAAAGCCTATCATTCATGGCACACAACTGAGTGGAGTTCATATAGATAGGTTTATAACCTAATCCTCTATCCATTGAGATATCATGCATGCCTTTTGGAATTCATATGGTTTTTTTTATTAGTTCTAAAACTTACACTTGGAAAACCAGACAATAACTTCGAAGCAGCTCAAAGAAAAATCTGCACGGTAAAATATACACATCCAAAAATTTCTTAAAAATGGGCAGCCCACACATCGACGTGTCCTCTTCAAAAGGGTATCTTTGGTTTTTCAATTTTTGAAAATAGTGAAAAAAAACCTGGGATGGACACACGTGTGTAAAATTATGTTGAAATCAGATGTGGTCACTTTCGAAAAATAATAAATAATTGTATATTGCGAAATTAATTAACAAAAAAATATGTAGACCACAGTACATTTTGTGTAGATCATGATCATATATATATATATATATATATATATATATTTTAAATTATTAATGTAATATTGAATTACTGGGGAGGGACACGAGCCACTTATTAACTTCTTCAAATTTTTAAGTTCGCATAGTTTATTAAATGAAAAATTGCACACATTAAAGGACATTGGAATATTTTTTTTAAAATATCATTCGGAAGCCAACATAATATTCTACAATTTGTTTTCTTACTGTAAGTCAAAATTCACATGGAATATATGCGTTTCGAGGGAGTCTATCTATCACATGAGTAAGAAATCAGGTTTTCATCACCAAATTTGGACAAAAAGTGTTACACACCTTCATGGAATCAATCTCTGTCTTCCCTTAAATGAGCTAAATTGTAGCCAGATCAACCCTAGGCATGCTTCATATGCAAATATTTTCCCATGGCTCATTCATGTAGATGTACCATTTCCACCAAATCTTGGCCTCAAGCATGTTGTTTATCTTCTTAGGATCACGAAGACCCAACCCTCCCCTATCCTTAGGATGACATAATTTGTTCAAGCTAATGAGCGCTAATTCAGAATTATCTAGGACACCACCCCAAAGAAACACATGTTTTATATTTTGTGTTTATCTAAGGAATGACTTAGGACCCGCAAATACCAAAAATAAGTATATAGGCATGGCCTAGATAATATCCTTAACAAGGGTCAATCTACCCATTAAATTTGAGGGCCTGTAGACCCACCTTGATAACTTCTTTCTCATCCACTCTAGGATATCCTGCTACGACACTTTATTGATCGTCCCCTCCACTAGAGGATATATGAGGTATTTTGATAGTAGGGTTCCCACCAAGAATCCAAGGATACAGTTGATGTTTGTCTGAGTCACCCTTGGAGTGTCAAAGAAAAAATATGATATTTTTTCTTGGTTAACGTCCAACCTAGAGGCTTTGGAAAATATTGTCAAACATTTCTTGAAGGATCATGCCTCTTGGTCTGAACGGTGGCACATGAGCATGGTATCATAAAAAAACTACTAATGAGTGTACTTATTTACGCCATTGTGAAGGTTTAAACCATGGATTTCACCTTTGGCTATTTGAGTCTTGATTAGGATACTTAGGCCATCCACCATGATGATGAAGAGAAACAGAGAGAGGTGATCCCCTTGTCAAATAACTCTCAATGGATTCATCATGTGAGAGGGAGGGCCATTCAACATAATAGAGAAGAAGGTAGAGGAAACCATATTCCTAACCCATTGAATCCAATCTCTAGCAAAGCAAAAGGAATCCAAGACTTATCTGATGTACTACTAGCTCAATTTGTCATAGGAGTTTTCAATGTCAAGTTTTATGATCATCCCTTCCTTTTGGTTACTTTCAGGAAATAAATTCCCTCATGGACCAAATTAATGCCATATAGTATTTGTCTACCTTACACGAACATAAATCTCTCTGGGACAATCAGAAGAGGAAGTATTGGTTTTAGTCTATTAGCTACAGATTTGGAAATTATCTTTTAAATGAAATTGCATAAGTCTATGGGTCTGAATTTACAAGGCCCATCCACTCCTTCTAAATTGGGGATGAGTTTCAGTAAGGTCGCATTGAAATCCCTTAGAACCCCTTGAGATTGGCCCAACTGTTCAACAATTTGCCGAAGTTTTTTTCTATGAGGTCCCATGAGTAATGGAAAAATTGGAGGTGAAACCATATGGTCGAGGGGCATTTTCCAAGGTCATCTACTGCATTGCCTCTTCGATCTATTGAATCTCTATTGGTTTGAGAAAAATATCATTATGTTCCCACGAGATCACCGCCTGGAGGTGTTGAGTTATTTTTGAAAATTTTTGTCTTCTATCCACTCTGTTCTTCGTCATGACATGTTTGAAGTGGTTAACTAGATCCTCTTCTATCCATTATATGGTTTCAGCTTACCTCCCATCAATATCTCTCAATTTGTGGATCTGTGATCGATGCATGTTTTGAATTACCAAGTTATTGAATAATTTTGTGTTAGAATCCCATTCCTGAAGCCATTGGTTCCTAGACCTTTGATTCCTATACATCTCCTCCTTCCTTTATCTCAAGGATATATAAGATAGTAGGTATTCTTCCTTTTGTTTGAGATACTCTCCATATAAATCATTCATCCCCCTCCTTTGGATAACCTCCAACTGTGATATTAATCTTTTCTTATCTTGAATTATGTTTCCAAAGTCTTATTTATTCCAAGTACGAATCCTATATTTTAGGGCCTTCAATTTTTGTTGGAATTGATACATCCCTGATCTTGTGGGAGGGAAAAATTCCTTCCACCTTTGTTGAACTAAGGATTTAAAATATTTATGTTCAAGATAGAATTTCCCAAATTTGAACACGTTCCTAGTTTCCTATTGTGTATGTCTGACCTATTTCACTACAAACAAATTGGCCAATGATTTGATCCTACTTCCGGAAGGAAACTGGAAGAAAACTCTCCTTCTTGCTTAGCCATGTCCTCCGATACCAAGAATATATCCAATATTTATGCTAGAGGATACTCCCCTACATGTTTATTATTCCATATGAACCATGCATTTCTTGTATCTAAGTCAAGAAACTAACTTCCCTCTATAAAATCCCTAAAGGATTCCTGGAATATGTCAATATTCTTTATTCTCCCTCTCCTTTTCATGCAGGGAGGAGATAAGGTTGAAATACCCTCCCATTATCCCTAGGATGTTGTGCATTTGTCCACTGACCCAGCGTAGGAATTTGAGGAAAGAATATTTATGTGCAAATGAGATTAGGCCATAGATATTAGTTACAATTCTTTTGGCTCCAAAATCTATGATAAAAAAATCCGCCGACAAGGAGAAACCAACCACCCAAGTATTTGATGAACTTACCACTTGTGGACACCAAAGGATCTCTAACCCTCCCACTTCACCATTGGCATATATTCCTATTTTTTACATCCTTTCCATATCCTTTTCCTACTTCTTCTAGGGTTTATGACTTACACTTTATCTTTTGGAGAGATAAAACAAACAACTTCTCAAATTTAATATTCTTTGCTAGTACTTTAATCTTCCTAGGGTGGTTTCAACCTCGAATATTCCATGATATTATTTTCATTGATTCACTCTTTTTTACTTCAGTGAAAGCTACCACAATAGTGGGATATTGATCAGATTCAATGAGATTGACACATATTTCCTCTATCCTCTTCTGTTCATCTTCCTCCCTCTCCTTGGGTCCTCCTCATCTTGCTTTCTCTTGTTCCCCTTCTGGGGCTCTGTGGCTACCTAAAGTTGTTGATTGAAATTTTTTCTATTAATGGCTTACTGAAGAAGCTATAGTTGACACCCATATATATACCCTTTCCCTTTTTTCTCACATTCTTTCTCTATTTCATCTAGATCTATCTCTCGCAGATCCATATCCTCAACCCCCTATTCCTCCATTGCTTCCTCTTGATCATCTTGACCCATCCGTTCCACCCTTTTGGGAACCGCCAAGCTAGGATGGGGTTCTTTGATCTCCTCCTTATTGCGAGGGTTCCGCTTCTCTTCACTCTCACTAAAGGCGTCAAATATGTTACTAGAATTTGACTTCCCCCATTTTGATGCTCTTCCCTGTTGTAACGTAGGAACATATCAAGGAGTTCTTCTTCTACTCCAAAATTGGGTGAATGCCTTTGTATCCTCCATCTTCTCCTGCATCTGGGTTTTGGACGGTGGCTGCTGGCTATTATTTGATAAATTATTGTTAAGGTGCCCATATTCATGGAAATATCTACACTTGAATGGGATGTTTTCATAATCAATCAATTGCTACCATTATTCATCTTCCTAGTTTAGTTTGATGGCTTCCAACATCTCTTTTGAAAGATTCATGTAGACAGAGATTCGAGCAAAATTCGTGTACCACTATTGTTTGGTCTGTTCTGATACTTTCAAAAAATCTCCCAACATATTCTAGATATCTTGTAGAATTTTTCAGTCCCAGTATTTGTAAGGAAGAGAGTACAAGAATATCAAAAAATGGGATACCCTCCTATCTTCTTGCTCGAGGTTAAATCCTTCTTTCTAGGGTCACATGTAGAAGCCTGCTGAAAAGAAAAAATATGGCCCCTGTTCTAATATTTGATCTCGATCATCCTGATTGAATAATATTATGGTGAAAAAACCCTTGGATCCCATATACAAATCATAACTACCTTGAGGATTCCAGGACATATCCCAATAAATTTTCCTATTAGTTCTTTTTCCTTCGAGATCTCTACCCTTTCTCATAATTTTTCCGATCTGATCTAAAGAGAAGAAATGACCTAGGCACATAGGAAAAACCCACCAAAGTTCCATTTGTTTCCCGAATGGAGATCCCATCCACACCTCTATCCCTGAACTCCCCTCATCCATCCCCTGGATTCCTCTATCATTTATGGGCGACGACATACTGGAACTGCGAGTTAAGGAGGGGGGAATCCACCTCCCTAGTTTTCCATTGCATCGAATAGTCACCATCTACAAGAAGACCTCCACTCAAACCTACTTGTAATCGTCTCTCGTATCTGAATCTAGAGACGATCTAAACACTTTTATCCTCACAATGTCCCATTTCAACATGTTCCTTAAACATTATTTTTGGTGCTCAGTTTTGGATTTTATTTGTATTTGTAGTTGTATTTTCATATTTTTGGATCTGACTGAGTCACTATCTTTTGATCCTATCCTAATCAATGAGATCACGATATTTTAGATTTTTTTGTATATGTCAACAATATGGATGATCTGTACTATGGTGATGTGCCTCTATGGGATGGAGAATATGATGATTTGGATGCTAACAACATCTTCAAAACTGGAAAATTGATTTAAGGGTTTTGTAGAAATTTTGATGATGTGATGACATGGCCTCAACATCATATATGTGTCAAAACTATGGAAGATAGATTTAGGCTCTTGAGATCATTGATTTTTATTAATAGAAAACTACTGAAGTGTTTTGGAGCTGGAGTGCTTTCCATTAAACACTTAGTTTTTCATTCAAAGGGTTCATATAAGCAAGGTTAAGAGGTAGTATATTTGGGTGTGGTGCTAAAATGGAAAAGAGACTAAAATTCCTATAGACCCCACTCTAAAAAACTCTTCATGATATTAGTAAAATATATTGGTATGGATATCGTCAATATCCTCCCTTCAAGAGATATGGTGGGTAGTTTGAGCTACCATATCATAAATAGGGAGGCGATATTTAAATGGTTGAAGTCTACTTGGTAGATAGTCCTTGGGTAATGTCCAAAATTAGTATCCTGATGAACACTTGGTTCTAATTTAATTTTTTGGGGGAGGAATACTTGGACAAAATTATATCATAGTTGTGGATCATTGGTAGAACTTCATTGATGCTAAAAAATTTGTACCCAGGTTTTAACTCCTTTAAGGAAAACTTTTACAAATGACATGTTTGAATGATTCTTCTAGGTTTTCCCATAGAACTTTGGCCAAACAATGTTTTTATAGACATTATAAATACTATGGTAATTTATATTTTCTTTTAGGAAAACTCTTTGTTTCATGAAGTTAAGTGTCTTGCTTGGATGTTAGTTGAGATTGACTTAAACATGGGACTTCCAACTGATATAGAGATACTCACGCAAGAAACCTTTCTCTCAGCATCTACATTTATGGAAATTACCATTTTGTTGTCATTTTTGTAGACATATGGGACATTTGAAAAGGAACTATCCTAGTTTAACACAATATACTATGGGGGACTACATTATTCAAGATAAATTGTTCCTTAGGTAAGGGAAGGAAATTGTCTTGCATGCGATGGTTAATTTTCATCTAGTTGGTTTCATAGGCTTGGTAATTCAAAAGAATGCTTCTCTATCACAATGATTGGATAACGCTTTTATGGGTAAGCTGAATTTATTATTCCCAAACTTTTCCAATTCTTTTTCTAAAGAATAAGTTGTTTTTTGAAAAAAATATGAAGACAAAATTATCAATGTTTCAACTTTGCGGCGGTTAAGGATGTAAATTTTATTCCATCAATTAAGGGTATTGAACGTCCTTTTTTCCTTAGGTCGACCTTACATCATGATGATAATTTTGATGTGATATATCATAGTTTTTTGGATGTTGTGGGTGAGGGTGTTGTATCTGTTAATGAGGAACTATTTCCTTGTTCCTCATTTAGGGTTAATTCTTCTCATTTCCCTATATAACTTGAAGTTTTGGTTAAGAATGGGTAGCATTATCATCCTTTTGGTCCTCCTCCAAATATTACACAAAGGGAATATGAATTAGGCCTTATTTAGATAATGCAACCTTTGACTCCGTATTATAAAGGGGTGTTACGAAAAAAACCTATACAATATTACTCAGTAAAAACACATGAATTTAATAAAGATATTAGTAGGACTCCTATACTTTTCAAAATGTTGAGAGGAGAAAATTAGGTGGCACGGAGAGGATACTGAAGGAATGGGTTGTACATGATGGCCTAGCTAAGCCATTGGTACCATCTCCACATCATAGTTTATTTAAAGAAGAGGTTGTTGATTTGGATAATTTTCCTTCAATTGAGTCTACGCCCTTAGAGTAGATTTTCTCTTGGAAATTGGTTCCTTGTGAAGAAAATGTCTTTAAATATCCATGGAGTAGGATTCTCTCCAAAATATTTAGCTCTCAAAAAGTGGTTTGAGGTGTCTTTATCAAATGTTATCCTTCTACAAGAAATGGTGGTTCTTCACTATAAAGCAACAAAGGTATTTTTGAAGTTATTGTTTGAATGGGAGTGTCGTACTGTGGATGCAATTGGTCTAAATATCGGGTAATGCTATCAAAATGGAATCGTAAAAGGGACTGTTTTAGCCATTTTTTACTTGCATAGGAATTATGTTGAAAAGGAAGGCTTAGAGACATGGATCACGGATAAAAATTTAAAATTTTTATAGGCCATATTTAGAGAGAAAGATTTTTGGGGAAGAGGCAATAGAAATTGGTTTATTAAAGGACCCAAATTTGATTGTGGGAGGGGACCTAAATCTCACTATTTATGATATGGAGGCTCGGGTTTTAAACTCTAGACATGATCCTTTGGTTGAATATTTGAGACATATGTTTCATATGTTGAATCTCATTGATGGTCTACCAATCTAAATTTACCCCACCTATAGGAATGAAATGGTGATTCATTCAGGGATATCTAAACATATTGATAGGTTTTTCATTTCTATAAATTCAGTTTGTTTTATGGGGAGATTTAGGTACTTGACTTATAATTTTTTTTTATCAAATAAATATCCTATAATACTACAAACTAAAGTAAAATCAAGCAAGGTTAAATATACGCTTAAGTTTAAGCATTCATGGTTACTAGAAGAGGACTTCTCCTCATTGATATGAAATCAATGGGAATATTTATCATATCCCACGGAAAGAAAATATATGCAACAATTCATGTTTAAGCTAAAGGCTCTGAAAAAAGAGGTTATAGATTGGGAATAATAGAAGAATTTTGATTTGATAGTTGGGCTTGTTAACATTGAGGAAGATATTCACCTTAGATATTTAAATAATTCCTTAGGGGTATTTTTTGAATTGGATATGGATGATATTGCTTCACTAGAAGCGAGAAAAGATAAAATTATAAGGCTTGATGAGGAGTCTTGGAGACCCAAAATTCCTGTTATTTATAGGTCCGAGGGTGATAATATCATGATTTTATTCATAAACATGTTTATAAAAGAAGAACCAAGAATACAATTTGGGATTTAAAGGTTTAGAATGGCAAAAAAGTATCTTCCCAATATGATTTGGACGTGGCTATTGTGGATCATTTTGGAACACTTTTTAAAGAACATGAGGGAAATTTCATAAGTTCTCATATGAAGGTTTTATAGTGATATCCTTCCCTTTTCTTTAATGAAAAAGAACAAAGATTTGGTGCATCAGTATCTTCGAAGGAAATTGAAAAAATTCTAAAATTGTTTTCCAAGTACAAAATCCTAGGTGCAGATAGATGGATCATTGATTTTTTCTTGAATTCTTTAGCTTATGGGTAATTATTTATTGACGGTGGTAGAGTAATCAAGTATTAATGGTGAAGTTTCAAGGATAATAAATGCCACTTATATATATGTAATTCTTAAATATTTTTATCCATATTCCTTCAATGATTTCCATCCTATATCCTTATGAAATATGGTCTTCAAAGTTATTACCAAAGTAATAACTAATAGAATAAAACCATTATTGGATAAATCAATTTCAAAAGAATATTTTGATTTTCTATTGAACAAGAAAATTCTAGAGGCTATGGGTGTTGATCAAGATATATTATGCTTGATTGAGGTAAAAAAATTGAAGGTTTTGATTATCAAAATGGATCTTTTCTAATCTTACAAAGTCATTGGAATCCTTTGAGATTAGTTCTTCTTCAAACATGATTAAATATTGAATTCACCAATTGGATGATTTGGTATGTTCATCTACAAATTTTTTTGTGTTGATAAATGGCTCCCCCACAAATTTTTTTGAGATTTATAGAGGACATAGAAAGGGTAATCCATTATCTACTATTTCTCTTTCTTGCGGTATAAGGCTTGAACACACTCATAAAAAAGGCTAGAACAAAGGGTAGACTAAATTGAGTAAAAAATTCCTCAAAGAATTTTATAACTCATTTGTTGTTTGTTGATGGCATTCTCCTCTTTGGGACTGGCAGTATAGAGTAATGGTATGCTTTTAAATATCTAATAAAGGTTTTTTGTAAGTAATTTAGAATGGCCGGGTTAGTATTAAAAAGTCTAGTTGGGTTTAAGTGTTTTGGATATTTTCTCAAACCAAATTGTTAAAAGAAGGACTAGATTTGGATTTTGAAAAGGTAGAAAAGAAGACCTTAGAGAATTGGTGTTTTAGGTGGATTTCCCTTGGGGACAAGTCTATTTTAGTATTTAATTAAATTCTAGAAAATATTATTGTTTACTCGTTATCATTAGACAAAATACCAAAATACATTCTAAATAAGATCTAATAGAAATTGTTTAATTTTTATGGAAAACAATAAAAAGAGGCATGGAATTCACCTTGTGAGTTGGGACATACTTTCACTATCGAAAAAATTAGGGTGATGGGGAATAATAAACATTTTCATATTTGGAAAAGATATAGCCATTACAATCTTATGGAGAGGATTGATGCAAAATGGTCTATGGAGTGAGGTCATTCAGGCTAAGTATCTTAAGAAAAAATATGTTACATAATGGTTTAGAGATCCTCTTAAGAATTCATTAAATGTATGAAACAGATGGAAATATCTAAGTAATTCTATCCCTCATCTTTAAATACGGATGACATGGAATGTTTGTGGTAATGAACAAATAAAGATTTGTGAGGACCAATTTATTAGAGGTGATGTTTTTTTTTAAAGTTTTCAAATACTTTAGAAACATATATGAACTTATTTGGCTTTAGTGTTCTAGGTCATGCTAAGAGACCAAAGGAAAGTAAACATGACTCAAAGTATTGGTAATATGGTTGACGATCTAGGTCTTTCTAGTGATTATGCAATCAAGTGGAAATAATATATTAAAAGACTTATACATTGTGATAGTGATAAGGCGGAACAACTAGTTTGTTCTTGTAAAACAACCATAGCTCATTTTATAGCATATGAGTCAATTATTTAGACTATTGTGGAAGCAATTAACAAATGGTGGTTTCAAATTACTAAAATAAAATTACAACTTCGGATAATTTTAATAAAAGGAGAGTTGTTTGGCCTAATATATATCTGCCCATGTAAAAAAAGGAAAGTATTGATGTGAGGAAACTATTGGTAATCTCTTTGTTTCATCTAAGTTCACTCAACAAATTTGGAGGGAGATCTAAAATTG
>LPNX010421164.1:8945-132716 GCA_001517045.1 Pseudotsuga menziesii | reverse complement strand
GACGACCACACGATGTGCACTCGTGAGGCTCAAAAGTGGGCTGGGAATGTGCTGATGGTGCTGCACTAGTAGATGGTGCTGCAGTAGATGGTCCTACACCAGTGGGTGGTACTGTACTAGAAGATGGTCCTGCACCATGAGGACCTGGTGTATGTACCACACCAGGGACAGATGTCCCATCCTCACCCATATGCTGAAACATTTTGCTATGGCGAACAACGGCCCGTGCCAAACTCAAAAATGCCTCATGTGTCTGTGGAATCACATGATGTACAGGTGGGACATCTGGCCCAGGAAACTGCTTGCGAGGTGCGGGGATAGGGCGATCAACGTCTCGAAGCCTCGCATTGGGTCAGTTTTGGGGCATCCCCCCACCGATCCCCTGAAACTGCAATATATCAAAATAGTTTACGTGTTTTCCCAACACGAACTCTGCATACAGCTTCCGAAGGAAGTACAACAAGATTTCCCTGTTGTTTTGTGGTGGCATATAAAAAACCATATACCATCTATCCATCCAGTTATCAACAAATGGTTGATATGTGCACCACTCGATAGAGATATGTGGCCTGTTTGCATTTGGGATTTGCCCCGTGAGAGGGTCCCTAAACAATGAAAATATATGCTCCTTAGTGATTTTCAACTTTTTTACTGCATTGTAGCTAAGCTCATCAGCGTACTCACGTCTCTTTCTTTATCTATATGAAGTAATATCATATAGTACGTTGTTTGACATTGTGATGGTCTCAACAATTGCATCCAAAGTGGATGCAAGTGAACGTCGGATTCTGTCACCACCACTAAAAGCACTACTCAATCCTCTCAACTGGGCAAGCTCTCTCAATATTTCTGCATTCAGGTCCATAGCCGCAACTGCAATAAAAAAATCAATAAGAAAATAATTAGAAACGTATACATGGTATATAATGACATCTCTTCAAAATTGAAAATGTAAATGCATCTAAATCCAATTATCTTCAGAACATCCAACCATCACATAGACCTATATAATAGTAACTAAAATGACTTTAAAGTAATCTAAAATGGCCAAGTGACTTTATTAATATGCCTAATTCTATAGTTTAGATGAAAGTTCTAACACCCTCCCTTAATGATTCGTCTAGAAAATACACTAAGTTTGTCCCTAAATTTTACAAATTTGTACAGTCTCAAATTTATATATATATGTAGTATGATCCTCAATATGACAATTTTTAAACTCCAATGTTCCATATTCTACAAGCTATCGAATGAAGTGGTGATGAACATCAACATGATTGGTACATTCATGGAAGATTTGGATTATTTTCCAGCACAAAAATTCCCTAATTACCAAAATAGTACAATAGAGTGGGCTCGTTTTGTTGGATCTCCATATATATAAGCATCCATCTAAGGGTACTAGAAAAATTTAGAAGAAGAAAGTCTTCCCCCTTTCTTCTAATAAATCTAAAGTGATTATATAGCTAGAGACAAATATTTTATAGGTTGGTGCGCAAAAGGATAAATATCCCAACGCTTACCTAGTCCAAAACGTTGAATCTTTGGGCCCTTTGGTGGGTTTATATATTGTTTTGAGAACAGTTAGGGAAAATACATATTTTTTTTTTCTAGATCAATCAGACAAAGTGAACAAGACATTGAAGGCTCATCCACTTCCTATTGAAGAGGACCTTGTTGGCACTGTTATATTGGAGGAGTCCGTTGATGAAGGTTCTATGGACAATAGTCCCAATAAGACTCCTATTATAAATTCTAATAGTAAATCAATAGTTAGTTTGTATACTAAATAAATTTGACCTACACTTGTTGAGGGGATTATTAGAAAGTCAAAGACTAAGGGTGGTAGGCCAAAGCCATTAGGCCCTTATATTAAGCCCATAGTAAATGAAGGACCCTCATTTATAAATTCTTCTAGTTATAACACTAGAAGTGATGGGGAGTTGTCAAAGGAAGATAAGAGAAAGGTTTTCAGTGGGGATGTTAATTCTGTAATCAGAAAGGGGTGAAGGGCAGGGGGGTAGGCACACAAGAGGTTCAAGAAATGAGACCTTACATGTGATAAGGATTTGTCTATGGGTTTAGGTCTATATAAACACAAAGAGATGTCTTCATGTTCAATGGGGATAAATTCACTTATGCATCACACAGAAACTATCGTGGGCTATGGTAATTTTATCTTACTTCATAATATTTTGATTTCGTATTTATAGGGACTTGGAATTATCACACTAAATTAAATAGTTGGTGAAGGTTAAAAAAATCTTTGGTAATAAGGTTGGATGAATGAAATCCAACTTGGATTAGAAGGTGCACTTGTTGGAGTTTGGAATAACTAAATCTCAAAGTTGAGGTATGGGCACATAAGGGTAAAAGAGGAATCTGGTGAACTACTCTAGAATAGGAATAAAATTGGTGGGCCTTACTTTTCTAAATTAGGTTATGAAATCATAATGTATCATGCAAAGAGGGAATGTTGTTGGTGCTGGACAAAGATATGGAAGGTGAGAGCACTTAAGAAGACAAAAAATTTCATGTGGGTATCTTTGAAAAATAAGGTACCTACTTGGGATATTCTAAAACAGAGGAATGAACATGGACCTAGTATTTTCTATTTATCCAAAAATGATGATGAAAATGTTCTGCATTTATTTTCCTTGTGACATTTCTCATTACAGGTCTGGAAGACATAACTCATGGATTGAAATTAATAATGTGGGGATGAGGTTACATTAAGGAAAGTCTCAAACAATATTTTGAAAGACAAGAACTAAAAAAATTCCTTATTGCTCCTTTCCTTACTTTTGAGGGCATTTTGTTGGTCTGCAATTCAAGCTGATTTGAGGAAAGAACAATGCAAACCAACCAAGTTTCCTCTCAATTTTTTTGTTTTATCATGATTACAAAACAAATGGGAAAGAGTAAAAAATAATACATGTTGGTGAATTAATTATGGATAGATCTAATCCATAGGGATTTTTTACGAAGCCTACTAAGGCAAGGAATTAGAGGTGTATTATATTTGCATGATCAACACTAAATACATTTTAGCATCTTTGGGTTCATGATACAAAAACAAGAAGACGAGGGACCTTTAAGATGCAATCCTCCAGTGGTGTGGGCGTGAAATCTCCTCCCCTCAACCTGAATCAGCTCCTGAATGGTGTTGTCTCGCTCCAAATGCTCCAATGACCCATCAAAATTGCGTTCCTGATTGTGAAAATGGGCCGCGGACTGTGTATTTTTTTTTATGGTTTGCAAATCGTGCACGCGTTTTAGAATTACAAATCGCATGCGCGTTTTAGAACTAGAAAATGCGCACGCGATTTGTAGTTCTAAAATGCGCACGCGATTTTGCTTCCTATCCTACATGTTCCATGCCATGTCAGGATGGGGTTGAACCATACCAAGTGCTATGTCAGGATCGGGTTGATGTATTTTTTGGTAGCATGATGTTATTTTTGAAAACTAGGATTGCATCTTAAAGGTCCCTCATCTTCTTGCACTGACCCAGAATTCATTTTGATAAAAGAAAATCAGTATGGAAAAGTCATTGATCATTACGACATAAATTTAAAATACTAACATAGTTGCAAAACAAGTAAAGAAAAGTTATTTTACCTCATAGTATCCTTGAACTCTATTAAGCAAACTTTTACTCTAGCAGTTTATAAACTCTAAAGAAGTATATCTAGATTTTACACTGTAATAAGCTCCTACTTGTTTAAAAACTTACCTGTTGAACTTGTAGGATCCATAAATCCAGCCGAGCTAGCAATTGCTAAGTAAGCCCCAATTAGAATATAACTTCTCACCTACTTGACAAAATCAAATCATCAGTACCGCTAGAAACAACTGAATGCAGATTATTTACATCACATATCAAAAATTAAATAGTATTAATTTTATATGTGTTTAAGTTAATCATACTTTTGTTAACTGTTTCATTTTTTCGTTAACCGCTAGCAGTTAACAAACTGTGACTATAGACAATTTATGTTACATCAAAAAATTTTAATTTTTGTGAAAATTTGGGGTTATGATAGTTGTGAGGTTTTGACCATAAAAATATTGTTAGCCATTGGGCTTTACATTGACTGATATGGTCATTGGATTTAGTAGTTCCCCCATCCCACCCCCCTACACCACCCTTAAAGAAAGCTAGTACAATACCACCTATAATGTTGCTACCAAAATGTCCCCCTACAAGGTTGTTTTGGACAACCTCCCCATCCAAACCCTCATTTTTACCAAAAAAATCCAAGGCACAAGAAGTGGATATCAATCTTAACAAAAAAGCTAAATTTATTTGTACTCTTAAGCCTCATTTTAGTCTTAGTTTAAAATGGAATGAAGCAACAAGCATTTCAATAATGCTCATAGTGTTTTTTTAGAAAAAAGTGGTTATATTATATTGGGAGGTGTTGTAACCATCATAAAAGGATTCCAAATTACAAAATTCCCTCATGGTAGAAGCAGCTGAAAACGATAAAACTTAAAAACCAAAGGAGACATAGGTGCCCTTGAGGAAGCAACAAAGGCATTTAAGTCAACAAAATGCCCTTGAGGGGGAGCGAAAACATAAAAAGGTGAGACCTTAAACCCATTTATAATAGAGTAACACACTAAGAAACTACCACTATGCATATTAACTGAGAAACTATAACTATGCAGAAAAACAGAGAGGCATGTACATGCAAGACGGCAAGCCAGAGCACTCAGATGACTTCTATTCGTCCGAGCTAGAGGACATACCATTACCGGATGCTTCATGTTTGACAAGTTTGAGAGCAAGCTTGTTCACCTTTATTTCCAGCTCGACTATTTTCCTGGTAGCGAGTTTTTAGTCTACTTGAATTTCTTGCGAAGGAACACCAAATCCTTGTTCACATGTTCCAATTTTCTTCCGCCTTCATAATCAATAGCATTCACTTGAGTCTGCAATGATTTCAGATCTTGTTTCAATTCTCTCACCTTCGAATCCACCGAATTTGGAATGATAGGCACAACCGTGGATGAGGACCCTGCTTCCATCCTAAGTATCAGTAAACTCCTAGCAGCGAGTCGACAAAGCTCTTGGAGATAGCCAAACAGAACCACATCCTGCATGCTTTGGTTCTCAGCATTCCACCCTTTTAAGTCCATGAGACCCAGGGATCTTGGCGTCACCTCAAATTCCAGCATGCGAGAAATCATGAAACTGCTTAAGTGATCTAGATTCGACGCGACTCCTCTCACCTTCCCACTAGATATCATCAGAGTTTCATATGCATGAATAGTAAATGCTACCATGATAACATTCGATGCAACCATCTTTGACAGAACTCCTGCTGAATTCGCCTCAAACGAGAAGCCCAAATCCATGAAAGCCATTAAACCAACGTATCCCCCCAACGTCAAACAATGATCATGCATGAGGTCACCTGTCCTGCAAACATTAAGATGCAGGACAGAGCTATGATAAGGCAACTGTCTTCACACCAGATGAAGAGATATCCCAGGCCAAGATTTAAGTCGAACCTTCTCTTGGCCACATGAACTACACGAGCCAACTGTCTTAGCGGCCCATCGGCATGAGTCATTCAGATGGACTGGTACCCATAGAGGGAGAGCCGATATTAAGCCCTTGGGCCTATGGGGGTGAGCAGAAAGAACCTTGGTCATTGAGAATAAGCTCCCCAAGGCCAAGGGAGGAGCCTTTGTTAGCTTCATAGTCTGCATTAGAGTTGTTTTCCCTCAACACGTGGAAGAAGTCAATTTTTTTGAAGGAGGAGGCTTGCACCACGATCTTGTGAATGAGATGCCTCAAGGCTATATGATTGGGCATAAGGTTTTCTACTATAGCGCAGATAACAATTTTGGAATATCCAATAACAGTTAACTCGAAGATTCCCATTGCCTTGGCTATCCTCAGTCCTTGCCATAAAGCCAAGGCTTCATCCATATTGTTGGTGTCAATACCAAGCCCCCAAGCAAACTTAAATTCCAGTGATCCATCCGGAGTGAAGAAAACTCTGCACCCCCCCCTCCCCTCCTGCCGCCCCGACAATAATTCTCATAGTGTTACTTTGAAGAAGTGGATCAAATGTTTTTACATCTTTGGCCTTATAAGAAGACATCTCTCAAGGAAAAAAACAATTAGTTGCTCAAGTTGTATGGCCCCTATCAAATCTTCCAGCATTACGCTACACTATTGACCAATGTTTGATTCCCATGGCATTTATTTTACATAGTAAAATAGTGATTGAAAACATAGAGGTAAATTCCCAACTTATAATGCTATAAGATGGGCATTCACATGGACACACACATCAAACACAAACAGATTTCATATCTAAGCTTGTATCTATGTACTCTTCGAGAGTGACTTTTACTTGGCACTTTAAGTTAATCACAAAGGAAATTATAGATATGAGTTGAACTTACAACACCAAGACACAATGACTTGTATAACAATATTACAAACCTAGGGCCACCTCCATATTCTTTATAGGTCTACCATTTTTAATGTGTAGGGCCTACTTTTTGTCTACAATATTCAAAGATGAACTAATAAGCTTTTATCATTCACCCCCTTTAAGAAGGCTATGAGCAAGCAAGTTTCTCAAGTCATTGAGACTCGTACAAGTGTAATTGTGAATGGATAAACAATAACAATCAACAATTTGTAAACGCCACTTATAACATTGGGAGACAATAACCAATGTGACTATATTATGGATCCAAACCACCTCCATACTTTATTTGAGGTTTGATGACCTTTTCTATAAATCACATAAAAACAAACTAACGAGAGTTTACAATTCATCACCATTTTAGGGAGGTGTCAATTAAAATAGTGTCTTGGGTCAGTAAGATCACTATAAAGGGGATCACAAGGGAAAATTTGTCAACAACCCATGTAGGCATCACAAGTCATGATAATAAATAACAAGAAAGCTACATATAAACCTTAAACTTTGCAAACTAAAAAATCAAATCCAAGGAATTTTGAGGACATGTCATTTTTAAGAATAATTATGTTTTTTATGTCCTTGATAAGAGGATATATACAAATAGTGAAGGTGTATTAATCATGTTCATACAATGTAATTTTTTGGAATTTTTTCAATAGTTTCTAATAGTTGTTAATATTTCTATTTTTTATTTTCTAATTGGGCAAAAGTAACTGACATCATCCTCAGTTTTCCCTTCCCATGATCTGGTAGTGAGGTGATCTCAGCGTTGGGTGTGGTGGTAAGCTTTTCCTTCCCTTTATCTGCTACTATATTAAATTCATGATGGTGAATGCACGTTTCCATGGAAAAGATCGTTCAACTCTTAAAGCTAAGCATCCATATCTCTCAACCCAAGGCTTGATTGATCCTAAAAGCATGTCGTCATTTTTCAGGATATCATATATTTGAGGCAATAAGCAATGCTACATTGTTATTTAAGAAATTTCCAGAGAACTTCTCACCAATTCACATGGAATAGGCCATAGTCTACGAAAAAAAACTAGGTTATTAGGAGATAACATTTTCCTTTTAGACTCATGAGTGCCTATGAACATGAGGTCCCATTGCCACCATACAAGACCTACATAGAGAATATTTAGGCTATAAGTAGGAGGATATGGTGGGAATATAGATTCCTTATCTTGTGAGTAAGATATGATCCACATTTTGATTTTTGGTATAACAAGGATGGTTCTTAGTTCCCATGCAATGGTCCAAATACAAAATTTTAGAATTTTGACCATAAAACCTATCATTAGGGCTCATGTGACATGTGCGGGACCTTGGGCCATCTCACATGTAGTCCTAAATATGAAATATTTCCTTCTGATTTCAACATGCTAGTTATTTTCCCTCCATCATCCTTTCTTCTCGTTCTTTTCCCCTTTATGTGAAAAGTGACTCAGGTGGCTTCCAATGGACAAAAATAACAATGAGAAGAGAGATAAGGAATCCAAAGTATGAGAGGATGATTGAGATTTTCTAAGGATGGTCGAAATCAAGTAATTTTTTTGCATGTCAAATATATTAAGGGTGCTTCTAGTGTCTTATGACCTTCGGGAAAAAACATGGAAAATTAGCACATGAGAAAAAATTCACCCCTTTAACTTTCCCTTATACCATGACTTAATAATCCATGAAAACAATATCTATCACACCAAACCTTCAAATGACATCCATATCTCACTTATAGGCCAAATATTCCCTCTTTAGGGCATGTGTGATGTCCTAGGTTAACACCAGGCATGTCCCATGAACCCCAAAATTTAATGTTAATAATTTAAGCCTATATTGTTTGAGGTTGGATCATAGATTGGGAAATGATCAAAACCATCCATGCTATTTAAAACCTTAATCAATGGCCACCATATTGAACTCATAGTACAAATCTATGTTATATAGGGTACCTCAAATCCCTCAAATTTCTCTGTCGAAATAACACTAAAAAGGGACGCTACGACGAATCCCTCAAATTTCTCTGTCGAGGTAAATTACTTGCTACCACTACGGTGAATCCCTCAAATTTCTCTGTTGGAATACCCCACTTAGCCACCCATGCTGCATCAATGAAGTTGTGGGTTGCTCCCCCATCAATTAACACACCCACCCTGTGGCCTTGTGCTACTCCCCTGGCCCTGAGAGTATGAAACCTGGGTACTCTGGATAATGTAGCAATGACTCCCCCCTGTGCTTCTCCCTGAAGTGACTCCTCTACGACAATCAATTCCTGGGCATTACAGTAACCAAAGCAATGACAATCATTTTCCTTGAATGTGATGCAAGAGGATTTGGGCCCATGGATGTTATTGATGTTGTTTATAATATAAATCTTGTAGTTAAATCCTTTGGGCACAATGATAGTATTAGATGGATTCTCATTCGTCACAATGATGAGTGGGTTGGGTTCAAAGAATTCCCTCCATATTTCCATGAAATCCAAGTTCTCAACTAGGGTTGTTGCAATAATTCTTTTATAGAGGTAGAAAAAGAGAGAATGGCAAAGATGGATGCATGCAATGACTATATGGTAATCACAAGACATGATAATTATGGCATGTAGTAGAACAAATCAACAGTTGTTGCATGCATAATGGGAAAAATATGAAAATAAAGTTATAACTCAACAAATTAATGGCTAAGATCATCTTGCAAATGGATGACCAAGATGAACTTGAGCATCGTCTTCTCAACTCTTCGCACAATAAAAACACTTACAATGTAATAAAAAAGAACATAACAAGCCAATATTATTAATATAACATAACTAAAAGCTAAACCATAGTAGTAAAAAAGAATATAAGAATTAAATAAATGAGCAAATCTATCTTAACTTAGTTTTTAAGTTCTAATAAACTTGTGCCTCCATTTATTTTTGGTTCTTTGAGTCCTAATATATTTGGGAAAAAATGGATCTTTTTACACCATGCTACCTTATAATTATTTTTTGTTGAATTAATGTTTCAATTGAAACTTGTTGACTCAATTCAAACTAATAATCCATGATTCCATGTCCATTAAAATTTGAACTTATTCATTAAAATGGTCTTGACCATTAGAAGACATTTTAAACAATAATATATTTGTGAAAAAATGATTTTTTACACCATGCTACCTTATAATTATTTTTTGTTGAATTAATGTTTCATTTGAAACTTGTTAACTCTATAAACTTATAATCCATAAATTCAAGTCCAATAAAATTTAAAATTAATGATTAAGATGGCCTTAACCATTAAAACACATCTTAAACAATTTATGAAATAATACACTATTTGATATTATTATTATATTAAAAAAAAGCTAAATATATATCATTCATTAATCCTTGGATGATTTTTATTGTCTCCCTTAACCACACTTTTATAATTATCTTCTTAAAAAATAGATTATTTTTTGTTGAATTAATGTTTCATTTGAAAATTGTTAACTCTATAAACTTATAATCCATAAATTCAAGTCCAATAAAATTTAAACTTAATGCTTAAGATTGCCTTGACCATTAAAACACATCTTAAACAATAATACAATATTTGATATTATTATTATATTAAAAAAAACTAAATATATATCATTCATTAAACTTTGGATGATTTTTATTGTCGTCCTTAACCACACTTTTATAATTATCTTCTTAAAAAATAAGCGGAGATAGCTATGAGAGGGTGGCCCTTATTATTCCTTCTAAAATCAAAAATTAAAAATAACAAAGTTTTTTAGAGTAAAAAATGAAAAATTACATTTAAAATAAGAAAAAAAAGCATGCTATATATATTTTGATTTGTATTGTATTGAGTCTCCTGCTCCTACAACCGTTCAAAAAAAGGAATCCACAGTTGTGTGCACTCATTGATCTTTCAAAATCCTTGAACGGATGCAACAAACCCTCACCGTTTACCTCTCATTTATCTATTTACCTCTCCTTTATCTTGATCTCCTTCATCGTGACCAGGTGGATTCGATGGATCCGACACTAATCTAGTTGGATCCAGGAACCAGGTGGCGGGGTTCTAGCAACACATCTCTATCCGACACGCAGGCAAGGGTAAATGCAAATGCTCACAAGGGTAAATGTAAATGCTCACAAGGGGCCAGGAGGTTGTGCCATTCACGCACGTCAAGTAGTGGCATTCGTGCAGGTTGGGTAGAGCCAATCAGGGAGCTGTGTGATGTAGTCCTAGTGGGTTGGGTGTATCCATTACCCTAGATACTCTAAAGACCCATTCCAAGTAATGAGAAGATACACTGTTTAAACATACCCTCCTGTTCTTCAGACCCAAAATAAAAGAGTTCATATCCCTCAACAAACTGGACAAGGACTTGGTATGTATTTCATTCCATTTCGATCCATTTGTTTTTTAATTTTTCATATTTTTCAAGTTTATTTCTCTGTGATATCACAACTAACCTTTGTATTTGGGTATTAATTTTTGACCATGCATTTGTTTTAGACTATTTACAAAAGGGAAAAAAGAAAACAATTGAGTATTTTTCCATCAAGAGCGTGGGCGAGTCCCCCCCCAAAAAAGGTGCACCAGGAAGTAAGTGTTTCTGATTTACCCATATTCTTGCCCCTGTTACTAAATTCATAATAATTTCAAAGCAATGGTGGCCTCAAACATGGTATGTGCAATATAAACAGGATGATTTAAATTGATAATCCAAACTCATAGTGCGAATCTATGGCCCTGATCATCATTGAGGGTCATTTTGAGTTTAAATTAGGTATGATCGCTAGTAGTTAGTGGGTTTTTAGCTAGTGACCTCATTTGGAGAGGGATCGACATTGTGTCAAATGAGTTATTTAGATTTTAATTCACCCATGTTGATTCCCATTAGAAGCTGGAAAAGAGTTTCTTCTCCTTCCAGTACTGTACTCTTTTGGACATCTGGACTTTATCCTGTAATAAAGCAACAACATATTAAGCACGAACATGGGTAGCATTCCTTCAGCATTCCTTCATCCTGTTTGGACTCTATGCACATGCTACCTTGTTATGAGATTTTTCATATCATAGCTTAGTGTTCCTACATTTTTTATAAGCCATGTTCGGAGACTTTTAGCCTAGCCCGTTCTAGCTTGTTCCGGGTTTTTGCACATCCCAAATTGTTCCAACTTTAATTCAATTACATACAGAAACACCAAACGAAGACCCAGTATCAGTAGCACAGCCAAAGATGGAAAACCGCCACCTTGATCCAGCAACTTACGTTGCTTACGTCGATGCCTACCTAGTGATTGTATTGATTATCAAGTTGACTCTTGATTCTTGAGAATTAACAGCCCAGGATTTGGCTTTGGATAACACAGTGGCAACCATGTAGTTCGAAAGAGATGGGCTTCCTTGTGAATCATTTTCTGAATGACCATCTTTCCTAGAGCCAAATGAACCTCATCTTCTAGAAATGGAAGGACTTTCAAAACTACTTTTGACAGGTGACTCGAGATGTTTATGCTTACTGGGAATAGAGTCACCATTGATGCCTTTCTATGCTGAAGCATTTTTGGGCTTGCTGCTTTTAGGTGAACTTCTTGTTAACTGATGAATTAGGGGTGGTCTGTCAACTTGAATTGGCGTAGAATCAAATGCAACATTCAAACCCTTCTCTAGCTTACAATTGCCATTGTCAGCTTCAACCCGAGGCTGAATTTGATCTGAAGGAGAATCCAAGTTTGTTTAATGCATTTCCCAAATGAACCGAAACATAATCTACAGCAGAGCTCAATGTACACATAGAAATATTAGCTTCAACTTTAGTCTGATAGGAGACGGAATCCATATCCGAAGTTAACAACTCTTTAAAGCTATGTGTAGATTTTTCAGCTTCAACTTGATCTGATATAGAACCAAATGCTACATTCAAAGTCTTGGGTCTTTCAATGTTTTCCTCAGTCTAACCCAGTACAAAATTTGTTACTGTATTTGAAACAATACTCAAGTTAAATTGGGAGTTCTCAGCTTTAACACCATGCTGACCCAAAACAGAATCCCTTGTTGTGTTAGAAACCTTGCTCAAGTTACAATATAAATTATAAGCTTCATCCTTTGACTGATCCAAAGAATTCATTGTTGAAATCGAGTCATCTCTTGTCTCCATACTCAGCTTCTTTGAAACAGAATCCAACGTAGAATATGACACCCCTCTCAAATGCATGGGATTTTCATTTAGAGGTTCAATCTGGCATGAAACGGAATCAAAAGTGGAGCTTGATGCTTTTCTTGAATCACAAATGTAGTTCTCACATTCAAGCTTGGGCTTATTAGAAAGATAATCCATTGTTGAATTTGTTATTTTTCTTAAGCTAAGCTCAGGATTATCAGATTCAGTGTTAGACTTACTAGGAACAGACTCCAGAGTTGGACATAGCATATTTTTGAAAGGGAAGCTTGACTCATTAGAAACAGAATCATAATTTGAAGATTGAATATTTTGCAAGATATCATATCCCTTCTCATTGTTTTGTTCATGCTTACTTGAAGCCAAAGAAGATGTTGGCATATGATCTGATATTAGCATTGATCACTAACTACAATTGAAATCCACAGCTTCAAGATCGTCCTTAGTCAAAACTAAAGTTGACACTTGTTTCAACTGTTCGCTCAGCCGATCTGGAAGAGAATCCAATACTGAATTTGGCAACTTATGTATGCTATGAACCTCATCTGAAGCAGAATCTGATGTTGATGTTGAATCAGATCCTTCGGTTACCCTTGCTTCTGTGTCTAGGTATGAAACTGCTCGTCTTGGAACTACTTATTTATCTGGTTATGCTATTTTATATGGGACTGGTGGTTTAAGATAAGCTGCTACTGCCTCTACCACTACCTCTATACCCTATGCCTTTGCTTATGGATTTGCTGGTGGTACCGATGGATAAACATAAGCAACTGGGTTTGCTATGTATGGCTTTGTAGCTATCCTTGCTTTTCATTCTCGATTAAAGGCTTACACTAGTGCTTAATATAGTACTGAAGCTGCTAGTGCTAGCTTTGGGTTTTCCATATCAGATGATGTGTACTATGATGCTTATGGATAAGGAGCTGCTACTTTAGCTCCACCTAGGTATTATGTATATTAAACTGCTTACTCAAATAACTCAACCTAATCACCTGAATATGCAATGGCGGTGCGCCCACCTCTTGGTCAACTTAAGAAAGAGAAACATAAATATCGCTGAGGACTACTGCTTTAACCTACCACTTAATAAAGAGAAAATACCTCCACTCCTTTGTCTGCACATATAGGATCTGAAATGGGCTATGGCTTTGCATTTTTGAAAGCTAACCCGTTGGGAAAATAAGAGATATAAGCAGCATCAATATTTAGCCCTCACTTTGTATAGCCTCAGGAAAGGAGATGGGGAAGGAGCTGTTAGTCGTAGGGAGGGAGTTCAATCTATGGATACTGGGCATTCTTTTATAATTAGAACTTTTTGGTTCCAGAGCGAGGAGCAGCGTAGGAAATAGTAACTATGCACCTAGAGTAGGGTCATCGAGTAGGAATACAGGAACGTTCCGGATGTGCCGGTTCACCACGGCATTAACCAATAATAATTAACTGATCTGCCGGACCTAGGTCAAATTCATGCTTTTTTCTTCCATAGTTCACTCTGACTACTTCCTTTAGTGTAGAAGGTGCTCCAAATGCATGCGTTACCCCCTACAGCCGCCTGATTTTTTTTCCCAGCTTTCAATAAGTAAAAATTTAGAGAGAGGATAGTATAAGTTTGTTTTCATTGACGAAGGAACCTAATTTTATACTCTTTTCACAGTAACTAGTATCTGCTTCGGTTCTTATTATATTGCCCCTATTATAATATTCCTTTCAACCTAAATCCAATATAGAGTCTCTTTCTTGGCAGGTGTAACCTGGCTCGTGTTTTATCCTGAACTAAAAACTACAACCGAATACACTAGCAACAGTGAAGATAGTGGGTAATATTGAAATTGAACTATAGTAGGGGCCGTTCCATTGATCAAGTTGCTCCTGTGGGACTATAACCTATTTCCCATTGAACTAGTATGAGGAGAGCGAACTATGAGGAGAGCGAACTAAGAGCTCGATTTTTTAGGGTTAGTATGGAGAGTAGGCGACCTGGCAAGTGAGATTTACTTCATCCTTCATCCATAGTGAACTGAGATTGGGTATTATATATGGGAGTGAGCTATTGACCTGACCATTTGTACCGGGGCCCACCTGGTGCCGTCGACGGTCGATCTCACCCCGTTAACCTCCATCGGGTCACTCCTCCACTGGCGTTGCCTCTTCTTCAGCGCCTCTTCTCCGACGTTCACCTTTTTGAAAGTCCATTGTCGTCCGTCGCCATGTCAGTGGTCTGTCAGGACAAAATCAACCGCCGAGATTAGATGCATGCAGTTAATGCATGTCCAGCTACTTGCATTTGAACGTAGCGTGCCCGACTCCCCTCCCCTGCTTCCTTCCTTACTGCGCTCGACCACACCATGACTCCCCTCCCCCGCTTCCTTCAAATGCAAATGGTTGGGTCGATATCTCACTCCTTATATATGTAATTATATAATTTTGTTTTTATTTTCTCTTTTAGGAGATGGTTTCCACTGGACAGGGGACACGGATTACATAGGAGGGAGAGACGTTGGGACTTGGGTTGGAATTTAAAATGACGGACACCCGTTAAAATTGCCGGTAGCAAACAAACTCTGAAATGTTTTCTATATTCTAAGCCAGATTTTGACGGTCTCGACAAAATCTGCAGATGAATCACACGTAAATATAAATTTGTTATTCACATGTAAATATAAATTAGTTGTGTTAAAGTTTGTATGTTTAGTTCGTATTAAAATATCTGTATGTAAAAGTATAGCTTATGGTACATGTAAACATTTTGTAGGCATCTTGGAAACAATACACAAAGAAACTGCCCGTTTCATGGCCATCAAATCCAAACCCAAACAGGACAAAAAAGCTTGGGTATTTTCATCTGAGGATATGTAGAGCATGCATTACCTACACTCATCAATATGTGAATCGACGAGACTTTATTAGCCATTCGTCTTGGACTCCAAGCATGCTCTCTGCAACGACGTTCTCCTTGATGGGACTATCGTGCATAGAGGAACTCGAGTGACTCACCACCCGTACGCCATTGGTCATAGCGACACCATCTAGGGTATTGAATTCCTTGAATTCAAACCAGAAATATGGTTGAACAAGGATGGGCATTTTATCGTGCAGAGTCCCTTCAAATTCGCAGTCTTCCAAGGCAGCGCGTGGGTCTGTCAAATATGGTGTTTATTTAGATGAAATATGTTGCGGAAACTATGGTTTCTATGTTCAGATTGAAGCACTTGGTTGAATATTAGGCTATTCTATCTCATCACTTTTCATAGCTTTTTCAAGTGGAGACTTCTTTCTTTGTCTTTTGTCATTCACCTTTTCCTTTTACATCACCTTTAGCATACAAATGTTTCTTTTTGCAGTTGATCAAGATCCAACAAGAGACCTATGACAATGGATTGTCAAACTTAATTGACACACCAATATCATGATAAACTTAACAAACTTTGACAATGTCATTACTTGACTCACTTAGCTTGGACTTCAAACTTCACTTTAACTTGAACTTCAACATTAATGACTTGACTCCAGCTCTTTACCACGATAATCTCTCAACTTTTAACTTAGTACTACACCTATCCACAATTCAAGTAGGATCAACAATATTATTTCGATGAATTGTTAACAGACTTTATCAATACAAGAAAATGCCTCAACTGAGAGGTAATAGACTCAAGAACCCCCTAGATATTTTTATAATACCAGAGCACTTGGGCCATAATCAGTACAATTCCTTATTGCTATCAAAATAAAAGACAGGCTATCTTAGCCCACATCTAAGAAAATATGAAAATATATTTTTATATTTAGTATCCAAATTTGAAACAAATTTGAGTTTTGTTTTATAAATGTCTTTTTTTAAACCAAAATCATAGAACTGAATTAGCAAAGTTATGTATTTTTATGATGAGGTCAATGAGTCTCCAAAAGAAAAATGTCCAAGGAAAATAGGGTTATTAACTTATTGTAGATTGACAAAACTAGTCCATGGGGTTTCTTTGACAATGCTAGTCAAGGAAACCTAGTGAGATGTGGTGTTGGGTATGTTTTGTTTACCTCAGATGCTATCACTTTCCCTTTCCAACTTGGTCTAGGAATGCACTCAATCAACTAGGCAAATTGAAAGCTTTGGCTCCTCTACTCAGCAAAGCTTTGGAGAAGGGGCTGAAAGGTCTCCTTGTCTATGGGGATTCTGAGCTGAATATTGATTGGGAAAAAGAAAATCATAAACGCATAACTTATTCCTACAATAAGTTTTTAATTAGATCAATCTCCTGATGGGTAGATTCTGTATTTTACCTTTCATCCATGTTTACAGGGAACACAACATGCAAGCAGACATGATTTCAAAGAAAAAATTAAAGTTGTTGAAGAAGTCTTGGTGCTAGTGGAAGATGGAGAGGATGGGAATCATCATCAAGGGTTAAGATCCCAAACCCTTCCTCAACTAGTCTTTATTTCCTTGTTTTATGATGTGATTTTTTATGATAAGCACCAATGTTTCCTCCTGATGGTTTGGGTTATATTCTTGATGTGATAGACTGTTTCCTTTTAATAGCTCTGACTCTCCGAGCTAGTTTTTGAATTTATGGAATTTTACAGAGCCTCTTGGTGGGAATTTAACTTTTGATGCAATGAAGCTATTTGCTTGGAGAATAACTCATATTGGAGGAGGAATACTAAGCATTGAACCTTAGATGGCATAAGGACACTTGGTTGCTTGCATGGAGGCTAGTACTAAATGATTTAAAACTCAAAATCGTACTCATAATCGGTCAAAGGTCCACTAAAACTCGGCTTGGTCCACCAGAACTCAGTTCGGCATTGGACCAGCTAGAATTTATGAATCAATTCACTCAAATATACATAACAATTAACTTTTTAATGAAAAAATATACTTAATTGGGATTCATTTTCTTGGGTTTCCTTTAGAATTGAGTTGAAGAGAAATTTATATTCACTATGATAAATTAATAACTCAGATTTAGTGCTAACACTGAAAAGTCATAGGAAATAGATCGAAAGAACCTCAAGTTTGAAGTGAAATTTTCGAGTTTGTAATAAAAGTCAGAGATACATGACAATAAACTCTTCAATGGGATTCAGGAGCAAGAGGGAAGAATCAATGTGGAGATAGGTGATGATACTACTTATCTTATGAGTGGAATGGCCTTCATTTCCTACTAGATTCCATCAAATATTCAATGTAGAGTTGGATTTGAAGGATAGTGTTCCACTATCAATGATTGTAGTGTAGCAAGTTTGAAAATTTTGGTTAGAGGTGTGCAAGATGATGGCCTTTCTATGTTGTTTGTTTCTCCTATGGAATTTGTACAAAAAAAGGGAAGCTAAGTGAGACTTCTAATTTTGAGGCATATCCAAAGCATGTACAACAGTATTGCATGAAGGTAGGTTCAAAATTTCAAAGCATATTGTGGAATTAGTGGTTGATTCCAAACATGCCACTAATGTAACCTAAACTGTGAGAAAGAGTTGTTGAGGAGATAATGGGAAGCATTTTTTAGTTACATAAAGCATCACCTTGGTGCTTGGGATTTACACTTCTACGGGCACTAGATATTGTTGTAATAGTAAGCAACACATAATCCAAGAAATAGTAGAAGAAATAAGCACAGAATGGTGGGGAGATATTTTAGATAAGCTCTAAAGGATTCTAACCCTTAAATATCAAATGGGTTTGAAAAAGACTACATGCTAAGAAATTTGCTTAAAAATTTTAAAGGCAAAAGTCATCAAAACAATGTAATCTTTGATAGCCCTCTCATGGAGCTTATAAAAATATCAAAATTTAATCCCAATACTAGTTGCTGTACAACCTTGAAATAGTGCTACCTTATAGCACTTCAAAGATTCATTGACATGATAAACGAGAATTTGAAAAGGCATTTACTCCTGCGAACATGGATGGGGCTCCCACGAGCCTCCAATAAAGGGGAAATTTTTGGAAGTAGAAAAGAAGGAAAGATTATTTAGTGCTCTGTTTGCATAATAATAAACACGAAAACAACATGGCAAAAGACAAAGCTAGAGAGGACGTTGGTTAAAGAGAAATCTTGGATTGCTTTGCTTACAAAATTGTGGAGGCAAAAATATCCTCTTATTTGAACCCTTCTTTCATTGTCATTTCTTCAACAGATAGTTGGAGAGGAAAGTTTAAGGCTCTGAAGGTGACCAAACTGTCATAATTGTTTCTTTTATGTGAACCTGGTGGCTACAACATCAACTTGGCTTATCAAATCATTAATTTATCCACAAAAAGAACCTGTAGAGGTCCTTTCACTTTTATTGCAATCAACTCATCTATAATTCCAGGGAGATTAACATACTATTCTCTAGCTATAGTCTCACACCTCACATTATCCACATTGAAATCAATCAACTACTTCTTTATTTCAACCTTCGAAACTTGAGCAAGGATGTTGAATTTTGCTAGGAAGAATCTATGGAAAATGAACCTTGTGAGATAGTAGGGTTTACCTTCAGAGCCATATACTAGAGTGTAGGTATATTGTTTCTCATAAAAATATTAACCTGTTTCATCTTTGAAATCTCTTGGCTTTCGTATTAGGTGGTCTATCTCTTTTCCAATGAATATTCTCCTGAATCTACTTACAATTACAAACACATCTTAAACCTTGTAGAAATGAAATGGGGCCATATGTCTCCATAACAACAGCTACCATAAGTGCAGTAAATACCTGACATTGGCCAGGGTCTATATTAGGATTTATGGTTATCTTCTCAAATACATTGCAGAAAAGTAAGGTGAAAACCAGATAAGAAATGAAATATCTTCTTGTATTTTTTAACTGTGCCATTTGGTGTGCTACAGATTATTGATCCGCAATCAAAATTTGCTCCCTATACTGGGTGTAATAAATAATATATGTGACATACCTTGGCATCACCACTGTAGACTTATGTTCAACCAATCGACCAAGATTAGCCTCCTTGGGGAATGTTTTTTCCTCATTCGACATTTCTAAATAGAAATTATTGACTTCTCTGAATCTGTTGTTTGCTCTAATTCTTCACCTTGATTACCTTCACCATCGAGTTTCAATTGCTCAGAAAATTTCCAACATTTTGGTAGTGATGGGCCTATGCATTGATACAAGTATCCTGTAGATGTCCTGTTTGTTGATAGATTTGACATTGGAAAGTTTTATTCACGTAATCCAAAACCTGGATCCATTTATATTATTCTCAATTCGGTTTCATTTTGTTTGGAGGAACCTTACTACGTCTATCTCAACATAGATACGAGCTAAGTGCAGAAACCTAATATAGCTCTCTCAACATCTATTGTTATATAGCTTCCCAAAGTATTTCCAATATCCTCAAGAATTGATAAATGCCCGAAATGTAATGGTAGATTTGGGAGTTGAACTCAAGCTGGAATTCTAGTGATTGACAAAGTGTTAGGGTCAAAGACTAGAAATCATGGAGTAATAAAAAGTCTCACACTTCCCCAAAACTAGGGACCCTCAAACACTTTATGATAATCAACATGATTGAAAAACAAAACAATAAAGAAACCCTTAGGACATGTTGTCACTGTTACACTCATTTTGCATGGGTACACATAGTGCCGTGCAAATAATAAATGTTAATGACTCATAAATGTCGAAAACATTCCTTGAGATCACTTGAGATTAGAAAATTGTGGTGAAACATTAATCCTTCAAACATTACTGTAATAAAAACAAATATCAAATCAATTCTAATCTTGTATCATTAGTAAGTGTCAAAATTTTATGAGTGTCAAGTGCTGATATAAATTTTCTGAGTGTCAAAATCATACACAATAGTCATTTCCAGCTCTGTACAAGTCTTATTTTCGCTTGAAAATAAAGGTATTTCTGAATGAAGGTTTCTTACAATCATTTTTTCCAAGCTTTAGCATCATTATATAGTGTGTTGATGACTTAAAATTACAACAGTACCCTCTTATTGCCATATAGTGTAAACAATGGTTATTTTACTTGAATATCATTGTATTCTCATTTAAGGATGTGTCTTCATGTCCTCTTATCATGGGTCTCTTAATGGAATATGATTAAATATCAAACCTTAAACAAACATCAACACCAAAATCACAGTACTTCATCATTTAGAAATTATTATTGTTCGTCAATTCCAGCTGGGGAAGTGTGGGATAACGTCTCGAAGGCATTAAACATAAATGTAGTTTCCCACGAGTAGGCATCATTCTAGAACCAGTGGTTAGTAAACATCTATTCGATGAGATTTTTGGCAGTTCTTTGTCTGATGGTTTGGGAAAGTTTTTGGTTTAGAGTGGGTAGGAATATTACAGTACCTAGGTTTTTCCAGAGTACATCTCCATAAATGGGAAGTATGCTCTAATAGAATTAGGTATGTTTATAAATTGTGTTAACGGAGTAAATGTTTGGTATTTGTATTATAAAATAAAATGTCTTAACATTAAATAGGATCCATTCATGTTATGTCCATAAATAAGTGCAAGGAATTTGTTTATGTTGCGAGTAGAAAATATGCACTATCTTATTTCAATTGTTGATGAAAATCGAAGTTGGAATGTTTTCCTTCTTAAGAGTCAACAAACTAAATATGGTTTGAAAACTTTGAATTAAGAAAATAGAAAACTAATTATCCATTGTTAAGATTAAAGACTGCGTAGTAAGAACTTGTACCCAACCATCATACATATATTTGACTTATTTCCTATTATCCATTGACTTATCGCTTGGTAGCAATGTCGTAAGAGGTGAGATTGGTTGGTGAAGTGGGGAGATGCTATTTCCCACACTAGGGTTTGGATCCTCTAACAGGTGACATATTTCCCCAAGCGGACTGATGTTCCTTGCAATATTGGTGTTTCCTAACCATTTATCCTTGTGGATACTCATTAGCTTGATGGAATAAGGAACTTTGTTCATCCCATGGTGGATGGTATCAATGTGAAGCACCAACCATTGGGTTCATCATCCTCTTTTGATTCTCCTTATTGCTCCAGTTATACATGTATTTAGTATGATCATGCTTATCTTCTATATCCTTGGAATCCACACTAAGATAATTGTTGTTGATAGGTCTCATATAGTGGTACACTTATGGTTGCTAGGGAATAGTGATTTTTCCAATCCCATTAAGCCAATTTCCTGAGTTTTGTTCAAAATTCCTAGAAAAGGTTTATGGATTTCATAACCTACTTGATCATATATTATGAACTTATACAATATATCATCCTTTGTTGACCATTAGATACTCAAAGTTGTGTATTGATCCTTTTTACCATTATAGAGGACTCTGTAATCTAGGTTCCGAAATTCTTAAAGGGTGCTAGCTCAATGAAAGAGTGCCTGCCTTACAAGTAGGAGGTTGGTGGTTCGATTCCTCCATTCCCTAATGATATTATAATATCGGTTCAAACAACTAAATTATTAACCAAATAGTAAGAGATAAGTGACCAAACAATGAGAGAAGCAATTAAACAAAATGACCAAAATTCGTATATAAAATTACTAAAAACAACTACATTATTGACTAAAAAATGAGAGATGCGAAACTAGGCATTAAAGATGATGCAACATGTGGCGCTAACGATGAAGCCAAACATGGCATTGATATGGTAGCAAAATAAGACACGAAACTAGGCATTAAAAATGATGCAACACATGGCGCTAATGATGAAGCCAAACATGGCGTTGATAGGGTAGAAAAATAAGACGTTACTTTGGATGCAAAACATGGCACTACATAGGAAGAAAAATATGGTGCAACAATAGAAGAAAAACTTGGCGTCATTTTGGTAGCAAAACACAATGCAAAAGTTGGTGTAAATTTGGAAGCGAAAATTGGCACACATTTGGAAGTAAAACATGGTGCAAAATGGGATGCTAAAGTGGCAGAAAAAATGGATGCTACTTTGGATGCTAACATGGTGCTATTAAGGATGCAAAAATGGTGCTAACGGGGATGTCATTTAAGAAGCAAAGGCGGACACTCACTAGGAAGCAAAATAAGACGTTATTTAGGAAGCAAAACTTGACGTTGTTTAGGAAGCAAAGTTGGACGCTATTCTGGAAGCAAAAAAATAGATGCTATATTGGACGTCATAAAGGATGCTATCTAGGAAGTAAAAAAAGACGTTTTTTGAGACGCTTTAATTTTTTTCCATGGCGCGTCCCATTTAGCATCTAGTTTGACCACTCAATGTAAAAAAAAATTACACTAAAAATGGTCGCTATTTCCAGGATTTGTTGTAGTGTCAGCACTCTATTCATATTTTATTAAAACCTTAACTAGAAAATAATTTGATGAAAGGAATGAGTACAAAATAAAAGCATTTACCTGTGAGTAAGAGGTATTTGGAGCCGAGAAGGAACAGTCACCTGCTTGAGTGAACTACACTGAAAAGCAAGAAAACCCTCATGCCAACCCTATGATAGAGGAAGCAAAGATACAACACTCAATCTCCTTGATGTTGAAGCAAAGAACGGACGGACACAAGGGTAAAACCAGTTTTAGGTTTCGAGCTACGTGAAGGAGTTCAAAACCACACACACCGTGTTCTCTTAACTCACTGCAGAAACTGAAAAGCACCTACTACGAAATGCTAAACCACATTGCAAATTATTGCAGACTTAGTACCAAAGGTTAAGGAAGAACAAGCCTCTCATGGCTGCAAAGAGTTCTCACATCGCAGCTTGCAGGAAACAAACCCTCGAAGAAAAATGCAAGAGAGTAGGGTTTCGATGTTTTATAAGTCAACCAATGAATGGTGGAGACTTATCCACGTACCCTTCTAGAAATATAACCAAGAGTGGGTCGATTTATATAGTCAACCCTGCACATTCGAATGTAAATGTCACATACCCCAATTTTGTAAAATTATGTAAATTGTTTTATTATATTCCTAAGACATTATGTTAAATTTAATGCTAAGTAGGAATTGATGACTCAGCAGAGTCAACAAAAATGGAGTGTAATTCAGAATATTTTATTATTAATAAATAAATTGTGGAGACAATAGCATGGGAGAGCTGTTAAAAAGAGGTTACTGGTCAAACTGGTGGATGGAACTAGGTGGAAAGGCAAAAGACAAGTGGCAGCATCCTCAAACACTTCCTAAGTTGCAGGTGGCAAATTCCCTATATTTGGGGTCATGATTCCCCAAGAAAGTGGAATCAGAGCAGGTGGCTCATTAAATGACAGTTAACCCAAAAAAGACCTAGGCAATCTTTTAAAAGTACTCAATGAAGAGAGCTGAGGCTGCTCAGATATTTTCCAGAGAGAATTCATTCAGGTGAATGTTATTCAGGAAATCCATTGAGGAAAGAGGGAAATATAGTAAGGAAGTTGTTCTAAGAGGATTTGCTGCAGTAACTTGATTTCATTACAGCTATTTGGATGAGAGAACTGACTGATAGTTCTGAGTTAATACCGAGTTTGAAGACTGGTATCTGACTTTGCTGCACCTAGTTCCAGCCAGGGAGACCAGAGCAAGCTCGGGGGTCCTGAGAAGTAGCTGTCTGAGCGCTCTCCAGGAGTTGGTAGGGAGGAATGAACTCCCATTGCTGTTGTTGTCCCAGTTAAAATAGGTTCTGTCACTTATATGACAGAAGAGTTAGCTAATTTAGTAATGTGAAAATCTCAAGTTATCAGTAGTTAATCTGTTAATGAAATTAAAAAATTACTATTTTTTTCCACATCTGGGTTCACCAAACCGTACTCCAGCACAGTATCTCGGTATTAAGAAGTAGTATCCTTCTGAACCGAGTTTCCTATTTAGTTACTTTTAGTAACTACAAGTGTTTCACAAATTCATAAGTTAATTTCTTATAGTCTTAAAAACTACTTCCTAGTACTGTATTTCTGTTTTCAGTAAATTCTACTGTAAAGGATAGATAGTAGAAATTAGACTAGAATTCATACTGTTTACTAAATAGTTTCCTTCGTTATATTTCAGATAATTTCATTTCTGAAAAATTAACTCAAAGCAAGAACAAGTTATAAAGCTACTATTCTTCTATTCCGAATATAAACATGATAATATTTGTACTTACAGAACATTTGTAAGTAAACATTATAACTAAGAGAATAAACTAATTACAGCAGAATATAGACAGTATTAATATAAAAGCTACAGAAATGTCAGAAAGATAATATATTCATTATAGTAGTAGTAAGGTATTTTATTTTTGTTTTCTATTAATTTAAAGTAGGATCTTATTACTATAAATATTCTCCAGAATTAAACTTACTATCTGAGCTGCAAGTAATTCACAGTTCTAAATCTTACTTCTTTTAAGGGTATAACTGTGCAGCAGTAAATACTTTTCCTTATTCATAAGGAGGACAAATTTTAAATCTGATACAGAAACCCTAATGAAAAATATTTGTTCATAGTAATTAAACCTAATACATTTTGCGCAGGAAGAACAACATCATAATGCTATCTTCTTTATGTTATAAAATAAATTGAGTAAATATTCTGAACAAATATTAATATGTGTACTCTTAAGATAATCATAAATAGAGATAAAATTAAAATGCTGAACTTATATAAGTACTGTCATAACTAAGAAAAAGTAATTAAATTATAAAAGAAATAGACAGTATGGTGTAACTTACACCCAAGTTAATTAATAAGTACTATGTTAAATAAACTTACGAAAACAAACTAAGGTTATTAATATAGAATCTAAAGTATTCACAGAGAGCTAAATGGTTATATAAAAGTAAATTTATTTTATGTAATATAAGGATAATATTACTATTAACATAGGTAGCATTCTATTTCTGAAAGTAAATATTAGGTTTATTTGAGCTTTAGTGTAAGTATACTACCAGTACTCAGTTTATTTGCAAAAAGGAAGAAATTAAAAACCCTATATTATTATCAAGGTATAAAAAAATACATCTTATACAATTTCTTATTAATAAGAAGGTTAAATTATAAACTATATAATAACACTTATTTTTCAGTATACAAATTAAAAGTTTACGTGTGCAGTTATTATAAACTTAATCAATAACCCTAATGTTATAGCTGCCTTCTTAATTTAATTTTCAACATTTAAAAGAAATAAGAACAATATTGTTATCCTTCATTGTAATTTAGGGTTAAACCCTGTAAAATCTATTTTATTTACAAGTAAATCAACTAATGGTAAAACTAACAGTAATTTATACTCACAGTTATATTTAAAAGAATAAAACTTAAACAGAATAAGCAATCAAAACTTCCATAAGCATAAGCAAGTAAGATTGCAGGAAACAGATTTCAGTAATATTTATGTGTATATTAACCGAGGGTAAACACCCTAATTTTTACAAAATACACAAGTGTAATGACTGTAAACAAAAGCCAATACCTTAGTATTAACCCAGAGCAATACAAAGAAGATTACGCAGTAAGGCTTGCAGCCTGTTCAGTATATTAACACATTAATAATTAAAAACAAGTTTCTACACTCACAGTCGAAGCCGGAGAGCTCTGCTTGAGAGCTAGGGTATTAACCCTTGATGCATAAACATCAAAAACAAACAACCAAATCCATGGAGGTTAAAAAAGGGCCGCAACGACCAACCCATCGTAATCCCTTAAGGATTCACACAAAGTGGATATGCCGTGAGGAGACCAGGGCTTACCGTGGCCCGTGTTGCTGAAACCCTCATCCCTTTTGTTTGCAAAGGAAAGTAACAGGTATATGTCTTCAAAACCATTTTCAGAGCCGACTGTTAGTTACTTTAATAATATAAGAAATGTAATAACATTTGTGTTAGCTCGACATTAAGAAAATGATTTATACCTAGTTACCGTAGCAGTGGATATTTATACACGGTGATGCCGCGACCAGCTTGAGCAAAGAACCTGCCAATCGATGGCAAAGGAGCGACGTTGAAAACACCCTCAACCTTTGACAGTGAAATAAACCCCAACTAACCGATGGATAGGTCAAACCTTACAGTTGGAATCTTCTTTCCTAGAAAATAACCCACCGTCTACTTACAACATAAGCCACGTTCCATTTAAGGAGGAATCACTCTCATGGGAACGAAGAAAGGGAAGGACGGTCACGAACCAGAGCCCAAGCTTAACAACGAAGGAATCGCAGAGACAAGCAGCGAGTCATTCAACACCATAATCTCCCACTCAGTGCAGAAGCCGAGCTCACGATGAGCTGGAGCAGTAGGAGGACTAATAGCAAACAACGCACAACAAAAATGGACCAGGAGGGTTTGCAGAGCGGCCAAAGGCCCAAGGGAAAAGGAGAAATGATGAATTAGGGTTGAGTCAACAGTTATATAATTCCAATGCATGGCTGAAACGTGACCACGTAGTACTTCAAATACTTCACATGCAGTGGGTAAAACTCTAAAGTTCCATGACCACATCCTTTGACTGATCTATTAACCAAATCATCGCGTGGAGATCCCATAAGGTGCATTATACCATAGTATCCCTGTGATACGATTTCAATCACATATCATTAGAATTATGTTGATAAAACATTACTCTATAGATATTTCTCATTATGTTTAATCTCGTATACACAGGTATGGAGAATAGTTTAAATTATAAGAAGTTATAAGAGTATTAAAGTAATGTTAAGTCGTGGTTGTTACAAACTTGCCACTAGTTTGCCAATTACCTTAGTCTCAAATGAAGGTAAGAGACATAACTTTTCTTTAAAGTATATAATTGATGGTATTTAAATTATGTTATTAATCAATTTGATTTTTGGCTTACTCTAGTCTTTACCTTTGATACTTGTTGATAGATTAATGACCCTTTTAATAGTCTTAGAATCATTGTGGTGACAATTAGTCTTTTGTCGCTTTCTAAGTTCAAAGCATTTATGAAAGAGGTTATAAATTAATGTATGATAGGTAACTTGGATATACTTAACCTTCTTTGTTTGATAAAATAGTCTTGAAAACTCATAAAGGGGTTAAATATGATAAGTCTAGGACTGTTTTTAAAAGGTGATTTGGTTTCTATCCAAAAGTCAATTTTTGAAAATAGAGTAGCATTCCAAACATTGCAAACCCTTAAAATTATTAAGGGAAGACTTAATTCCAACAATAAACTTGTATATGCTAGCTATTTAAATAAAGAAATAATTATTACTTTCTTACTTTCACTTTCTGTATGAACATTAAATGGATTCATACTCTGTAGACTTGTTTAACCCAATATTTATTTATAGAAAGGTTAATTGCTATCTCTGTGTGTAGAACTCCATTTTTATAGATTTAGGTCTCAAAGGAAACTGAGTAAAAATGTTACCTTCAGAAGTATGGTAAATCTGTCTAGCATGTTTTGTACTCTCACTAAATAAGTTATTTACATCAAATCATATTGTAAACATCTGAGACTTGTTAAATGCGACCCGTACATCTTACCTGTTTACCTGTAATAGAAGGAAACCGTTGCATTAGCTCGAAAGCTAAGTAAGCCCAGTCCTTCATGACAAACCCACCTTGTGTCGCAAACAGAAAAACAATCAGTAACTGAAAAGAAACTACTCTTTAAAGTAAAGCATAATCAAAAGATAATTCAGTTACATTTCCAGTAACATAAAACTAATCAAACAGTTAATGACCGCATTAAATGAGAATTATGTTTTTTTTTTTTTTTTTTTTGGAATTTTTGGGGTTATGACAGTAAAAATTATCATTGCCAATAATGCAATCCATGCTATTGACGGTATTTTAAATAGTTCACATCGTTTTCCATAATGAAATTTATGCCTTCGACCTTAGTCTAACGTATCTTATGTTTGCTCATCTTATCAACTTGCCATCAAAGATATTATACTGGGTTTTGGAAATAGTATATCAAGAGACAAAAACTTTTAATATATAATTTCATAGTTTAGACTACACCATAGTAGTTACTGGGTAGTAAAACTACTTTAGGATACAAGTAGTATTGTTTGTTATAACATTATATATTAATTGTAATATTACAATAACTTTTGTGTCATGGGTATAACCTAAAGATTAAGATTACAGCTTGTAAAATAGTTGTGTAAGAAGATAATCATCATTGCAACAAATCAAATAAGTTGGTATTGTTACACAACTAGTAAAGGATAGTTAGAGTATTAAAATAATAACATTACGATTTATTTCATAAACTGAAGAGCTCTAAACTTCTCAACCAAAAGACTTAATGCCGATAAAGGAAGGAATCTTCCAGAAGACTCGGAAGATTAAACATTGGAAAAAGTTCCTCTTAAGTAACTAATATTTCATGGTAAACTTGACCTTTGAAAACCATAGGATCTTGTTCATACATAAAGAGCAGTGAACTTGAGTTTTTTTTTTAAACATGACAATAGCAGTAGGATCATTATACAATAGAAGTAATTTTATGACAAGATCATGAGCTCTATGCCCACTGTAAGAATCTATAATTGACTAGGTACTACAACCTTTATGACAGAAAGAAACCTTGGAAGAACTCATTCTTGTAAATAGAAATAATTATGTTAAGATTAAAAGTCATAATGGATTAAATATAAAAACTGTCATAGATCCAAAACAATGAAGGAGTTTAGTTTACCTCATCGAAGTCTTGCATTATATTTATCAATTTATTTACTAGCATCTTATCATGCTAAAGAAATACTTCTCGACATCATACAAAATAAACTCCTACTTGATTATACGCTTACCTGTTGAACCTGTAAGAACCAACAATCCATCTGAGTTAGCAGAATGCTAAGTAAGCCCCAAATTTCAAACATGGTTTCTCACCTACTTGACAAAAGTAAAACATCAGTACAGCTAGCAGCAATTAAATGCATGTCCTCTTTCTATGTCTTATAAAAATTAAAGTTGTATTATTGTTTTCTGTATTTAAAACTAATCCTTAAAAATTTGTTAAACTGTTTCATTTTCTGCTAACTGCTAGCAATTACTAAACTACAATCTAAGACATTTTATGTCACTATAAAAATTTTTAAATTTTTATGAAATTTTGGGGTTATGACAGAACATTACAACATCTACCCCATGCATGGTTTTAAAACCATGTGCAAGGCCCTCCTAAAACCATGGGTTTTTTAGGAGGCCCTGCACATGGTTTTAAAACCATTTGCAAGGCCCTCCTAAACCATGTACAATAAAACCATGGGAACATTACAACATCTCCCTCATATTGTGTTGTTTTTCTGACCGACATTTTTTTCGTGGATAATTAAGTTTTAAATTTTTTATTGTTTTGTTAAGAACAATACAACATCTCTCCCATATTAGGTTGTTTTTGTGGCTGACATTTAATTTGATGGATAATTAAAATTTTTATTTACAAGTATAAATATTCTTTTATTTATTCTTTATTGTAAATCATTTTGAAACATAAATATCTTAGTACATTATGATTGGGATATATTTACAAGTATAAATATCCTCGTGTTTATTCTTTATTGTAAATGATTTTGTATAAGTATCAAATATTTTGACAATTAAAAAATAAATCAATATCTTCTATCATTTTTTTAAATTATTTAGAAAATAAAAATAAAAACATATCAATATTTTTTATTATTTAAAAATAAAAAAATATCACCTGCCGACACTAATACATAAAATAAATTGCCCGCTGGAACTTTCCACGATATTTTTAGAGTGCTTTTCAAAATATCTGATTTGCTTTTCCGGAATAATTGAACAACACATGGTGACCTGCCATTCACTCTCACATGTCACAAAAAATTCCGAAAATTGTCTCAGATTTTAATGGCGAAACATATTTATGTGCTTAACTACAACCCTATCAACTATTCACAGTAGGAAATGGATTTTAGTCTGCTCACATCAACATATACCAAACAATTAACAAAATTCCATAATGAAAGACCTCGCACCTAGTTGTTATGTTAATGATTAAATCAATATGCCAACTTTGTACAAAAAATTAAGGCTAACCTCTTTCCATGCAAACATGTTTATGCTTTTTCCATGAATCGATCTGTACAAACTACGACTAACCGAAGCTTGAGATTCGGGAGTTTGATTAACGCTATGGAATTCATAGAACTCAAGTGAAAGGTTCAGTATGAATACGTGTCCCTTCAACTGTGCTAAAAACGATACTACCCCACACTACAGACCAATAAAGTTATGCTGTCATTTTATTTTTATTTTCATCATGTTCTCATTGATTGAATCACGACAAAATCTACATCATAAGTAAATAGAAGTAAAAAGTAAATATTTATAGCCGACTTTTACATGAGGAATGTTACATAACGTTACAAAATCTCTCTCATAATCGGAAATAATATTTATAGCCGAAATTTACATGAGGAACATTACATAAATTTACAACATCTCCCTCATAATATTTACAGTTGACATTTCCATGAGGAACGTTAAAATATCTCCCCCATGCTGGGATATAGAGTGCCTCTCGGTGCAATAACCAATGGATCTCCCACATATTCATCCCGTAAGACTCCCCCCTCTTTCTCTCACCCCTTTACTCCATGGGTTAAGTCTCCTTTCCCAACGTGCCCCTCCTCGTCTGGATTAGTGGTCTTTCTTTTAACGTGTGGCATCCTCTCCCGACGTGCCTTAACTCCTCATCCTTTTCCACGGTGAGAGCTAGGTTCTCTCACACCTAGGAAATGGCTCCTCGCCTCCATTTGATCACCTCTCCCCTCTCACATTCACATTTGAAACCCACTGTTGAAGGCTATGAACTCTCTCCTACAGATTCTATGACTGATTTCTCTGCATCCATTGTTGGAAGGTCCGATGTTAACATCACCCTGCTCATTGATGAAGGACTAGTTGCCAACAACGTCTTATACAACGTCGAAGGTCATTAAAGGAAATTTTAGTTCTAAAATGGGCCTCCTAAGGAAAATAGTAAAATAATAGTTAAAATAATAAAATAATATTTATTAATTTTGGAGGAAGAAAAAAAATACTTTTTTTGTTCGTATTTTCAACATATCCCCCTATGTTTTTACTCAAATTTTGAGCAAGAGGGCTCGTTGGATGCAGAATTAAATTCCACATCTGCATCCAAGGAGTCCACCTTCTTGAAATTTGAATAAAAATCCAGGGAGATATGTTGAAAATACGAATAAAAAAGTAGTTATTTTTATGACAAATATGTCAAGTCAACCATTATGGTTGATTCATTTCATTGAAATTCTATTGGTTCTTGAATTCCAACTCACAAGAATTTATTGTTGGCTCATTTTCTTATAAGGCCCATTTTAGACCCCAAAGTTCCTCTAATGCTTGCTATCATAAGCTATGTATCTCCTTCCAACTTCCACTCATCTGCTACTCCATCAACAACTAGGACCCTTACTTCACAGTTATCGACCTTGGTTCTCTATTCTCAGTTCACAATCCTTTAAATGGAAAATAAGGGCTTTGGTCACCAACTTTGATATGTAGCTACCACTTAATGTACTTCACATAAAATATGGAACTGTATTTCTATAAGATGAAATATAAAAACTAACAAGATTTGTGTGTGCAACATCTTAGCAGTTTAATACACTGTATTGTACAATGGGTTGACATACGAAGTCCTGAGATAACGTTGCATTAGGGTTTCAACTTGGTTCTCGTCACTATCGGTGGCCCATTGGCCTCTCTCCATGGACCCTCCCGATCCAGATCTTGATGGTTCAAGCTTTGAAGCTTGCTTCCAGCATATTGTGGCTTCTCAACCCTCTCCCTCTGTCGATCTTCTCCCCACCAACTCTCACTTCGTCAAACAATCAAAGGCCTCCAACGTGAAGCTTTATTCTATCGTCTCTAAGCATAAAGAAGTTAGCCTCTCTCAGAAAGGCCTCATTGGGCTCTTCACTGGTCTTTGGCCCTCTCCTAGGTCCATTGAAATCTGGCTAAGGAAAATCTTGCGATCACTCATCCAAGGAGAAGTTCAGCAAATCTTATGTGGAAAGGGCTATTTTGTCTTCATTTTTTAGAAGAAGGAAGATCAAGACCTCATTTTCAGGAATGGGACTTATTTCATGGGTCTAGAGGAATGTATCTCAACAAATGGGACCTCTCCTTCAATCCAGAGAAAGACATCCCTACTGTTGTTCCCGTCTGGATAAAGCTCCCCCACCTTCTTCTCCATTTCTGGAATGATGAGGATTTCCACTCCATCGAAAACACCTTGGGGAATTATATTGACAAATCTAAGCCGAATCCTCCATTTTTTTCCCGTGCTAGGATTTGCGTCGAAGTGGATCTGGAGAAAGGCCTCCCTGAGGCTATCAATTTCTCAATGGATGGATGGAACCACTTGCAGACTATGGACTATGAGAAAATCCCCTTCAAGTGCAAAGTCTGCCATGAATATGGGCACTTTGCAAAAATTTTCCCAAAGGGACAACACAACCCAACACAAAGGAGACCCATGCAGAAGGATGGAATGAAGTCAACAGAAGGAAAAGTGTTAGAGCCACACCTCCATAAGCACACCCCACCTCTGCCAAGAATACCGCCGGAAACAAGTTACAAGTTCTTGCAAGTGAAGAAAATGAAGATGAAGATACAGGTGATGTATACAAAATGAAAAACCCCAACGAAGATTCTGATCCAAAAGAAGTCCCACCACAAATTGACTAGGAATATCACAGTGCTCATCCCATACCCTCTCAAGTCCATTCAGAAGCAAGAACATAAACCTCATTGAATTCAAGAGGTTCAGTCACCAGATCAAGGGAAAAAGTGCAAAAGGAAGAAACATCAGAGAGTACATATGAAGATCAAGAGCCACAAGTCAAAAAAGGAATAAAACCAAACAATATCATTAGGGAATAAGAGGAAGCCAAGGAAAAAGTTGCAGGTAACTAGTCCATCCTAGACTTCTTCGTTAGAAATACTCCAACTAGTAAGTATCTAATGAGTGTCGATGAGGAAAAAATAGATAGGGCGCCCCACCCTTCCAAGAAATAATGAAGCTTGTCTCCTAGAATTGCTGAGGATTGGGAGGCCAACAAAATATAGAAGTCGTCAAAAGATTCAAGACAATGGAAGATAACTCCATCCTCATAATTTAGGAGACAAGAAACAATGCAAAAGATAGTCTTTCAATAATGGGAAAAATTTGGCCCAGAGGCGAAGGAAAAGTTGTTAGTGCCCTCGGGGCCTCAGGGGGTTTGCTCACATGGTGGGACACATAAAGATATCTACTGCGCTAAGCCTCATAAAATAGAAACTAGCCCTTCGTTGAACTAGAAGACAAAGAGAACAATGAAGTTCTCTCGATCGAGAACGTCTATGGACCCACTATCCAGGAAAGAAAAGAGACCTTTTGGAATTCCCTAGAAAAACAAAGTATTTGCAAAATGCACCTCCCTTTTTATCATTGCTGGTGACTTTAATGTCACCATCTCGACCGAAGATAGACAAGGAGGCTCCAAAATTTATGATACTTTTGGGTGAATGACTCGAAGACTCTAATGTCCCTGACCCTCTAGCCGACGAGGAGGATGCTACGATACATCAAATCATCTAGGAATCTAGCCCCATGAACATGAACATACATACATATAATGCTGAAGCATGATACTTAAAAACATAAAACATATTACGAAGCATAATCATTCATATACACAATGGAAGCAAAACATATCAATCAACACTCATGCATATACAGATCAACATTTAACATGTATATCATCATTCATCAACGGTAAATATGATTACAGACACAAGTTAGGTAAGAATATTTATCTTATTAAGAACTTGTTCCACAACCAGCTACATCTCTGCAACATTCCACCCAACCATAGGCCTGCATGCTCCTTAATCTCTCAGCAACGCTGCTACCCTGGATTCGGGCATGATTCCCCAAGGAATAAGGAACTAACAGGCTTACACATAGCCAAGGATAACAACACCACAAGGGTACATAGTTCATCGAAGCCAACACAGTTAGGTTTATCAGGCAAACATCAGATCAGCCAAGCCAACCAAGTTATGTTTATCAGGCCATCCAGGAGCTGGGAAAAGCTAAATGCTAAGCTGGTGAGCTCATTGAAGAGATATAGACACCAACACTAGAGCCAGCCTGGATTCTAGAACACCCACACACACCCAACACAAGGAAATCAGTCCCTTCTCTGCAACGCAGTACCTCAGACCCTGATCTCCCTTCCAGTGTTATTCAGGGGTTGTGGAGAAGAAAGCCAGCTTAGTAGCTCTGTCTGTGTGGTTCTCAACCCACTAGGTTTATCAAGCACCTTAGGCCCTCATTCACCACTCCAATGCAGTCCGAGGACAAAACCACTGCATGCAAGAAGCCAAACAACTATTCAAGCTTTTACAGGGGAAAAACACAGTTCATCAATCATGGGCAAACAACATCCCACAAACCACTATGAACCCATAGCACCCGATCCTCGACACAATCGCTGTAGAAATTGCACAGGCAGAAAATGGGGAAAGAACAAACTCCCAAACTATGCGTGATGGAAAAAGATAGAGCCAAAGAAAAATGTGGAAAACACACAGAAGAAACCCACATCGCGGATCACGATGAAACAACAGATCATTCCACAATCCAAACACACCATCAATGTTGGAAAACAAGGGTACCTTCTCCACAATGAAGCCAACGCACCCTTCACAATCGGCAATGGTGAATAAACACAGGTTCTATGCGTGATCAGGAGGAAAGAACGTCTCCGACTAGCAAAACAATGTATGAGAGGGAAAGGCCAAACACCCACACAAGGAATTGCCATCCTTTTTACTCCCTCTGCCTGAGGAAAATGAATAGTCACCATCGGGATAGTGGATAGACCATCAACATCCCAGAAGGCATGTCATGGAGAGAGTGCAGGCGTGAGCGTAATGGTCTTTTTTTCCAGCAAATAGATGCCCCAACTAATCAACAGAACAATGAAGGTGGTGGTTGGATGAAACAAGGGAAAATGAGAAAAACAAATAGGGTGGTGAAACATGGCTTTTCCCCCATGGCTCAAGGTTCACCATTTCCCCTCCTTATGCTTAGGAATCATGCCCCTTCTCAATTTAGTTGTAGTGAACATAGCTGGTTGGGTTATTTAATTAAAATGCACATTTACATGATGTCACAATTTAATATATGCTGTATGTCTCGATATACCATCGGTGACCATTCGAATTCAAATAATAACATAACCAAATCGATGGTGGGGCTTTTTCCCTTAGCTCCTCACCATTATTATTACAACATATATATCATGTATATTTAACACAAACAGGGTCAAAACTAGGGTGTTACATTCCACTCCCCCTTCAATAACACTGTCCTCAGTGCTTTACAAAATTTGAACAAAATGCTACACTGGTACCGCCTCAGTGTTCTACAGGATTAAACAAAAATGGATATGCCAATCGCATGGAATCCTCCAGCTCCCACGTAGCCTCTTCAGGTCTGTAGTGATCCCATTGCACCTTTACCTGCCCTATGGCTCGGTTTCTGAGCATTGTGACCTTCCTGTCGAGGATGCGCATTGCCTCGATTTGGAACTCTCCCTCGGGTTCCACCTAAATCACATCCCAATTTATCACATGGTTGAGATCATGTACATATTTATTAAGAAAGGAAGCATGAAAAACATTATGAGCTCTAGTACTAGCAGGCAATGTAATTCTATATGCAACAGGCCCTATTCTTTCAAGCACTTCAAATGACCCACAATATCTAGGTGATAGCTTGGCACAACTTCCAAGCTTCAAGGAACTTTTATTTGATTTCAATTTGAGGTAAACATGATCCCCAACACTAAAATATCTATTCATCCTATGCTTATATGCATAGATTTTTTGTCTATCATGTGCTGCTTTCAAATTCTGTCTGATATTTACAACCTCTTGCTCCATTTCCTTAAGCAGTTCTGGTCCAAGAACAACTCTGTTCACTAGGTTATCCCAAGTCATTGGTTTCCTACACCTTCTTCCATACAAAGCTTCATACGGACTCATCCCCAAGGATGCCTGTTGTCCATTGTTGTAAGCAAACTCTACCAAGTGTGAGTAATCTTCCCACTTGGTTGGTTTGTCCATCACATACATGCGAAGCATGTCTTCCAATACTTGATTAACTCTCGCTGTCTGTCCATCTGTCTGGGGATGGTATGCAGTGCTAAAATTTATCTTTGTACCCAAATCTGCAAACAATCCCTTCCAAAAATTGGAAGTGAACTTGACATCTTTTTCAGAAACTATTTCCTTCGGCAATCCATGCAATTTGAAAATATCCTTCATGAAGATCTTTGCAATGTCATCCATCTTGTGCATAGACTTCACTGGTATAAAATGTGCTGCTTTTGTCAACTTTTCTACCACAACCATGATGGAATCATGTTGTCTCCAAGTCATCGGCAATCCCGTAATAAAATCCATGGAAATAAATTCCCATTTCCATTCCGGAACTGGCAAAGGCTGCAACAAACATGCTGGAAGTTGATGCTCAACCTTTACCTGTTGACATTTCGTGCACCTTGAAATGTATTCAGCCATGTCCTTTTTCATCCCTGGCCAAAAGTACTGCTTTCTACATGTAGCAATTGTCTTCTGGTACCCTGGGTGACCAGAATACGGAGCTTGATGGATTTCATCCATAACAACACTCCTCAAATTTGCTACATTCGGAAAATAAATTCTGCCTTTATAAGTAAGAAGTCCATCTTCTTCCAATTTATATCCCTGATACCTCTTCTCAAGGTTTTTCTGCTGCAATTTGTCTTTTACCTGCTCATACAATTCATGTTTGGAAACATGATTAACAATATGTTGACTCAAATCTGATTGGCAAATACTAAGAGATGCCACATGCATTTCATGTACCTTCATGTTGAGTGCATCAACTACCTTGTTCTCTTTTCCTTTTATGTGCTTGATTCCAAAATCAAACTCACATAGAAATTCCAGCCATCTCGCTTGCCTAGCATTCAGAGTAGGCTAATCAAACAAATACTTCAGGCCACAATGGTCTGTCCTGAGCTCAAATCTTCTACCCATCAAGTAATGTCTCCACATCTTGAGAGCATGTACTATGGTTGCAAGCTCTAGATCATGTGTGGCATAGTTCTTCTCATGCTCCTTCAACTTTCTTGACTCATAACATATCACGTGGTTGTCCTGCATAAGGAATCCTCCAAGCCCTTGTCTGCATGCATCGGTACATACCACAAAATCTTTCTCTGGATCTGCAACCTTCAATACTGGTGCACTGGTGAGAATATTCTTCAACCGCTGGAATCTCTCTTCACAATTCGAAGTCCATTCGAACTTCATCCCCTTCTTTTGCAAAGAAGTGATGGCATGTGCAACCTTGGAAAATCCTTCAATGAATCTCCTGTAGTATCCTGCAAGTCCCATAAAAGATCTTACATCTGTCACATTTCTTGAAGTAGACCAATTCATAATGGCTTTGATCTTCTCGGGGTCTACTGATATACCCTCTTCTGAGATAATGTGACCCAAATACTGAATTATATCTTTGTAGAAGTCACACTTGCTCAATTTTGCATACAACTGATGTTCCCTAAGCATTTGCAATGTCAGTCTCAAATTCTCTTCATGCTCTTCCTCATTCTTAGAATAAACAAGAATGTCATCAAGGAAAATAGGAACAAACTTGTCCAAATACTTACTGAAGACACTGTTCATAAGGCACATAAATGTAGCCGGTGCATTTGTGAGACCAAATGGTACCACTACAAACTCATAATGTCCATACCTTGTCCTGAAGGTTGTCTTATGAATGTCTTCGTTCTTGATCCTCACCTGATGGTAACCAAACCTCAAGTCAATCTTGGAAAATACCTTTTCTCCTCTCATTTGATAAAAGAGGTCATCAATCCTAGGCAAAGGATATTTATTCTTCACAGTAACCTTGTTCAACTATCTGTAATCAATACATAACCTAAGTGTACCATCTTTCCTCTTCACAGATAGAATCGGTGCTCCCTAAGGAGACACACTCGGTTAGATATACTTCTTTTCCAACAACTCTTGCAGTTGCATCTTCAACTCTAGCATCTCTGGTGTAATCATCCTGTAGGGTGTCTTGGACACTGGTCCTGCTCCTGGCACAAGTTCAATTGTGAAATCAATTTCTCTCTTTGGAGGAAGCCTTGGAATCTCATCAAGAAACACATCCTTGAATTCCTATAACACCTGATAGTCCTCCAACCTAGGAGTTTCATCTCCTATTGGTTCTAAAATATGAGCTGCATACAACTAGAAACCTTTCCTACAGAACTTCTTCAACTGCATTTCTGAAAACTATCTTACTGAAATTACCTTCGGAATACCTTTCACAATTACTAGGTTTCCTTCCTCATCCATGCATTCAAAAGTCTTGTTATAACAGTCAATATTTACTCTGTGAGATTCTAACCAATCCATTCCCATGAGAACATCATAAGAACCAAGCGGTAGAACATTCATATCTACACAAGTGATCAATCCATTCCTAACCAATGGACATTTCTCTACCAATTCACTGACTTTTATCTTAGTCCTAGTGGCTAGCTGAACTAACCAAGATTTTCCATGCTTTACCTTCTTAAAAGCACAAATATCCACTGCCCTAGGAGTGATATAATTGTGAGTAGAACTAGGGTCAATCAAAATATAAATAGATTGTTCAACAATATTACCTGCAACTTCAACCACAGTTGACTGGTGATCTGCCTGGCGGTCCTCCAGTGCTGCATAAATTCTAGGGACTGCTCTTGCTACTTGACCCACTATTTCTGCTTCCTGAATGTTATAAGATAGCCTTGCACTTTCATTCTCAAGTGGAAAATATCTGCACAAGTGGGGTCCTCCACATTTACAACATTTGAGTGGACCTTTATTCTGATGTAGCTCTTTAGGCTTTCCACCTGTCACCAACAATAGACGACAACCCAATATAGTCAATGACATCAAAGCGATATCCCAAGACAGTCCTCAAGAACAAAAATATAGTCACCAATAATAGACGACAACCCAAGATAGTCAACAACATCAAAATGATAGCCCAAGACAGTCATCAAAAAAAAAAAGACAGTCCCAAGATAGTCATAGTTCACACGTGTGTAAGGACAGGAAAAATATCATCCCTAAGAATGATTGTGCCGAGCTAAGAGAGCTCAATACAAGTGAACATTTAAGTAAAAGAGTCATCCAACTCTAATAACCCCAGATCATGGTATCACTATGCAAGGATATCTTTGAAACTTTTGGTGTCACCTAAACAATAGTGTTGGAAACCCTAAATCGGTCACATAGAAAATCAGAGCTAAGTTACCTCTTCCATATACTTTTGCAATGAAAGCTAGGCTCAAATTTATAGCCTCTCAATGACCCCTAAAAGGTTCCACCTTCTATTTGGTCATTGAGGTTAGGGTTACCCAACAAAATTGAATATCTCACCCCTTTTAGATAGTTCCACATAAAATATAATTTAATAGTAGGACATCTTAAGGTGAGGGTTACACAGAAGACATAGCGATGAGTAAGATACCATACTCAAGTGGGGCACTAGCACATAGGTCCAACAAGGGAGGGGTCAACACAAGACTAATCCAACACAAGGCTAACCACAAGTCAACAAGAAGTGTTACAACAAGGTGGAAATACAACCCTTCTAACCTCAAACAACAAGGTGGGAAAACAATCCTTCTAACCACAAGTCAAAAGGTGAAACAACAAGGTGGGACAACAACCCTTTTATCTTTCTCTCTCAATGTAAGGGGTACACAAGTGTTCCATACACTAATTGGAATTTTATCATCACCATATAAGGAATGTCCACACTGGATGATGTGATCCTTTGGTCCTTCGTACTGCTCCTAAGGTCAAATGCTAGTGACTTCATCAAGGGGTGGCCAGTCCCTTGATTAAACAACCTAGCTCAACCACATTGAAGACCTTGGAGATGAGGGAATCACACATCATCATCTTAGTTAACTGACCAAGATCCTCCATTCTCCCAGAGAATGGTCCTCAACGCCAGGATAAAATTTAGTAAAAATATGAATGTTGATCGACACCCTTGTCCCTAACCAGGTACCTTAAGGATCAGTTAGGGGCCCTAGATAAATGATAGGGGCTTATCTGACTTGGTCTGACACCAAGTATCCTAGATAACTTCTAGGAGTATGCACTGCTTTGTCCCAGACCAAGAATATCTCTAGTGTAACTGACCAGGAGACCCTAGTGATCAACTAGGGACTTTTGCCATGGTTCATATTGTTTATTCCTAGACCAAGATCCCTAGATAACTGCTAAGGAACCTAGGGACTTAAATTGCTTGGTTAACTGACCAGGAACCCTAGTTGACTGACTAGGGTTTCATCCTTATAGAGAATGACACTCACAACTACATTATATTTAACATCAATGACCCTTGAATAAGCATTGATAACATTTTATAGGGATTCCAATGACCTCTCATAGCATTAATTTAAATGCATCAACCACTAGGTGAGATAGAGTGCAACCAATTTTCCTCTACTTTAGTATAACTGGAAAACAACATTATAGAAAACAAATTATGATGTCACTTACATATAAGAATTAATCCTATACATCTCGTGGGGGTGCAGTATAAGTGCTAAAGTGGAAATATTGTAATTGGTTGTAAATGGAAGGTCTCGTGTTCAAATCCCCCTCAGATTGATCTATGTGCCATGGTTCAGGCCATGTGGATGCACCTAGGGGTATAGTGGTAGCGGGATTGGATCCTTGGACCTTGTGTCATGCTGTACTGACCTATCCCCAGTTGTCGATTGCCCTAGCTACAAAAAAAAATATTATTAATCCTATACAATAATACGAGTTCTATAGTGTATATGTTTTGTAAACCACTCTTCACATTTTGATAAAAAAAATGAGATTACCTTACAACTGGTTAGAAGCCTCTTCTTTTGCCCTATAATTTCAAATAGACAAGTTTCCATACTCACCCCAAAATTCCTTCGACATTTTTTATTGGGTCATTTTTCACTAAATGGTTCGATGAATATCAGGTAATATACATTCATTTTGAGCCCTAGGGAGCTAATTATCAATGGCCTGGGCTTGTTCTACTCCCCCCCATAGGATCGGGGCAGAGTCCCTTTGGCCCCCCCTCTTGTGGGCTGCATTGAAATGGTTGGAATCATTCCTCCATGATGCAAGGGAAGGTGGAAGCAACCGGGCACATGGCTCACGGTCAGCTAGAAGAGTGGGCTTAAATGTGCACCATAGATCCGTCTTCTCACATGGTGAGAACAAGATGGACATATCGTCAAAGTTGGGGCATTTGAGTCATTACAGGGCAGGTTTTATTTCTCGTGCGATGGGAGATACAGTTTTGACAGAGTCCCTGTGCAGTAATGATATCATTCAGTGGAGGAGAATGGATGGTTGTTATTTCAGCATTAACTGCGAAGTTAAAAACATGATTTTACAGAAGCTTTGCTGTTGTCTAGTGAATGAGAAGGAGTTTTTATTTGTCATAATGGAAGTCAGGTCTGCTTCCTCAAGTGTGTCCTCTACCTCAAATCCCATGGAGGGGTTTATCAGGGAGATGAAACATGATTTCAGAATGCTACAGAATCAGGTCAATGCAATTGACAGTGAAGGCGGTCGAAGACTGGACAATGTGGGTAGAGACCTGGCACATCTGCGAAGGAAGATTAAGCGCAAGGTGAAGTGGTCTGAAAATGCTGTAATTGGGGTGATAGCGGAGCTGGAAATTAAGGTAGATAAGCTAGCCCTCAACCTCATCAAGCAAGAAGTTCCTCTTGATCCAGGTTTCTCGTCCAGCTCTAATGGGAAGTTTAATTGAGTTTTATAAACTTTTTTTTGTACTGCATGACCCGTATGTTGTTTTCCTATATAAATCCATCTGGACCTTTGGATAGGACAGTCCTGGTAATTATTTAGCCAGTTATTTTGAATTTCTGACTCCGTTACTGTTTTCTAAAACGTTTAGTACCACTTTGATGATTTCATAAGGGCGTATTTAGAATTTTAACATGTATATTGCCGCTCCCATAAGGGTGTAAGTCGAGACTTGGATTTTCTTTTGTAGCTACCTCAAGGGCATTTTTTAATTCTGGTTTTGCTTGGTGGTTATACCACCGCTCTAATATAATATAGCCATTATTGTAAAAAAAATATACATTCATTTTGAGACAATGTTGGCAAGATTTCATGATACTTTACTCCTTTAAGTAATAACTCGTCTTTTTTTCCAATAGAAAAATATCATAATTCATTCATTGGTGAATCACATTGTAAAAAATAGACTTAGCCAATCATTACATACTCATCATGTATAGATCTCACATATATGATCATTTAAAGATTTAAAAGTCTAAGAAACTTCAATAATATCACTAAAAAAATCTATTGAAATATTAGATTGACAAAAAGCTTGCATAGATAGAGTACTTCATCTCATCTTAAAAGGGTATTTCTAGAATCTCATTTTCATCATGTCTAGGGCATGTACTCCATTTGCTTTCAGCAATCTAAATGCCCATTTTAGATAGGGAATTTGCCACATTGTTCCTCTCCCTATATACACAGGTGATGTAATATCCTGAAATAATCCCATATATCTAAGGTTTTTAGGAGCCTTCTTGAGTTTGAACCATTCAATCACAAGCATAGAATCGTCAAAATCCTATAGATGTTGAACCCCTTTATATAATGCCAAGTTGAGAACCAGTTATAAGGATTTCATCTCAACCAGATTATTAGTGGCTCTACCAATCATCTAATGCAAACTTATGCCAATGATCATCTAAAGTATATAAATTCCCTCCTCCTTCGCCAAATCCATTTTGCAAAATAACACCAGCTTATTAACTTATATATGACTCCTCTTATAATAGATTCATAGCTTTAGCTTTATTTTTAAGGTCAATCTCAATTTAGTCTAAACAAGATATAAAACAAAATGTTGATATAACCATTGTGTACATATATATAACAAAATGTTGATATAACAATTATGTATGTTGCTTGTTGTGATTTAAAAATCACTTACCTTTTATCATGATCCTTAATCCAAGAAATTGAAACACAAACAAATTATTATAAATCTCAAAACTTTATTTATCAAAATACCTTTGATGTAGAGCAACATCTTGCAATGATAATTTTAGGGAAGGAATCCACTCATGTTCACTTGCCTCTAAAGATAGGGTGACCTCTAATCACCTAAGCTCCAAATAAATTAATCTTCCATTGGTCCATAAGGAGGATTCCATCTTTATTTATAGTTAACAAGAGAACCATAATCATAACAATGTAATGAACCTTCTTGAATGATTTCATGGTACATTTATTTCATATAACTACCATAATAGACCTTATTTAACAATAACAAACATAATGGATCACCTAGTCCACCTTGCATTGAATGGCCTCCATTATTATTCCTCTAATGGACCCTTTCCCCCCCATTACACCCCTAAGGAGGATCCCAACTCTCTACCCCCATAAGCATTGTCATTAATGCTTGTAGTCAAGAAGTACAACCATAAAGCAAGGTCCTATAGACAAGTGTTGGCTACAATGTTGAAGTAGACCAATGTTGAAGCACTAGACAACATCATAATTTGGTCCAAGAAGCTCCACCATAAACCCAAATACCATGTACGAGTGTTGAAGTAGTCCAAGAAACCAAGGTCCCATGTAGAAGTGCTCGTTATAAGGTTGAAGAAGTTTGCAAAGTTCACCCATGAAGCTTGGTCTCATATCTAGGTGCTCCAAATTCTTGGCATAGTCATGTCCATCTAAATAAAAAGAAGAGGGCAATTTCTCATTGCTTAGGTGAAAAGTGAATAGGTGAACATGATCTATATGAGGCAAGTCGACAATAACTTTAGGGGTTGGTATGTACAAGACTATTGTATATTCGCAGCAAGCTATTTTTCCATAGATTCTTTGCACTTATGTAAAAGAGTGGCTGTCGTCCCTTATTGTGTCTTGTTTTTGGGGATAATGTTACTCAATTTCCTACAATGATTTATGTTGGTGAAATATTGGCATTGGTGAAGTGAAGTATTAGCCAAGTGTTGAATCTTATTAAGTATAAGTATCATTGAGATGTTTTAAAGAATGTGGTTGGATGCATGTCGCACGGTTGAATGAACTTGGTTGAGTAGGAATTAGTCACATTTCATGGTTCACAATCTAAGGCGGAGTTATAGGTGAACATTAGGCATAGAGGTGTATTGTTGTTGTAAATGGTGAAGGAATATTTGAGGACATTCCTACCCTGGAGCAAGCAATACACTTTGATGCACCAAAAGCAATGAATTAGGTGCAAGAAGAACTAGCACCGATAGTAGTTACAAAAAGGCTGACACTAAAGGTACACACCAAAATGTGATCCGTCACACACATAATCATGTACAAAAGGAGGCATGTTAAATGGATGTCTAAGTCTCGAAGAATGAGAATTCAAGTGTTAGGTCTAAGTATTTCATTAAGGAACTCACCCAACAAGACTTTTAGTTATAGGATGGTAGCATTGTTGAAGAACAGTTTCGTAGAGCTTTGCATGTGCTAAGTCCTCTTCTACTTCATGAAGATCATCATGTTGAGGATGTCACATCTATTGGCTTAGAAGGATTGAAAAAAATTTAATAGGTCATTGAAAATCATCCACTAGCCAAGCGGTTGAGTAAATCAACATAGAAGCAAGTCAAGAAGATGCAACATATGGAAAATGTGACATTTGTGACAATTTTGAGGAAGGTGGTGGACCTTTCATTAGTCTAAATAATTGTCCATAGAAGATTGAGTTGCAGAATGAAATGGTTATCTTGAGCATGAGGATTTGCATTCTCATGGGTTGGACACAATAGTTAGCTTGATCACCCAATTAGTTCAGGGCACAAAGGATAATAAAGGCATATGCATAATAGAATTGAAAAAGGTACAAAAGTAGTAGCAAGTTAGATGTGTGCAACACTTGGATAGTTGCATGACATTCTTAGTGGGGGTTGAGTTGATATAGTAGTTTAAGGAAGCTGTAGTAGAAATAGGTATTGAACACAATAGGAGGCACAAATTGTGATAGTGACATCTAGGGGACATTGTGGATAGAGATGGGAAAATTTAATTTGTTCAAAGGTACCAATGGATAGTAAGCAGTTACATGAGTACTTTGGTAGTGAATAAAGTGTCGAATGGGTGGGGAAGCCAACCATGGATCAATCATGAGTCTAGGAAACAAACTTGGAAGACAACATGTTCTTGTAGATGTTTCCAGGGATAACAATGACTTTTAATGGTCCAGGGATAACAATGACTTTTAATGGGGGAGGATGTAAGGCCCAATCCTTCAGAGGCTTCAAACAACTTTTTTGCACAATCACCTTGGTGGTCGTTGGTCAACAAAAATAGACATGACATGAGGTTGATGGCCCTAAGAGTTAGTTATGGAGTTCCTTCACCCATCAAAAAATCACACCATGGACATGTGAGGAGCCCTTTTCTGATGAATGGACACACCATAGACTCTTGCAATTCGTATTTGTAGGAAAGACCAAGAAAATCTTGGAGGAAGCATGGTGAGGCAAAGAATATTGTTGCAAGTAACCTCGTTTGGAGGAATGAACTATGCATGATGGAAAAAGTGGCAAGAAGAACCTACTAGTTTATATACGACTTGCATAAACTTGGATGGGTACACATTGGCTTGGTGGACTAAGTGCACTTGGTTGGGTGCACATTGTCTAGGATCACTTGGGTGCATGTTGGATGGGCAGATGTTGGGATTTGTGCACTTGTTTGGTGCATCTTCTGGGAACACTTGGGCACAAGACAATTGGTTGCACTTGGAGGCACCTTTTTGGACACAATTCCTAGGTTCAAATTATGACGAGTGCATTTTCCTGCACATTTGTGATGGAGGTGGATGTGAAATGCACTTGTGGGAACTCGAGAACCAAGTATAGTTGCAATCATGTGGTACAACACCATTGGAGATGGATGTCTGCAAACAATTCATGTGGGTGCAAATGATTTATATGCACATAGTGAGCTTTGTGATTGTGCTAAGGGTTTGGCATAGTAGGGAAAACTTGCACTCGCTAGGTGAAAACTGAAATGTGAATAGGAGATGTAGATAGACTTGTGGTAACATTAGATGTTGGTTTGAACAAGACATCCATTTTGTAAAATAATCAATGGCTGTGATGATGTAACCATGCCCCCCAGATGAGGTAGGATTACAATGCATATAATCGATCCCCCATTTGGCAAAAGGGCCAACGACAATGACGGTGTGTAACGGAGCAAGGTGGGTGTGCTTTTTCAGATAGAAATGTTGGCAGGGTTGGCATTTCTTAATAGCCTCATGACAATCTTTAAAGATTGAAGGCCAGAAATATCCAGCGCGAAGGATTTTATGGGTTGTAGCCATCCCAGATAGATGACCACCACATTCTCCAGAGTGGCAGTCATTCAACACCTAGTCAGCTTCCTCGTGGGTAAGGCATCATCGGAGAACAAAATTGATACCACATCTATACAAAGTGTCATTCAAGATGAGGTATTATTTTGTGTGGTGATGTATACGGCAACGATCATCATGAGATAGAGTGGGATGAAATCTTTGTGTCTGGAGATAAATGAGCAAATATCCATACCATGGGTCATTAGTGCTTATCAGGAACATGAATTCATCTAGGAATGAATCACTGGGATCAGATTCCGTCGAAGCACAGGGAAGATCACACATGAGCTTAGCAAAGACCAAGGATTTCTTTGATGTAGCTTTGAAAAATTCCAGATCAAATTCTTGTAGGATGACTATCCATCAGAAATATTTTCCCCCGAGCACCTGGCGAGCCAAGATGTAATACATAGGGTTCTGGTCTGCCAATTCGATGGTTGTGCAGAGCAAAATGTAGGGACGGAATTTCTGAACAGCAATGACCCTGGCCAAATCTAATTTCTCCACATGTGAGTATCGAGTTTTGGAATCCATGAGATTATTGCTAGCATATTAGATCACGTGCTATTGACCGTCGAGATTCTCCTGTACCAAAACCACAGCGATGGTAGTAGTGGAGGCAACAATGTATAAGAGAAAATCCTTTGAATAATCTGGGGGGTATATCACAGGTGAGTGAGTCAGAGCATGTTTGAGATTATAAAAGGCCCGTTGGGCTTGGTCATCCAAAAAGAACAGAGTGTCCTTCTTAAGGAGACACATATAACCATATGTTTTCTCTGCAAAATTGCAAACGAAATGGCGGAGGAAGTTTGCCTTCCCTTGCAAACTTTGGAGTTCTAGAAGGTTGTTTGGGGCTGGTAGGGCTAGACTAGCAGCAATTTTCAATGGATCTATCCGGATACCATCCTTAGAAACAACAAAACCTAACATGCGTCCCGTCTCGATGCAAAAAACACATTTATAAGGATTGAGCCATATTTTATAATGAAGTCATCTCAGGAAAATGTCTCTAAATGACCAGGGTGGTCCTCCCGTCATTGTGAATGAGATGAGAGGTCGTCAAGGTACGGTTCTACAATGTGTTTTATATTGTGAAACAAATAGGACATAAAACGCTAGAAAGTGGCTCCAACGTTTTTCAGGCCAAATAGTAACTTCTTGTATGCAAAGGTTCCCCATGGGAAAATAAATGTTGTCTACAAATGTTTAAATTACTTGGGGCCTTTGTTCCTATATATAGAAATTGATCTTCTGGAAATTAGAGCTAAAGAACTAAAAATATTAAGATTATAAATATGGTAGTAATCAAAGAAAAATACATTAATGATGAAAGAGGTTAGGAACATCAATAACTATGTTGGTTCAATCTTGGAGCTTCTCGTTGTGCCTTTGAAGTCTACTTCTATACACCACTTTAACATGAAGAGGATAATTCGAAGTTGAGGGAGTTACCTTAGGTTTTTAGCAAAGTGATTTTAGCAATGGTACTTTTCATGGCATTGGAAGCTTGGTTCTAGACATTGATTGAGGCGTTGACGACTATGTTGTAGTTATTATAGTTAAAGCATGCATTTGTATAAGTACCGAGGCCTGAGATCTATATAACCCACTTCTCTAACTTCAACTCAAGCCTTGTGGCTTGAGAATGCCTCCTTGGATATAGATCATGAAGCTCAAGGTTGATTTCAAATAATTTAATTTAACTTTGTCTTTAGGCTCAAGTCTTGAGATTGATATAGTGTATTTTGGGATTGAACAACTAAAATTGCAAATGAAAAACTAAAATTAATGCCAAATTTAATGAATTTAGAGCAAAATAGAAAATTTAAAAATGATGACTAGAGTTCCTGATAAGCGACTTCTTTGATGTTTTCTCTTTTGATTTCAATAACTATGAAGAGAGGGATATTGGGATTTAAAATTGATTAATCCATAAATTGTATAAATGATGCAATAGTAACGTGGATATTGGGATTTAAAATTTCCCATATATAATTGATTGAATAAAACAACCGATCAATCCATAAATTGTATAAACAATAAAATGATAACATAGGTAATGGGGTTTAACAACGAAAACGACAAATGGAAAACTGAAATCAATGACCAAGATAATGAATTCATGAAGAAAAATAGGAAAAATGAAGCTGATGTTAAAGTAAAATCCATATAGTTTGAGGAAATGGAGTAGATAGCACAAAAACCAAATACGAGAGCTGCAAGAGTTGAAAGCAAAGGAAACCTAGCTCATAGAAAACATTTTGGGCAAGTACGAAATGGGGAAAAATCGATATTTGTTGAATATACAAAAAGCAAAATCCATCTGATTAAGTGATCCGTAGCACCTCAACTTTAGTGCATTAAAAGTTTGTTGTAAAAGAATGCGTGCAACAGGTTAATTAAAGGGATAGCATTAATAGAAATTAAATGCTCAGAACAGGAATGAAAAACACAACACTGATGGACAGATATAAGGAAGAAAAACACAGAAACAGAGTCACAATAGTAGTTGATAACGGAGTTCACCCCCTCCACTGAGCTACGTATCCGGGTCCCTCTCCAATAGGAACCGATCCAATTAATGTCTTTAAAATTGTACAAATGGTTCTGGACTCTGCAAATCAGTTTCAGCAGCATGGAAAAAAGTCTCCAAGACCTCTTCTCTTGGCCAATACAAATTGGCCTTCAAAAGCAAAGAAAAGCCAGCTAAAACAAAGAATATAGTCGACTCTTTACAATCACAGCAACTGGACATTAACAGTAAAGTCTTCAAGACCTCCTCTCTAAAAGTTACAAAACTAGACTTCAACAGGAAAAAGAAGCCAAGTATAACTGAGAGTAGTCGAATTCAACAGGAAAAATCATGTGGATAGCTGTACAGCAAAATTCTCTCCAAGCCTGTGTTCTCCGAAACTGTCGTCCCCCATACTGGCTAAAAAACTGGAATCCCCCTCAGCATTTGGAGAAACAGAATGCTGGACAGGAAGTATTCAAGACCTCCTCTCTGGAACTTACAACTTGGACTTCAAAAGATAAAGAATCCAAACTATAATAGAGAAATGGTTGACTTCTAAATACAAACAATACTCTAGATAAATGGCAGAAAAAACTCTCCTGCTATCCTCTGTCTCTGTCAAAATTGACTACAGAAAACTGTAAAACAGAAGGCTGAACAGAAAGTCTTCAAGACTCCTCTCTAGAAATTACAATCGGGTCTTCAAAAGACAAAGAAGCCCACATGTAACAAAGAATGATCAACTTTACACTAACAGCATCTGGAATAATGTTACAGCCAACTCTCCAAGCTTCTATAACTGAGGAAACGATGTACTGCGCTCTCAAAGAACTGTCTAATCGTCCCCCCCTTTTTTTTCTGGTCCCAGCTTCCTCTATTTAAGCCTCATAAGTAACGGATGTTTCTCCTTCTTTCACACAGCTGTTACCATAGGCTCAGACTGAATCATGCATGCGTCCAAATTGTTGCCCAAGCGTTTGTCGTTCCGGGTCCCCAACAGGCTGTTCATCTTCCTTTCAACGTTATCCCCACTATGGCATAACTGCCAAGAAAGCTTCACCAGACCGTTACAAACAAATTTGTACACATGACGATGATACCCAACCACATCATAATGTTCCTGCCATGCCAAGGATCTGGCCTCCAGAACCATACGTGAACTAAAATTCTGAAAGTTCTAGTCATCCGTGCTTCCACCGTTGCGGAAGAGGATAAACAATGGGCTCGAACGGTCATTTGGTTTTCGAGTCGGAATGCATGTTACTTTGGTTTTCGCAGTTGCGGATGGGGAATTCTCTAAGTCTTCCACAGTTGCAGCTCGCTTTGACTTCCGATCCATTCTTGAAGTTTCCACCATTGCAGAAGGAAGAAGCTTTGTGAGCTCCATCGTTGCGCCTACCAGAAGCATTTATATCTCCGCCGTTGCGGCTACCGGAAGTGTTTATATCTCCGCTATTGCGGCTCCCGTTCCTCTTTTGACTTTCGATCCTTTATAGCTCCGACGTTGCGGAAGAGGAAAGGCTTCCGAGCCTTGTCGTTGCAGAAGGGAAAAACTTCTAACCTCCGATGTTGCGGAAGGGGAAAGGCTTGCGAGCCCCGCCGTTTCAGAAGGGAAAAGCTTCCGACCTCCAATGTTGCAGAAGGGGAAAGGCTTGTGAGCCCCGCCGTTGCGGAAGGGAAAAGATTTTGACCTCCGATGTTACGGAAGGGGAAAGGATTGTGAGCCTGCCGTTTCGGAAGGGAAAAGCTTCCGACCTCCGATGTTGCGGAAGGAGATCTCTTCCAACCTCCGATCTGTGTATTTTTTCCATCCTATTTTTCACCCGCAGCTTCTTTGAACCATGTACCATATTGGATCGTTAACAAGGAATAATCCACTGGATCAATCCTCCCCATTGGAGAGCTTTTGGACCTCCAAAATCCTAGATCATCCTGTAGGTAAGTGAGGGTACAGCTTCCTCACCTTTCCAATCTCCATACATCCTGCCTTGCTTAGAATCTACATATTATTCTCCTTGTATATGAACAAAAGAGTTTCATACCATTTAAAATTCTTCACATATACAACTATATTCATTGGAGATAAGCTTAAACAGAAAGACTGTTTAGTATCAGGAGGATCACCATCACCTCCTACTCCTTTACCCTTTTCTTTCGGCTTCACTTCTACATCTCTGGATGAAGATCCTTCTTCTTTCTTCTTCCTTTCTACTCGCTCATCGAGTAGAATTTCCATCATGGCTTTCATGCTCATAAAAGCCTCCAGAAACTCAGTTTCAGAAAGGACAGGTTTTTCCCGTTCGATATGTCCTTCTTCTTCCCCTCGTGGAGAAGACATGGTTCTTGAGAATGTTCTCTTGGAGCCAATCTGAGGATCTCCTTCAACCAATTCTCCTTCACCAAGCTTTAACCTAGACCTAGTAAGCATTCAAAAACTCACACAACAGTCAACCAGCTCTGATACCATAATATGATCCGTAGGACCTCAACTTTAGTGCATTAAAAGTTTGTTTTAAAAGAATGTGTGCAATAGGTTAATTAAAGGGACATCATTAACAGAAATTAAATGCTCAGAACAGGAATGAAAACCATAACACTGATGGACAAATACAAGGAAGAAAAACACAGAAACAGAGTCACAACAGTAGTTGATAACGGAGTTCACCCCCTCCACTGGGCTACGTCTCCGGGTCCCTCTCCAATAGGAACCAATCCAATTAATGGCTTTAAAATGGTACAAATGTTTCTGGATTTTGCAAATCAGTTTCAGTAGCATGGACAAAAGTCTCCAAGACCTCTTCTCTGGACCAATACAAATTGGCCTTCAAAATCAAAGAAAATCCAGCTAAAACAGAGAAGATAGTCGACTCTTTATAATCACAACAACTGGACATTAACAGTAAAGTATTCAAGACCTCCTCTCTGAAAGTTACAAAACTAGACTTCAATAGGAAAAAGAAGCCAAGTATAACTAAGAGTAGTCGACTTCAACAGGCAAAAGCATGTGGATAGCTGTACAACAAAATTCTCTCCAAGCCTGCGTTCTCCGAAACTGTCGTCCCCCATATTGGCTGAAAAACTAGAATCCCCCTCAGCATTTGGAGAAACAGAATGCTAGACATGAATTCTTCAAGACCTCCTCTTTGGAACCTACAACTTGGACTTCAAAAGATAAAGAAGCCAAACTATAACAGAGAAATGGTCGACTTATAAATACAAACAACACTCTAGATAAATGGCAGCAAAAAACTCTCCTACTATCCTTTGTCTCTATCAAAATTGACTACAGAAAAATGTAAAACAGAAGGCTGAACAAAAAGTCTTCAAGACTCCTCTCTGGAAATTACAATCGGGTCTTCAAATGACAAAGAAGCCCACATGTAACAGAGAATGATCGAATTTACACTAACAGCATCTGGAATAATTTTACAGCCAACTCTCCAAGCTTCTATAACTAAGGAAATGATGTACTGCACTCTCAACGAACTGTCTAATCGTCCCCCCTTTTTTTTCTGGTCCCAGCTTCCTCTATTTAAGCCTCATAAGTAATGGATGTTTCTCCTTCTTTCACACAGCTGTTACCATAGGCTCAGACCAAATCATGCATGCGTACAAATTGCTGCCCAAGCGTTTGTTGTTCCGGGTCCCCAACAGGCTGTTCATCTGCCTTTCAACGTTATCCCCACTTTGGCATAAATGCCAAGAAATCTTTGCCAGACCATTACAAACAAATCTGTAAACATGATGACAATACCCGGCCACATCATAATGTTCTTGCCATGCCAAGGATCTGGCCTCCGGAACCATACGTGAACTAAAATTCTGGAAGTTCTAGTCATCCGTGCTTCCGTTGTTACGGAAGAGGATAAACAACGGGCTCCGACGGTCTCAACTAGTGGTCATTTGGTTTTTGAGTTGGAGTGCATGTTCCTTTGGTTTCCGCAGTTGCGGATGGGGAAGTCTGTAAGTCTTCCGCAGTTGCGGCTAGCTCCGACTTCCGATCCGTTCTTTAAGTTTCCGCCATTGCGGAAGGAAGAAGCTTTGTGAGCTCCACCATTGCGGCTGTCGGAAGCGTTTATATCTCCGTTGTTGCGGCTGCCAGAAGCATTTATATCTTCTCCATTGCGGCTCCCGTTCCACTTTCAACTTCCGATCCTTTATAGCTCCGACGTTGTGGAAGAGGAAAGGCTTCCGAGCCCTGCCGTTGTGGAAGGGAAAAGCTTCCAACCTCCGATGTTGCAGAAGGGGAAAGGCTTGCGAGCCCCGCCGTTTCAGATGGGAAAAGCTTCCGACCTCCAATGTTGCGAAAGGGGAAAGGCTTGCGAGCTTCGCAGTTGTGGAAGGGGAAAGCTTCCGAGCTCTGATTTTTCAGAAGGGGAAAGGCTTGTGAGCCCGCCGTTTTGGAAGGGAAAAGCTTCCGACCTCCAATGTTGCGGAAGGAGATCTCTTTTGACCTCCGGTCTATGTATTTTTGCCATTCGATTTTTCACCCGTGGCTTCTTTGAACCATGTACCATATTGGATCGTTAACAAGGAATAATCCGCCGGATCATTAAGTACAATGATGTGAAGGTATTTCTTGAACCTCAGTCCTTTGAGGCTATCTAAATATGACAGGGCTAGTTGTGATTACAAATATCATGCTAGGGCTAAGAGATGTTAATAAATACTTTAAAAAATGGGCCAAATATTTTGGCACATAATTTTTTTCATTGCATGAGGTTTGCATAAAACCATAACACGTGCAAACAAAAAATAACCATCCTTGTTATGTAAGGGCCGACTTTGATAAGACTGAAAGAAGTAGAAATCACTCTATCGAATCTCTTTAACTTCATTGTCAGAATTAATTAATATAAACATAAAAAATGCTAGACGAAACTATAAGGAATATTGTTGTCATGCCCATGGCGCTAACAATACGAATCCACTTTCCAACATAGGCATAAAAGAGCATATGAAAAAAATTATAACAAATAAAGCGTAGAGGTCACACCATTAGACTAACAAATAAAACTAAGAGAATAATATCCCTAACAATGGATCCTAAAACCCTAAACACTAAAAATAAAAACCAAATACCTATTAATTTAAAAGAATACATACATATAGACACCCTTGCCGAACAATAAAAACCAAATGACAGAGAGCTTGACAACAAAATCCTACATCCTACAAATAAAAAAAGGAAGAACTTCAAAGATAGAAAAAAATATGAAGTAATTTAGCATAAAACATAACATTAAAGCCATTAAAATACTAGTATTGTTACTGCCAATGTGTGCCATCCTCTCCACAAAGGAATGAATCAAACCTTAACAAATGAAATCCCTATCGAAACTTTAACCGAAACCATGGATTATAAACACGACACAACCCTGATAACCAAACCATGAACCATTGAGGTTTAATATCATTCTTAAATGTAGAAGCCTTAATAGCACAATAACCCTGACATTGAAATCCAGAAAGAAAGAAAAAAGCATGATAACGAAACACTTAACCCTACAAATTTAAAAACATATATATAGTTAAAAACATTTGCACCACACAATAACTCTGTCAACAAAAATTGAATGGAAGCTAACCCTGATAAGGAAACACTATCTCTTAAAACCTTAATCAATCTCTACAAAATTTAACCACTGATAACCATGAAAACTCTTACTCCTTAAACATTAATAAACTCCACTTCAAAAAAAAAATTGAGGATAAAGACATGTAACAATTGTGACACTGATTAATGTAAATAACCATTAAAAGAGTATCGATATAGCTAACAAAACATAGTAGTAGAAATGTTATTGGCCATGCTTCTCATCTTTTCAATAGATAAATCAAGGAAACAATCATCAATGCTGCTTACAATTGTGTTGCAAACTAAGAACAATAATTTCTTAGCACTCGATCATCAACAAGCTTAGCCTCACAACAAAATAGGATGGCCAAACAAATACATAAACACATCAAATTTCACATATCAAAGAAAGGAATATAAAAACTTGAAAATGCAAATGAAAACCAAATTGACGTGCATGTATCGTTAGGAAAATGTACAAACATAATTGCATAAAAAATGCAATGATTTTTCTTCATTTCACTCATAAAAAAACTCAGGAATACTTGATTTTACAATGAAATACATCTAGAAGCCAAGGACGGGATTTCAACTCACTGCAAGTAACAGGTTTGATGAGGGATTTAAGTTAGAGTTTCTTGATTATGGTTTAAGGGTTTGGTTAGGGATTTGTGTTAGCATTTAGTAATTAGGGTAAAATCATAAAACATGTTTCTTTATAAGGGTTTAAGGGCCTGGTTAGGGATTTGTGGTAACATTTCTTAACTAGGGTAAAATCCTAAAATAAAAATTTAATTTAATTTAAGAAAACTGTTCTTTGATCTATGTGGTCATGGTTCCATTCTAAGTTTGATTTTATGAAGAAAAGGACACAGGGTTAAATGCATGTATGTGGAGTTGGAATTTCTATTAGGGTTACAAAACTCCAAGTTAAATAAATTTAAGTTGATGAGTGTGTAAATTGTTTGATACCTTGTAGAGGGGAGGGTTTGTAGTGAGGACTTTTATTTTCTTGTTGAATATATGGATTCTTGATATTCATGAAGAATCAAGGAAACTTCAGTTATATATCAGTTACAAAACATGTCACATAATCATATTTGAACCCAGTTGGAGAGTATAACAACGTTCCTCCCAAACACCCAATTTACACTCAAATGACAAACCTATTACTGGGATTTAGAAGTCTTGGAAGAAGTTTTAATTTGGTATGACCATGGTTAAAAACATAGATCTATAGGAATGACAATATCCCTAACCCTACATCTATATTTAGATCATATTGTGAGGTTGTAGAGATCTTAAGGGAAAAGAAATTAAGCTGCAAATTAATTTCAAATGATATGGTTCAATTTTTAGACAAAGGATCTCTAGGTGGAAGTCATGCAATAAAGGAAAAAACCTAGGATGGGATTGACCGTTCAATAATATTTGTTGGAGAGGTTTTCAAGGATGGTGTTAGTTGATATGTCATACGAATGAATCGCACATACAAAATAAGTGTGCTAAGGCTCCTACTTGTAGTAGTATTTGTTATGAGCACTCAAGTTCTATGTATGTGCATGATGAGGAACCTCATTCAATAGATGAGTCAAAGTACTGAACTTTGGATGATGGTTGTAATAGTTTACTAGGGTTGAACCAATTTCTTTAGGTGCCTTATGCAATAAAAAATCCTATATATTCTAGTGGAAAATAAATATAGGGGAATATGAAACTTTAGGGGTAGGACAAAAGAGTAGAGTGTGGAAATGTATTAGGGTTAACCCTGAGAAATTTAGGATAGTATTCAGATTGGATGTAGGTATTCCAGAGGTGGAAGGTTAAATGGAAAAGGCATTTGTTGATATATTTATGGGTAAATTTGTGAATGACAAGTCTCTAAAAGTTGGGCTAATGAGGTATGGAGACCTATTATAGGGTATATCCCAACTTCTTATATTTTAGTTCATTGATGGATTTGTTATTGTAAAGAGATTGAGTGATGTAGAGATAATCCTCATGCTTAATTCGGCATGGGATCCTTCAAGTTTAATATTGAAAAAGTTGAAACTGGGTTTCAACCCATGGAAGGAACTGACTTACTAAGTGCAATAAGTATTGGTTCCTTTGTTGGTTCTCCCTTTGGAGATCCAGAACAAGACAATATAGAAGGAACGAAGTGTTATATGGAATTTCATTCTCATGGAGGACAATTTCTGGGGAAAATAGTCTATAAGAATCATAAAAGTCTTAGTGGAGCTTGACCTAAGAAAGGGGTTATCTACAAATATTTATATTACTTGGGGCCCCTGTTCCTATATATAGAAATTGGTCTTCTAGAACATATCATTAACATGTGGCCGTTGTCACAAATTTCTCACCTATGGGAGGACTATAAAAAAATTAAAGAAGCATTTGATGAGGATAAAAAGTGTGGGTCGAGAAGGCATGTTTTATTGGATATTTGAAGGTTAGTTTGGAGAAATCAAAAAGAAAAAATAGGCAGACACTCAAACTTTGGAGTCTCTTATTTATCCTAAAAAAGAAAAGGTTAAACACCTTTGAAGGAGATGGAAAATCCTCAAGGAAGAAAAGAAGATATTGGTGAACGAGATTCCTCTTCGATAAGAAAAGGTAGCTCATCATGAGTCTTCTTCTCTTGTTGGGTGTTTAGGATCTGTTAGTTTGAACAGTGAAGGTTTATGGGTTAGAGGCATTAGGTACCAATCCTACACTCCTTCAATTTCCAAGGGTAGTTCTAATCCCAATATTGAAATTTCTACCAAGTATTAATCAAAGTTATCTTACTAGAGGGAAGAGAATTAGTCTCAAAAGGGTGAAATCAAGCCAAATCCATGAATAGGATCCCTAATACAATACAATATGATGATGGTCATATTAATGACATGGAAAATCAATAGAAGGACTCTTTCATGGAAGGTCAGGTGGGGAACTCAAAAACCCTCTTTGATGTCCTCATGCCACTTAAGGTAAAAAAATATTATGTTGAGGAATTAAGGGGGTTTGGCATTAGATCAAGATGTCCCGACATCTATAGTATATAGAGGGTGAATCCCATTTATCCAAGGAAAGATCATAATCTAAAAAACAAACTAGAGAGCAGAAACAACTCACTATTTGTGCATTGTGGGGTCGTTAAAGCAGGGAAGTCCTGAAAAGAGACACCCTAATGATTATTATGTCCTTGAATTCTAAAGGGTTTGTGGATGCTCTTAAGTTGAAAGCCCTAAAAGTATTTTGTGCATTGTACAACCATGGTGTTTGGTTCTTCAACAAATCAAGTGTATTGGATCAAAAAATGGAATTTTCGTCTTCCTTTTGAAATATTGGAATTTATATTTGTTGCATGCTAAAGGTATTTTAGGTGGTTTGGTAGTTGGGTGGAATGATTATTTGGATGCCATATCTTCTAATGTATTTTAAATGAAATCAATGTGATGGAGCTCATATTAAAGGAGATGGGGAAATTATATAGGATAATTAATTTGTATGGCATTATGGAGACACAATGCCATTATGAGATGGTTTAGGGGACTCAGGTATTTTGAAAGGAGATAATTTTATTATTGGAGGGGGGCCTCAACCTAACTCTCAATCAAAGGGAGATTTTGGTGAGGTGAAAATACATGATCCTCTTACATAAATTTTCTCTCATTTATTTGAATTCCATAAACGTATTGATGTAAAACCTATCAAAACAACCTAGAGAAATACAAGAAGAGGCAAAGAAAGTATATAAAAAAAGTTTAGATGTGTTTCTGTTTACTTAGTAGTCGATGGAAGATAGCGTTGGGATAAAATTTTGGGTAATTTATGGAGGTCCTTTAAATCATTTTCCTATTATATTATAAGTAGAAATGAAAATTGGAAACCCCCGTGCACACTTTCAATTTAACCATACATTGTTTATCGAGGAAGATTTTAGAGGCCTTATAACTAGGACTTGGAAAAGCTTTAATAGAAAATTTGAAGATGTGATCATGAAACCATTTCGAAATCACTTGAAAATGGTGAAAGGAGTAATGTCAAAGTGGGAAAGTAATCATGCTAAAAAAAAGAAAAGAGATTTAAAAGAGGTGGAAAAGGGTACAAAACCCCCTTTTGAAAACAACGAGGTTGGGGTTTTCTCATAGGAGCATGCATTACTATACTTTAAAATATATTGAAGGAAAAATAAGGCACTTATATAAAAAGAGGGGGTAGAGTGGAGGCGTAAAAGTACAACCATATGATTGTTTGAAGGTGACAATAATACCAAGTTTTTTAACAAGTATGAAAATCACAAAAAAAATTGTAACTATAGTTTGGGAGACATGAAATCCAAATCGATACAATAGGTGTATCTCAAACCAATAATTGTGATACCATATTGGAAACCAAGGAATTAGGTAGATTAGAATGCTACATAATCCAAGAAGGTGTGGTTTCTAAAATCATTGTTACAACATCTAAGCACAAGTGAAGATAACTCGACATGCATAGTAGTGTAAGAAACCAAACATGTCCATACACAAGACATATCACACATGTTCTATAGATCAACCCCTAAGGTGATCTTTTATTTATTCATAAATATACTCCTAATCCCATCTTATATAGAACCAAGATGTAGCCAACTCCCTAAAAGTGAGGAAGTGAGGCCCACTTAGATTGGTGATAATGAATAGTAAAATTCTTGAATTTTGCCTTATCACACACATTAGTTGGTTGTTTTTGTCTAACTGCCTTACCAGTCAAATTCCAAATCGATAGCTAAATCAACCATTCAATTAGTGATCAACTTTCGACTATCTCCGAAGGATCCAAATGTGTGATGAACTTGCTTAGGTTGTTGTCCCAATATAGATTTCATTATACTATTTTTATCATTAGTTAAAAGCATTGATTTGGCAATATATCCCTTGTTTTTTCCTGAATTGCTAGTTTTAAAAACAAAATTAGATTTTTTTTTAAAAACACCATATCACAATGATAGAAAATAGTGTCCAACTTACTGATTTAAGATTGGCTCACATTCATTTGTTCCATCTATCATAAATCGACATAACAAAAATGGTGAAGAGTTGGACAACGCTACCAATTATATTAATTGATAGTCCATTCATATTAAATAATTGTTGCCTCTATTTTTACATACACACCTTCCAATTTCCTTGATTGCCTCCCAACTTATATTATCTACATGGTATGATTGAACCATATTGGGTTTTATTCTATCATTTATTCTTCTATATACAAGTGTATCCAAAAGATCCAAAGGTGTGATGAACTGTCTTAGGTTGTTGTCCCAACATAGATGTCATTATACTATTTTATCATTAGTTAGAAGCATTGATTTGGAAATATAGCCCTTTTTCTTTGTAATTAAGAGAGCCTATTATAAAACAAAAATGTTACAAGGCATGGCTGAACCATCGGTCGATGGAGCTTTACCGTCATCCCAGAAAGGACCCTTCTTAAAATTGTCTGTTACTGCAAACTAGCCCAAGTCAAAGATCAGGCTTGGAAGAGCCTAATCTTGCTTACCACCCAAAAAACCAGTGAATTCCACTTCTAAGTCTCAGATAGAACCATTACTACCATAATCACAATATAGAGCCCCAACAGCCCAAGAACAAGAAGATCCATTAAGGCCTACATGCATAAATCTAGAAATACATTCTACAAACCCTTTACAGACTTTTCTAGGAACAAAAAGGGCCTTTATGGCCTACATATAGTTTTGAGAAACATTGAACAACAAAATAAACCATAACCATAGGAACAACAAAAATCCAAACCAAGAGCACCTCAATGCAGATGAACAAAATGGCTTAGAGAGATGCCAAAACCATTGCCCACTAACTCCTAGCCTCCCAGGGAGGCTACATGGCAGAGGCTGGGGAGTTTGTCGATGTTTGACTTGGGTTTGATGCTTCATCTTCCAGATTGACTAGAAAATTATGGGCTATCTATTCCAACAAGCGAAAACCCGTAGCGCTCTCCTGTTGGCCTCTGCGAATTGTGTCCATCGCCTCGCCGATGCGATGGGCCATTTGAGTTTTAGCTTGAATATCTCTGGCTAACAAAATCTGCGTAGACCAGAACGGGATTGGGATCATTGGGCAGCCCATAATTATTTCAATTTCATGGAGTAGATCAATCTCCCTGAATCCTATGAAAGCCTCAACTGTCGTGGGTGTTTCGACCATATATTGATCCCCCCAGTTAAAGGGTGTTGCATCCAGCACGCCCCCTTATTGGGGCATAGAATACTCCATTGCATCGGCAAATGCCTCGCTGGGGTTACCCCTTCTATTAGAACCTCACGCTTTGGATTGAACCCTCCATAATCTTGGCATAATGAAAACTCTAGGCCAGACAGAAGATAACACCCAGAAGGAATAAAGAAGATTAGATAAGAGTAGGGCCTCCAACATTTGAGCATATATAGGGCATGCCGCTGCCGATGAAAACTTCTCATAACAACCTTCCTTAACTCTTCCTGGTCCTGTCATAATGTCCTACCCCTTGCCACACTCAATCCAATCTCTCCTCCTTTGCGAGCAATTCACGACCGTAAGTTTTACAGCATGCTAGATGATATGATCCTCCGACACAGAGATCAATCTATCATTATCCATAGCAGGTGAAGTACCTACACTATGAACCTCCCTCATTCCCACAGATCCATCTTTAAGAGTTCCTTCGTAGCACCTGTAAAGCCTCTCTTTCCATTCTTTCTTCTATATACAAGTGTATCCAAAAGATCCAAAGGTGTGATGAACTTTCTTAGGTTTTTGTCCCAACATAGATGTCATTATACTATTTTATCATTAGTTAGAAGCATTGATTTGGAAATATAGCCCTTTTTTTTGCCTCAATTGTCGGTTTTAAAAACAAAACTATATTTGTTTTTAAAACACCATATCACAAGTGATAGAAAACGATGTCCAACTTATTGATTTATTATTTTCTCACATTTATTTTTTCCATCTATCATAAATCAACATGACACAAATGGTGAAGAGTTGGACAACACTACAAATTATATTAATTTATAGTCCATTCATATTAAATCATTGTTGCCTCTATTTTTACATACAACCCTTCAACTTTCCTTGATTTCCTCCCAACTTATATTATTTGTCTAGTATGATTGAACCATATTGGGTTTTATTCTATCAATTATTCTTCTATATACAAGTGTCTCTTTCATTCCATCAAGTAGTCTATAATGGCCAATATCCCTTTTAAAAATCATAACAAGTCTATTTATAATGGTCCGAGTCTTTTGGTGAGTTCCTATGGTGAGTCTTGGAAACTCTATAAGAACATAAATAGATTATCCCTCGTTGATGGATTAAGTCATGAATAGTGACCATTTGTCTAGTAAGGGATTTATTGAGAAAAATCTACAAATCAAATTCCTTATATTAATAATATTCCTTTATTTATTTTTAATTGGAACATATAGTAATTATACTAAAGGGGAGTTGTTGTAGCATTGTACAACATTTTAATACAATACATAGTAAGAGTCTCGCTCTGAAATTTCAAAAAGCACAAAACATGTAAGTGGTATTATAAAAAGGTTGCTTGCTTTAACAACATTTACCAAAACAATGATTGTCCTAGTATTGTAGATTCCAATGAGCTATCTTACATACATTTTGAAGTACACAACATAAAACTCTAGTATATTTATTTAGATCATTTTCCGTGTTGAACATTCTATATATTCTTTTCAAATTCCATGAGCTCTTGATCTTGTTGTCATGTAGCCTTCTCCATAGCTTCATCTTTGAGATATCCCACTAAAGTGTTGGGGATTTTTTCTTTCAAAATGTCAAACTCAATATGCATATTATCATTAAGAAGATAAATTGTTGTTTGAAGATCCTTACTGTGTCTCGCCAACATTCTAAATTTTTCTTAGGCTGTAAGGTTCACATCGATGAGGTTTTTCCATACTTTGTTCCTATTGGTGTCATGTAACAAACTAGTGCTTGCATTCAAACCCACCACCAATTATACTAAACAATGAGTAGATGGAAGCACCACAACCCACTATGTATCACCTCCTTGCCTATAATAAGAAACCACCATGATTTTTTTTAACCAAAAATTGAAAACAACAATCACCATTGAAAATCCATTGAGAAGAGCCTTCACTAGTACCCACCCTCAGAATTGATATAGGAAAAGGATTGAGGAAGATAACACTACTTCAATCCAAACATGAGCTCCTCCATATGTAGGTTGAATCCATGCACATATCCTGGCTATCACCCTCCCCCTCTTGTAATTTCCAAATCCATAAACCAAAACCTAAATTAACCCACCTTCGTTGAGTCGAATAAGAATCAATGCCAATAAACCCTACCTTTGCTCAAGCATGGGAGTGTGATTTCGAGTTGCAGGATTTATGTCCCAAAGTCTCTTGAATTAAAACCAACTACCACTCATCCATGATGTTTAATCAATTAATTAACCTTAAAATCTTAATTACCATGTTTATGGGAGGTACAATCACAATGGAACCCCCCAAATTTTACTTTAAAATCCTTGTTTCATTAATGCTCCTTGATTGACCATTGAATATTCTTGCAAAGGATGTGGTAATATTATATCATTTCAAATTGCATAGCTATCCTTTTAAAGTCGATCAATTAATTTATTAAGAAGAGAGGATGAAGTGGCCAAGGAGCTTCTCATTTTTCTAATAATAAGCAATGAATCACCAATGATTATAAGAGTACTTACATGTCTTTCTTGTAGAAAAATAAGGCTTTGCTACAATTCTAGAACTTCCACATGGTTATTAGAGGCATCTCCTAGTCCCTAGGAGAATTTCAAGTTGCATTATCTTTTGAGGTTGTAAATAAACTCGTTGCACTTACCACCCTTAAATTACCTTTAGAGGATCCATTTTGAGATCTGTACTGACTCAAATCGTCGTCTTTTGGTTCTTCTATCAGACTAAATGATTTCGCCAAAGATGATAATTTCAGTTGTATTTTTTCTTGGACCTCTAATCCAGTTGTATATTTTCCTATGATGCCTTCTGAAATTATGGATTTAATATATATATATATATATATATATATATATATATATATATTTCCAAAGGGAAAAAAACTGATTGTATTGATCAGAAATTTACATACAGAGTACGTATGGTTCCTACTATTCAACAGTTTTATATCAGGAGCCACATCATAAATGATGCATCGTCTTCTTTTCTGCAACTAAAACAAAAAGGAAATATAGATGGTGTCCAAAATAGAGCTCATATTTCTGGTCATCATAAACCTCTGAAAAAATTCCTGCCATGTAACTCCACAGGTCTGCTTTTGTCTATGAAGTTGAAAGGATGCTTCAATTTGAACAAGTTTTTTGCATAACTTGGCTGAGTGTTGTAGTGTCGAAACAAAATTAAATCTGAATAATGTTTGTATTTAAATTAAGAGCTTCTAGTGCCCGGCAGTGGGTCTATAAAAGTTCCATGAAAGAACTCATAAACCTCCACATCCTTTATCTCCAAAATTTTCCAAGTGCCCATTGCCAAGTTCAGTCCTGCCTTGGAAATTCTGTATGCTTCCTCGTTCCTTTCCCTGTAGACATGTTTGCAAGTGATAAAATCAAATTTTGAGAGAATTTTTTTAGCTTCCTCAAATAATGCAGATAATGATAAGTTCTCACATCTCTATGTTTTGTTAATCCAGTTTAAAATAACTAATGAGTCACCGAAGATCTGAATCTTTTTACAATTTTTTTCTATAGCAAAGTAAAGAAGGAGCTTCAGGGCCATTAGCTCTACGTAGTTATTTGATCCAGTGCCTAGTCCCATTGTGATTTTGAAGTGGTGTGAAGAGTTGAGAAAAAGGGTATCTCCACCCCCACATTTCATATCCTGTGAGGCACCATCGAAAAAGGCCCAAGGGATGTCTTTTCCTATCTGTTCTTCCATGACAATTCTTGGAGCTGGGGAGTCTTTTGTTTGAGGGAAATAAGATAAGATATCAAGTCCTTGCTTTGCAATTTCTTCTGGGGAGGATGCTTTTTCAAGAAAAGTGGCTTTACTTTTGGCTATCCAAATTCCCCAAATGTGGAGGAGAGGAAGAGCCCTAAGATGACTAGTTAGGGGGGTTGTAGACCAAGATTTCCATGAATCCTCTAAAGTGGAGCCTTCCTAGAAAAACCTAATGGTGGATAGATTTTGTGAGTGCTTCCACACCTACTTAGAGAAACTGCAAGTTAGAAAGAGGTGATTTGGATTTTCCTCATTATCATTGCAGAGAGAGCACCATCCAGGGCCGATGAAAGATATTTTTTGCAAGTAGTCCTAGGTGGAGATTCTATTTGCAAGGGTGCACCACATAAATATTTTTTCATTCAGCGAGAACTTTAGTTTCCAAATACAAGTCTGCCACCATTTCTGAACCTGCTAAAAATGTTGAGAGCAGAGTTGTTGATAGCCTGTTTTTAGGGTGTATTGACCATGTTTGGCATGCTCCTAGACCAATTTATCAACTGAGTTGGTGAGCCGAATGTGAGAGGTATGTAGGGAAATGGTGTACCGATTCCAGTCCCTAATCCAAATTTCAAGAATCTCAAGATCCTGACTGCTCAGCAGCCCTAGTGCTAGATGTTTGTTGAGGCTGGGTCTACAATCTGATTCAGGTGAAAAAGGCCTTTTTGATGTAAAAGTTGTACTAATTGGTTTGGGAGGAGGTGACTTTGTTGGATTCCTGGCCATGGATTCACTCCAATCCTAACACTTGCACCACTTCGCACCTTCCAAACTAGTCCTTCCAGGATGATAGGTATAGCATTGCATAAAGCTTTCCAGATGATTGAACCATTTATGTTGGTCAGGTCTCTGATCCAGTCCAAGAGAGGGGTTGGGGCTATGTACTTTTGGATGATTAATTATGTCCATAGGCTATGAGTTGAGATTAGTCTCTACCCTACTTTGGCAGCCAAATATTTTGCAAACAAGAGAGGACTTTTTAGGCTCCAGCCTCCCAATTTTTTTGGTCTGGAAATTTGATCCCATTTTAACCATGGAAGAACTCTTTGATCCTTGTTTCCTGTCCAAAGGAAAATTGAGCAGATTCTCTTGGTTTTGTTCATAATTGACTATGGGATCTAGGATAGCACCATCCAGTAGACTGGTATTGCTTCTAGGACTGATTTAAGCAGGATTGGCCTGCCTACTCTAGAGAGCCATCTATTGCACTAGGTATTTATTCTAACTTCAAGTTTGGCTAGAAGCCAATTCCAGTCCTCCTTCTTGTAGCTGTTCGGTTTAAGTCTGAATCCCATATATTTTATGCCATCATCCATAGAGTAGTGTAGAAAAGGAAAGAGATATAGTAGAGTCCTCACAAAATCTTCTTCTAGGTTGAAGGTATTGATGGTGGACTTCTGGACATTAATTTGCATTCTTGTTGCTTTACAAAATAGAATCAATATTTTTGAGAGTCTTTCTGTTTCCCTAAAATAACCACTGCAAAAGATGAGGATGTCATCTACAAACAAGAGTTGGGTAATGTTTAAATTTGCAGCAATTCTAATTCCTTCAAAAACTCCTCTTCTTTCTACATCCAATAGTGCTCTGCTTATCCCTTCTACAACTAGTAGGAAGAGGAGCAGGGAGAGAGGGCATCCCTGACGCAATCCTAGTTTTGAGTGGAAAAAATGGGATGCTGCACCATTGATGAGGACTGGAAAAGAGGCTGTTGAGATGTACGAAAAGATTCATTTTATAAAGGAATAATTGAATCCTAGATGCATAAGGAGTAGCCTGAGATAGATCTAGCTGACCTTGTCAAAGGCATTGGAAAGATCAATTTTTAGAATAGCCCCATTGGCCCTTTTTATATTGGCACTATGGAGGCCCTCTTGAGCAACCCAATTGCTTCATGGATCTGTCTATCTTCCAAAAATCCGAACTGTTCCCTAGAGATAATCTTTGAGAGCACCTTTCTCAATCTTTGTGCAATTATCTTTGTGACCACTTTGTAGGTAATGTTGCATAAGGAGATAGGCCTGTAGTATTCCAAGATTTCTAGTTTATCCTTCTTCGGTATGAGAGCTAGAAAAGTAGAATTCAAAGGATGGTGGAGAACCCCATTTACCCTTGTTTCTTCTACTAGTTGCAAGAGATCAAGACCTGTCACATGCCCCAATTTTGCAAAAACAATATTATTTTATTTGATTTTATTCAAAGACAATATGTTAAATTTTATGCTAAGTTGCAAGTGATGACTCAACAGAGTTAAGAATATTGAATGTGATTCTGAATATTTTCATTATAAATAAATAAAAGTGGAGACAACAGCTTAGGAGAGTTGTTAAAAGAGTGTTTACAGGTCAAGTTGGTGTAGGAGACTGGGTGGAGAGCAAATAGACAAGTGGCAGCATCCTCAAACACTTCTAACTGTTGCAGGTGGAAACCTCCGTACATTTGGGGTCATGAATCCCCAAGAAAGTGGGATCAAAGCAGGTGGCTCACTTAATGACAACTGATCCAAAAGACCTAGGCAATCTTTATAAAAATGCCCATTGAAGAGAGCTAAGGCTTCTCATTCTAGAGAATTGATCATTCAGGTGAATGTACTTCAGATAAATTCAATGGCAAGGGAATTTGTGGAAGGAGTTTGAGGGGTTAACTGCTAAGTGATCTAGTGCAGCTTTTCAGCTGAAGGATCTTACTACTGAGTGCAGAGTGATTATTGAGTCATTTTACTAGTCTGTTGTTTGCTTGCTCCACCAGTTCTCAGCCAAGGAGACCAGGAACAAGATCAGGGGTCCTGAGGAGACGTTGTTTGAGCACTCTCAAGGAGTTGGTACAGAGGAATGGCCTCCTAATGCTGTTGTTGTCCAGCTTAATCAGGTTCTACAATATTTTCGTTTTACTGTGTTAAATGGTTAAAAGTGAATCTTATTGTTATCTAAATGTTAAATATTTAGTTGCAAAAATATTAGAGTTAGTAATCTTATAGATATTTGAAGGAATGAATTTAAATAGATGTAAAAATAATTCTAACCTATGTTTTTCCACATCTGGAAGGACCAGACCGTACTCCAGCACAAGAAGAGTATTTAAAATAGATGAAGGATATGATAGCAGTTTGAAATGAATAGATGTATTATGCATTCATAATATTAGAGTAATTTATTTCTGTATGTAGAGTATTATCAGAAGAGAACAATAACCTGTTTATTTATGTTTATTGTTTAACCAACTTATGTATGTAAATACACTAGAAAAGAAATAGCAATAGCTCAACACAGGTAGAAGAATATTCGTATTAATAAAGTACCCTAATAGAAAATAGGTTATGCTTACACATAATACATTATTTTTCTTATTGAACCTAAAACCTTCAGGAGGGTAAAACTGTGTTATGCTTTAGATATATTTTCTCTGTATTTTATTTATTAACATGTTGCTTATGCAGTAGAAGAAATACACCTAAACTAGTTGTTTACTTTCAGCTCAAATAAAAGTATAAATTAATAAGTATATAGTTTATTTATTAATCATAATAATCTAAGACTGGCAGATACTATTAACTAAGGAAAGTAATATGAAAAATAATCATAGTATTTAGAAGAAACTTATTTAAAATATCTAAGTTCAACTATCAAATTATTTTTATCTTTTCAGTAGATAAACAAGAGGAATACGATAATAATCCAACATATATATATATATAAATGTATATTTACAAAAAGAACTGTATTAAAATTACAAACATGATATAAGTGTAAAAGCAAACTACAGGGTTGAAACCCTAAATATATATTACATATACAAATGACAAAACATTGAAGTTCTAATCCAATTATTTGGATTATTTATTTAATAAACAAATAGACTATTATAAATTATTTACAGTCCCTTAAGGGAAAACAAAAGACATTGGTAATATAATAAACTGGAAATTTTCCACAACACATTTTGTAACCCTATTTAAAAACCAAATTGATAAAGTAACAAAAATTGTAAAACTAAATGGAATAATTTGTTTAAAAAACGAGGGTTTCCTACAAGAAAACCTTAGCTCATATTTCCAAGCAAAATGAGCAAAATTTATAAATAAACCAAGACTGACTGACAGTCTTTAAAAATTTACAGTAAATTAAATTACGAAGAATGTTAAGCAGTAAATAGTTTCATTCACATTCAAAAAGGGTTAAAACCCTAAAATTACACAGAGTGTCAAATAGAATACAGTAAACTGAGTTTGAACTCGAAGACAGAATTGTATAAACAAAATTATCGATTTACATTAACAAGCCATAAGGCTAAAACTTTTAAATCAAATACAACGTCTAGCTTACGGCTAAGACTACCCATCGACGAAGCGAGGGTTTGTACATATATTAAAGCCAACATTAACCTATAAAATAAATTTCACAGCAAAGGGTGAAGGTGGACAAATTTCCAAGCTCCAAAGTTCCCCAATCGAATACCCTGTTACAAGTAAGGGAAGAACCCATTCTTTGAAAACCAAGGCTTACCGGTTTTGGAGCAAGAACCACGAAGATAGTTAGCAGCATCACCATCACTGTTTGCAGAGAGTAGTCATAGGTTCTTGCAAGTGGATAACCAGATCATTAGTTTTGTGTTTTATTTTCTAAATAAAAACCTATTGTAAATACGAAATTTAAGATGGATAATGATTTTCAAATTTACAAGAACTAAGTAATTACCTGTCAAAGAAATTAAACATTTTAGTAATGGGGCTATCACCAACAAACAAGGTGTGAAAATGAAGCTTCAAACCCTACGAAGAAGGAAAAGAGCACACTAATAGTAGAAAAGCCTCAGCTTCGCATAAAAGTGACAGGCCTCGATAGAAGGGAAAAGGAGAGTTACAGGTGGGACGTAAGCCAACGCAAGGACGACAACAAACACTGACAGAGTAAACGAAGCCACAATGGAAAGTTGGTGATAGGATGGAGCTCAAAGGAACCAGAGCATTAGTTTTGTATTTTATTTTATAAATAAAAACCTATTGTAAATATGAAATTTAAGATGGATAATGCTTTTCAAATTTACAAGAACTAAGTAATTACCTGTCAAAGAAATTAAAAAGTTTAGTAATGGGGTTGTCACCAACAAACAAGGCATGAAAATGAAGCTTTAAACCCTACGAAGAAGGAAAAGAGAACACTAACAGTAGCAAAGCCTCAGCTTCGCGTAAAAGTGACAGGTCTCGATAGAAGGGAAAAGGAGAGTTACAGGCGGGACGTAAGCCAACGCAAGGAGGACAACAAACACTGACAGAGTAAAAGAAGCCACAGTGGAATGTTGGCAATAGGACCGAGCTCAAAGGAACCCCAACAGAACAAACCTAGGCGTTGGGACAACTGAAACCTAAATATCACTCACGCCCGCGATGAGAGCTTGCAGAGCAGCTCGAAGGGCCAACGCATTTTGTGGAGGAAGAATAAGCCAAGGTTAGCGTTTCTTTGGTATTATATATGACCAATACTTGGCCAGGAGAAAACCATGTGGCCTCCTTAATACAAATCATGCAGTGGGTCGACTTTCCATAGTTCACCCGCAAACACAAAATTTCAATCATTTTCACAATGATTTTCTAATAAACAATGCATGCAATATAGTATATACCCATTCCAATGTCAACATAATATATTTATATATGATAATATTGATTAACGATGATTTTCTGTTGGATTAACAATGATTTTCGGGACGTTGACCTCATGAAGGTTTGGTAATCTTATAAGCAATATACAATCCCGAAACTTGGTTTAAAAAACTCTTCGAAACTGTTATATTTGTTTATGCTTGTAAAGCATCCTTGGATATGTGTGGGGATATAAAAAAACCTTGTATAGGATTTATCTTATCTTATGTCCATTATATTGTATTATTGAAACCACCATTTTGGATATTTGGTAAACTATGTTTCATTAACATTTGACCCTTGTAAATATAATAACCATTTATTATATGGAAGATTCCAAGTTAAATGGTTTAAAACCATCGAACAACTTTAGTTTCTACAATCAAATACTTTGTGGTCTATGCATAGTTATACTCTTTTAAAACAACAATTCAAGATGTGACAAGTTATAAAGTTACATAGCATAGTAAAGAGTAGAATCATGAACTCTTCACAAGATTAACTTTGTATTAGACTTGTATGTCTATCAAACAAAATAGTATATGTATATTCATAAGCCTTATAAAACCCAACGAATCAAATAATAGTAAACTATGAGGATGGCTATTATAGTAAAAGAACACTTTATGAATTCTTTTACATAGTTCAGATCGATGAGAGCTTAATAGAATTTGGTTGTTTCACAACTTGACATTTTGCCAATAATTTACCATGTCTATATTTGGTAGATTGGGTTTATGCTTATACAAAATAACTGGTGTTAGCATAGGATAGAAGGTTGACCTTTATAGAAAACATCAACTTAGAAACTGTTTGTAGACAATAACTTAATACAAGAAAAGCATTATAGAAATAATAGAAATTACAATAGAATGATCCTACTCAAGTCTATAATCAATAGAACCACATGGTTTGACGTAAATTTAAGAAGTATATGCAAATAGTGTTTACATGTGAAAAGACACTATAGTTTTATGTTAATCAAACTTGTAATGTCAAGAAGTTTATAGGCTGTAAGTTTCTCTACAGAAGATAAATAACGAGCAGTTTGATACTCAAGTAAGTAGTATGATAATGTATAATAACCAAAAGTATAATCAATATAACATTGCAAGATATGCATATTAAAGTAGAAGTTACTTTGCAACTAGGATTACAAGTTTAGATACACAATATATATCTTTACTATCGCTACGTACAATAAAGAAAGAAACTCTTTATTTGAACTTCGTTTACAAGAAAAACTGAAAAAAGCAAACTGTTTTACCTCACGGAAGTTGTTTGGAATTTAGCAGCTTATTTACTAAGCTTTTTTGTAAATAAAAACATTTATGGACACTTTATGAAATTAAAACGTTACTCATTTGATCATACCTGTAAACCTATAAGAACCAGTAATCTTTATGCGTTAGCATAAATGCTAAGTAAGCCCAGGACTCAAAGTTAGATTCCACCTACTTGTCATGAAGAAAACTCATCAGTAAACTGAAATAAAACAATACGCAAGTAAACCTTATTCATGTTACAAAAAAGAAACTGCTGAGTTATATAATTGAGATTATGTAATACTAATCATTTGACTATTTCTTTTATTGCTAACCTTTAGCTATTAGTAAACCGTAGTTCCAACATTTTATGTTATCTCAACATTTTAAATTTTTGTGAAAAATTGGGGTTTTGACATGTGGTATCAGAGCACAAGGTTGAAACACTAGGCCTTGATGAAGCCCAACTAGCTTTTATGAAACCATAAATTGAATGATTATGCTGATGTATTTTCTTTTAAATGTTATTCAATACAGAAATTGTTTTCTGAATTTTAAGAAACATGTATGGAAAGACTGGAAGAATATGCAAAGGAATAATCTCCAGTTACTGAACCAGGAAACTTACCAAGAGATCCTATACCAGAGGATTTAACTACCAATTCCTCATAACTGTTACAAATTGTAAAAGACCTAAAATCTGAAATGGAGTGTGTAAAACAAGAGAATGAAAGGATTATGAGGGCTCAGGAGGAGCTGAATCAGATCCTAACTGAAAAGTTTCAAACTGAGGGTAGGGGTAGAAGAACTGAATCAAAAGATACAAGTCATCAACATAAATCTAAAAAGATGAAACATACGAAAGATGAAAGCAGTTCATCTTCTGAGGTGTTTGGTGAACAACAAAATTTCCACTCTACTAGTGATAGTAGCAATGATAATCATTACACTAAAAAGAGGAAATACAAACCTTATGAGAAAATTTCTGGGGAATTCAGAAAGATAAAACCACCAACCTTCAATGGAGAGACTGAAAAGGGGGAGGAAGCGGAATCCTAGTTATCTAGTATGAAGAAGTACTTCCAAATATATAACTATTCTAACCAGTTAAAGGCTAGAATGGCTATCTACAACCTCTCAGGAAAGGATAACATTTGGTGGTAGGACTTGAAGAGAATTAAGGGAATAAAAGAGAAAAATGTAAACTGGAGTACCTTTAAGAGGTATTTTAAAAAGCAATTTCTTTCTGAGCAATATTATGAAGAGAGAGAAAAATAATTTTATGAACTTAAATTACGATCAATGACAATGAAAGATCTGAACAACAAGTTCTTAAGTCTACTTAGGTATGTGCCATACCTTGTAGATGAGAAACCAAAGGTACAACGATTCCTCAGTTGTCTACCTTATCATATTAAGGACAGGATTGAATATGACAATCCAAAGACCTTGGAAGAAGCTATGAGGAAAGATAATTTCTATTTTGAATAGAATCGGAAGAAGGAAAGCTTGGCCAACAGGAAAGCCAAGAAAAAGAATAACCAGTATGAACAAAAGAAGAAGTATTTTGTGCCCAATAGAAATTCTAAGAACAATAAGGCTGGAAATTATCCTAAGAGTAAGAACTTCCAAGGAAATAAGAATAATTCACCCAGCAATCAAAATAATTCTAAGGGTAAGGAATTTGCTAATAATCATGGAAATTTTACCAATAAATTTGAGCGCAAAGAACCTATAAAGTGCTGGGATTGTAATGGCCCACACTATGCTTCAGTTTGTCCTAATAAAAAAAAGACTGTTAGCAATATTCCTACCATACAGGAGGAGATGACCGTTGGGGAATTAGCGAGGACCATGCCCAGAATCAATGCAGCCTTGGAGAATCAAGAAGCAGAATATCAAACTTCCATGGTGGAAGTAGAAGGTATGATAAATAAAACCCTTATAACTATTTTGATTGATCCAGGAGCTAGTCTCAGTTATATTGCACCTAAAATGGTAGAAAATGTAAGTTAACTGTTGAAAAATTTGAAAATCCTTAGTTGGTTCAATTAGCCACTTGTGCTAAAAGGAAGGTAACTTGTTTTGTAAAAGAATGTGCAGTAGTTATGGATCATTTTGAAACTGTTTTGAAGCTTAATGTTTTGTCTCTTGGTTCTTATGATTTGCCGATTGGCATGGACTGGTTAGAACAACATAGATTAATCCTAAACTGTTATGATAAAACCTTCACATGTTTAAACAGTGATGGAAAACTAGTAAGTGTAAAAGGAATCCCTAGAAAAACCACCATAAGGCAGATTTTTGCTCTACAGCTTAAGAGAGTTGTTAGGAAGGGATGTAAAACTTATGCAATAATAGTAACTGATGAGGAGAGTTTAATTAAGACAGATAAGTTAAAATTAGAAGACATACCAGACTTAAGAGAATATGTTGATGTATTCCCTGAAGAAATTCTGGGACTACCTCCAAAAAGGGAATTGGATTTCACCATTGAGCCGGTACCTGGTGCAGTACCTAGCTCAAAGGCCCCTTATCGAATGGACATACTTGAACTTAATTAATTAAAATCCCAATTAAAAGAACTAATTGATAAAAAGTATAATTGACCTAGTGTGTCTCCCTAGGGGACACCTGTCATCTTCGTTAAGAAAAAGTACGAAAATATGCGACTATGAATAGATTACCGTTAGTTTAATAAGATGACCATTAAAAATCGATATTCGTTGCCCCACATAGATGATCTGTTTGATCAACTACGTGGAGCCACGGTGTTTTTGAAAATAGATTTAAGGTCGGGATATCGTTAAGTTAGGATTAAAGATGAAGACATCTTTAAGACAGCTTTCAGAACTAGATATGGCCATTATGAGTTTATCGTCATGCCATCCGGGCTTACTAATGCCCCATCTATTTTCATGTGTTTAATGAACAATGTTATGAATAAGTATCTAGATAATTTTGTAGTCGTGTTTATTGATGACATTCTAATCTATTCAAAAACTGAAGAAGAACACAAAGAACATTTAAAAATTATTTTGCAAGAGTTACGAGATCATCAACTCTTCACAAAGTTTAGTAACTGTGATTTTTCAAGGATAAGATTTAGTACTTAGGTCATGTGGTTACCAAGGAAGGTATTTCAGTAGATCCTGAAAAGATAAGGGCAATCGAAGATTGGCCGATTTCAAAGGATGTAACAGATGTTCGATCTTTCATGGGCATTACTTGTTACTACCAAAGGTTCATTGAAGGTTTTTCGAGGATTGCGAATTCAATAACTTCTTTGCAGAAGAAAGGGAAGAAGTTTGACTGGAACCAGAAATGCGAAGAAAGCTTTAAAAAGTTAAAAACTTTATTAACTAGCGCACCTATTTTAAGAATAGTTGATCCTAATAAAGAACTTATAGTGTGCACATATGCCTGCAATGATGGCTTAGGTGGTGTTCTGACTCAAGAAGGGCATGTTATTGCCTATGAGTCAAGAAAATTAAAAATTCATGAAAAGAATTATGCCACTTATGATATGGAATTAGCCGTTGTTATATATGCTCTAAAGATGTGGCGACATCGCCTAATTGTCAGAAAATTTATTTTAATGATAGATAATAAAGGATTGAAGTATCTATTAGATCAGTCTAACTTAAATGCCAGACAAGCTAGGTGGTTAGCTTTCTTAAGTGAGTATTATTTTGAAATTCAGCACATAAAAGGTAAAGAAAATAAAGTCACTGATGCATTAAGTAGGAATGCAAGGCTGAATTTTGCAGCAGCTATCAACACATATGCTACAGATTTGGACAAACAACTTACAGTAGGAATAAAACAAGATGCCAAATTTACCAAAATTTACATACTAAAACTAAAGAAAATCCAACAGAAAGATTAAGTAAAGGGTACAGTTTAAATGCCAAAGAATTTTTACTGTATAAAGATAGAATGTATGTACCTAACGTACCTAAAGTGAAGTTGATAATTTTAGATGAAATTCATAAAACTCCATACGCATGTCATCTAGGATATTAAAAGACTATAACTATGTTAAGAAAAGAATATTTTTCTCCAAATATGAAGACTGAAGTAGAAGAATATATTGCTAGGTGTTTTGGATGTCAGTAGGTGAACAACATCAACACCCAGCTGGATTACTTCATCCATTACCCATTCCTAGATGGAAATGGGAGATAATTAGTCTTGATTTTATTACTGGACTGCCTAGAAATCATAATCAAAATGCTTCTATCATGGTAGTAGTTGATAAGTTAAGCAAAGCAGCTCACTTTATACCTATTAAAACTACTTATAAAGCTGCAAACATAGCTGATATATTTCTAAAACAGATTTTTCGATTGCATGGAATACCAACAGTAATAATATCACATAGAGATCCTAAATTTATAGGTAATTTTTGGAAATATTTGTTTAAAGGATTAAACACTACATTAAAGTTTAGTACTTCTTTCCATCCTCAAACAGATGGACAAACTGTAAGAGTAAACCAAGTACTGGAAGATCTATTAAGAATGTATGTGAAATACCAGCCACATAAATGGGAGGATTATTTGCATCTGGTAGAATTTGCTTATAATAATAATTATCAGACATTATCCATATTTAGTTGTTTTTAAATTCTATATGGAAGGTGTTATCACTCAGAATGTACCTAGGTTGTGAAAGGTAGATTCCAAGGTAACAGCAAAAACCACTTTAGAATGTATTTCTGACCTAATATAGTCAGAGAGGGATCTCTCACTATTTACAAAGTTTTTATACTTAAGATATTCAATCAGAGACAATCAGAAGGTCAGATTTTTGATGGGACAAATAGGAAAAGTTTTTTTTAAAAGACTTGGTATGAAAATCATGGAGGAGACCATTGGGCAATGGAGTCAACAATCATATCTGAAATAGGTTGCAGGAGGTAAATTTTTGAAGGTTTATGAATAGAGGCGAGGTAGGCACCATTTTCTCAGTCTTGAGGTATTAGCAGGTTGATTAGTAGACAAAGGGAGACATCCCATCAAACAAAGCACCTAACTAGGGTGAATTATGCAAGCCTTTAGAATAAAATATTTTGAAAATGCTTGAACAATGGACCTAGAGCATGCATAATGAATTCTAGCCCATAAACACTAATGCTCAAGCATGAAAGAAAATACAAAATGGAGTGAAAAACAGGATAAACAGTCACATAAAGAAATTACTTATTGAAGAAAAATATGGCACAAGAATCTCCGTCATGAAAAAGGTTTTACATTCCTCCTCTGCAAATTTCATTCATCTACTGAAAAATTGAATCCATTAAAATGTAGAGCCTCTTTTCTCTTGAAAATCCTCCTAAAACTATCAATTACATTTTAATTTATATAAGAATAACCTCTACCTAACCTTGAATTCAAAACCTAATTGAACTCTAAAAATAGAAACAGTTACAACAACATTTCTCCTGCATATCTCTAATGGTGATAGTTGTGTGAAATATGGGAGAGATTTTTATAATTGGACATGTGCCTGAAAAAACCCATGTCTTCATTTCTCCAAAATCATCTCAAGCTTTTCGGAATCTTCCTTTGAAACTGATGACTCAGATAATAAAATTGTAGATTTCTGGAAAAATGACTTGTGAAGATATTTTAAATTATCCCAACCTATGATTACTGTGTAAAAAATGAAGGAGGTTTTTTATTATAGGCCTCTTATTAATACAAACCTCTCTCATTTTTGTAAAATTAAATTCTATTTGTCCAAAACAATTCTTTGAATTTGATGGCTGAAATAGTCTTTTGGAAAACATGAAAAATGGCTTGTACAACTGACTTTGTTTCTGCTAAAACACAGCACCTGTGTGAAAAATGAAAGAGGTTATTGTGGATAGGTATGTTGTGAATAAAATCCTCTCTCACTTTCTCAAAATTCATCTTCATTTGATGTAAAAAATTATTTTAATTTGATGACTAGAAGAGTTATTTTGAAATCTGAATATTTTCCCTTTGAAGATAAATTCTATTTTCCCAATCTGTAGCACCGAAGTAAAAAATGAGAGAGGTTATTGTTAATCATAACGTTATTATGAAAAAAGTCTTTCTGTTTTTGAAATTTATTCTTTTTTGCTGGAAATATGTCTTTGAATGAAATGACTAAAACAGTCATTTTCAGAAAAAATATGCTATGTTGCTTCTACACCTTGAATTGTTTAACTCTAATTCATAAACAGAGAACATATAACATCTATCCTTGTAAGATCATCTATTGTAAGAGCAATTCCAAAAATTGATTGATCAAGGAAGCCATATTTTTTAATAGTGCCTCCAAACACTTGAATAATCCCAAGCTTTGGCACACTCTCCACTGTAAATTCTGTTTGTAAGACTTTAAACACATACCAATACCTTCATGAATGTTCTCACTGTATATATTTCTACAAAAATTCTGGGCTGATGTTCTTTTTGGGCTTCCCTTCTGCATTGTTGAGTGGTGGCTTCCCTTTTCTTGCTCTATTAAGATCAATTTCCAGCTCCTTGATCAGACTCTTTATCTCCGCCATTTTCCCTGTGATTACAAACACGTAAAAGTTGACTTTGGAAATATGGCAGACTATCTCCTTCCTTTCACGCGCAGCACACAAATGAAATGATTTTTTAAAAGCCAAGCCAACTTTACCTTTACATAATGGTATATTCTGGAGCCTCCACTGAGTTGTTTTTCCCAAACTACTTTTCTCCACGAAATTCACCAAAAGTTACCACCTGAAAAGTGGTTTAAATTCCGCTACCATCTTTCCAATTTAACCACCTCACAACTTTACTCTCTAGAAACACTAATACCCGTTGATGAGTTTTCACTTTTTACATTATCCATTGGATTATTATATGATAGTGGTTTGATTATACCTTAAGAAATATAATAGATCTTGTTTAGCGCTTAAACCTTCATTAAGACTTGGTTTGGTGAATAAGAGGCTACTTTTTTACTTTGGAAAAAATATCCAAAACTATATAAGTTTGAATATAAATAAAATAATAAGTTTATAAAACCCATTTTATAAATTTCATTCAAAAGTTAATAAAATAAATTTCCCCACTTGTGAAAAAATTATTTCTCTTTTTACCTAAAATTCCTTTAACTTCTCTTCTTTGCCAACTTGGAAATAGCTTAATGAAAAAAATTTGGAAAACAATTCAATCACCCATGAAAACTTAAAATTCTGAAGGCAATAAGACCAATTCCGACAAAAATAAATTTAGTGCTAACAGAAGAAAATGTAATACTCCTATCTCTTGGAGTAATCCAGTGGATAGGTTGGTATTAGGTCCTAAACTGTTAAAAGAAATGGAAGAAATTGTAAAACAGGTGCAAGGTAATCTGAAGGCTGCACAGGTTCAACAGAAAAGTCAAGCAGACTTAAAAAGAACTCCAAACGAGTTTCAGGTAGGTGAACATGTGTTCATCAAGGTAAGTCCAAAAAAGAGCTCTCTAAGATTGGGGAGTTGTGCAAAACTAGCACCTTGTTACTATGGTCCATTTGAAATTTTGTCCAGGATTGGACAAGTAGCTTATCAATTAGCATTACCACTCAATTTAAGAGTACATAATGTTTTTACATTTTTGTATTAAAGAAATATGTTCATGATTCTACTCATGTTGTTAATTGGAATGATGTACAGGTGGAACTAGAAGGAGATTTTCTGGTGGATCCAGACTGTATCCTCAGGCAAAGGGAGATCACACTTCATAACCGCATCATTGGACAGGTGAAGGTGCAATGGAAGCACCTTAGTCCAGAAGAATCCACCTGGAAATTGGAATGTAATATTCGAGATGCATATCCAATTTTGTTCCAGGGGAATTCTAAGGATGAAGAATAAATAACATCGAGGATGATGTTATGTTCTAAGGAAGTGTGTATGTCACATGCCTCAATTTTTCAAAAACAATATTATTTGATTTGATTTTATTCAAATATAATATGTTAAATTTTATGCTAATTTGCAAGTGATGGCTTAGCAGAGTCAAGAATATTGAATGTAATTCTGAATATTTTAATTATAAATAAATAAAAGTGGAGACAACAACTTAGGAGAGCTGTTAAAAGAGTGTTTACTGGTCAAGTTAGTGGAGGACACTAGGTGGAGAGCAAACAGACAAGTGGCAACATGCTCAAACACTTCCAACTGTTGTAGGTGGCAACCTCCCTACATTTGGGGTCATGATCACCCAAGAAAGTGGGATCAGAACAGGTGGCTCAATTAATGACAACTGACCAAAAAGACCTAGGCAATCTTTATAAAAATGCCCATTGAAGAGAGCTAAGGCTACTCATTCGAGAGAAGTGATCATTCAGGTGAATGTACTTCAGAGAAATTCAATGGCAAGGGAATTTGTGGAAAGATTTCGAGGGGTTAACTGCTAAGTGATCTAGTGTAGCTTTTCAGCTGAAGGATCTTACTGCTGAGTGCAGAGTGATTACTGAGTCATTGGACTAGTCTGTTGTTTGGTTGCTCCACAAGTTCTTAGCCAAGGAGACTGCTTGCTTGACTAGTTCTCAGCCAAGGAGACCAGGAACAGGCTCGAGGGTCCCGAGGAGACGTTTTTTGAGCGCTCTCAAGGCGTTGGTAGGGAGGAACGACCTCCTAATGCTGTTTTTGTCCAGCTTAATTAGGTTCTACAATCTTTTTGTTTTACTGTGTTAAATGGTTAAAAGTGAATCTGATTGTTATCTAAATGTTAAATATTTAGTTGCAAAAATATTAGAGTTAGTAATCTTATAGATATTTGAAGGAATGAATTTAAATAAATGTAAAACTAATTCTAACCTGTGTTTTTCCACATCTAGAAGGACTAGACCGTACTCCAGGATAGGTAGAGTATTTAAAATAGATTAAGGATATGATAGTAGTTTGAAATGAATAGATGTATTATGCATTCATAATATCAGAGTAATTTATTTTTGTATGTAGAGTATTATCAGAAGAGAACAATAACCTGTTTATTTATGTTTATTGTTTAACCAACTTATGTATGTAAATACACTGGAAAAGAAATAGCAATAGCAATAGCTCAGCACAGGTAGAAGAATATTCATATTAATAAAGTACCCTAATAGAAAATAGGTTATGCTTACACATAGTACATTATTTTTCTTATTGAACCTAAAACCTGCAAGAGGGTTTAAAACTGTGTTATGCTTTAGATATATTTTCTCTGTATTTTATTTATTAACCTGTTGCTTATGCAGTAGAATAAATACAGCTAAAATAGTTGTTTACTTTCATCTCAACAAAAGTATAAATTAATAAGTATATAGTTTATTTAGTAATCATAATAATCAAAGGCTGACAGATACTATTAACTAAGGAAAGCAATATGAAAAATAATCATAGTATTTAGAAGAAACTTATTTAAAATATCTAAGTTCAACTATCAAATTCTTTTTATCTTTTCAATAGATAAACAAAGGAAATACGATAATAATCCAACATATATATATAAATGTATATTTACGAAAAGAACTGTATTAAAATTACAAACAGGATATACCTGTAAAAGCAAACTACAGGGTTGAAACCCTAAATATATATTACATATACAAATGACAAAACGTTCAAGTTCTAATCCAATTATTTGGATTATTTATTTAATAAACAAATAGACTATTATAAATTATTTGCAGTCCCTTAAGGGCAAACAAAAAGAAATTGGTAATATAATAAACTAGAAATTTTCCACAACACATTTTGTAACCCTATTGAAAAAACAAATTAATAAAGTATTGAAACTTGTAAAACTAAATGGAATAATTTGTTTAAAAAATGATGGTCTCCTACAGGAAAACCTTAGCTCATATTTTCGAGCAAAATGAGCAAAATTTATAAATAAACCAAGACTAAGTGGCAGTCTTTAAAAAATTACAGTAAACTAAATTACGAAGAATGTTAAATAGTAAATAGTTTCATTCACATTCAAAAAGGGTTAAAACCCTAAAATTACACATAGTGTCAAATAGAATACGATAACTAAGTTCGAACTCGAAGACAGAATTGTCTAAACAAAATTATTGATTTACATTAACAATCCATAAGGGTAAAACTTTTAAATCAAATACAACATCCAGCTTACAGCCAGGACTACCCATCGACGAAGCGAGGGTTTCTACATATATTAAAACCAACATTAACCTATAAAATAAATTTCACAGCAAAGGGTGAAGTTTGACAAGTTTCCAAGCTCCGAAGTTCCCCAATTGAATACCCTGTTACAAGTAAGGGAAGAACCCGTTCTTTGAAAACCAGGGATTACCAGTTTTGGAGCAAGAACCAAGAAGACAGTTAGTAGCATCACATCCACTGTTCACGGAGAGTAGTCATAGGTTCCTGCAAGTGCATAACCAGAGCGTTAGTTTTGTATTTTCTTTTATAAATAAAAACCTATTGTAAATACGAAATTTAAGATGGATAATGCTTTTCGAATTTACAAGAACTAAGTAATTACCTGTCAAATAAATTAAATAGTTTAGTAATGGGGCTGTCACCAACAAAAAAGGTGTGAAAACAAAGCTTAAAACCCTACAAAGAAGGAAAAGAGCACACTAACAGCAGTAAAGCCTCCGCTTTGCATAAAAGTGAAAGGCCATGACAGAAGGGAAAAGGAGAGTTACAGGCGGGCCGTAAGACAACACAAGGAGGACAACAAACACTAACAGAGTAAAAGAAGCCACGATGGAAAGTTGGTGACAAGACCGAGCTTAAAGGAACCCCAGCAGAACAAACCCAGGCGTTGGGACAACTGAAACCTAAATATCACTCACGGCCACCATGAGAGTTTGCAGAGCAGCTCGAAGGGCCAACGCATTTTTTGGAGAAAGAATAAGCCAAGGTTAGGGTTGCGTTGGTATTATATATGACCAATACTTGGCGAGGAGAAAACCACATGGCCTCCTTAATACAAATCATGCAGCGGGTCGACTTTCCATAGTTCACCTGCAAACACATAATTTCAATCATTTTCACAATGATTTTCTAATAAACAATGCATGCAATATAGTATATGCCCATTCCAACGTCAACATAATATATTTATATATGATAATATTGATTAACGATGATTTGGTGTTGGATTAACAATGATTTTCGGGATTTTGACCTCATGAAGGTTTGGTAATCTTATAAGCAATATACAATCCTGAAACTTGGTTTAAAAACTCTTCAAAACTGTTATATTTGTTTATGCTTGTAAAGCATCCTTGGATATACAGGGGGATATAAAACAACCTTGTATAGGATTTATCTTATCTTATGTCCATTATATTGTATTATTGAAAACACCATTTTGGATATTTGGTAAACTATGTTTCTTTAACATTTAACCCTTGTAAATATAATAACCATTTATTATACGGAAGACTCCAAGTTAAATGGTTTAAAACCATCGAACAACTTTAGTTTCTATGATCAAATACTTTGTGGTCTATGCATAGTTATACTCTTTTAAAACAACAATTCAAGATGTGACAAGTTATAAAGTTACATAGCATAGTAAAGAGTAGAATCATGAACTCTTTACAAGATTAACTTTGTATTAGACTTGTATGTCTATCAAACAAAATAGTATATTTATATTCATAAGCCTTATAAAAACCAACGAATCAAATAATAGTAAACTATGAGGTTGGCTATTATAGTAAAGGAACACTTTATGAATTCTTTTACATAGTTCATATCGATGATACTTTAATAGAATTTGGTTGTTTCTCAACTTGACATTTTTCCAATAATTTACCATGTCTATATTTGGTAGATTGGGTTTATGCTTATACAAAATAACTGGTGTTAGTATAGGATAGAAGGTTGACCTTTATAGAAAAAATCAACTTAGAAACTATTTGTAGACAATAACTTAATACAAGAAAAGTATTATAGAAATAATAGAAATTACAATAGAATGATTCTACTCGAGTCTATAATCAATAGAACCACATGGTTTGACGTAAATTTAAGAATTATAGGCAAACAATGTTTACATGTGAAAACACACTATAATTTTATGCTAATCAAACTTGTAACGTTAAGAAGTTTATAGGCTGTAAGTTTCTCTACAGAAGATAAATAACGAGCAGTTTGATACTCAAGTAAGTAGTATGATAATGTATAATAACCAAAAGTACAATCAGTATAATGTTGCAAGATATGCATATTAAAGTAGAAGTTACTTTGTAACTAGGATTATAAGTTTAGAGCCACAATATATATCTTTAATGTCGCTACGTACGATAAAGAAAGAAACTATTTATTTGAACTTCGTTTACAAGAAGAACTGAAGAAAGCAAACTGTTTTACCTCGCGGAAGTTGTTTGGAATTTAGAAGCTTATTTACTAAGATTTTTTTGTAAATAAAAACACTTCTGGATACTTTATGAAATTAAAACGTTACTTGTTCGATCATACCTGTAAACCTATAAGAACCAGTAATCTTTATTCGTTAGCATAAATGCTAAGTAAGCCCAGGACTCAAAGTTAGATTCCACCCACTTGCCATGAAGAAAACTCATCAGTAGACTGAAATAAAACAATATGCAAGTAAACCTTATTCATGTTACAAAAAGGAAACTGTTGAGTTACATAATTGAGATTATGTAATACTAATCATTTGACTGTTACTTTTATTGCTAACCTTTAGCTGTTAGTAAACCTTAGTTTCGACATTTTATGTTATCTCAAAATTTTAAATTTTTGTGAAAATTTGGGGTTTTGACAGGACCAATGGTATCATAGGAAACCAGGAAGAATTCCACAGTCCAGCCATCTAGTCCTAGGCTCTTGTCTTTTTGAAAACTTTTTAGTGTTGCCTTCAACTCTTCCTTTGAGACCTCTTCCATTAGATCTAAGTTGTCCTCTTTAGTGATAGGGAAGAATTGTGAGAGTTGGATTACCTCAGCTATTGTTTCCTACTAGTCTTCTTTAAACATGTTTTCAAAATAGGCCTTTCCTATCCTCTCTAGGTCTTCAAAGGATGTGGCTGTCTCATTATTGGGATTTTTTAGCTCCCATATAGTGTTTTATTGTTTTCTGCCTTTGGAGAAAGGATGGAAGAATTTAGTGTTGTCATCAACACATTCCATCCATATGGCTCTACTCTTTAGCCTAAAAAACTCCTCTCTTTCCTTTAGAATTTGTTTCTCTGTTAGCTTCCAACAAGAAAAACCTTTCCTTGTCTTCTTGGTTAAGGAAACCTCCTCCATCAGTATTTTGGATCTCTTCCAACTCTGTCTCAATTTGGGAGATTGCTTGGTCATCCTGGATTTTCATGTTATGAGCCCATTCCTTAAGGATATTTTTTTATCCTTGTAAGATTTTGTGAGAAGTGAACAACAACCGTTGTACCTTCCTCAACTTGAAAAGGGATCCAGTTGTTTTGGATAATCTGGATTACCTCCTCATTCTTAAGCCAAGTAGAGCAGAGTTTGAAAGGGTTGGTTGGTTTGCTTGGGTTTTTCAAAATTTATAGACAGATGGGTAAGTGGTCGGAGTTAGGTCCTGAATCCACCCATTGTTTGAACATCAGGTTTTTTTCTAGAAGATTTTCTTCCAGCGGGAATCTATCTAACCTTTTTGCTATTCTATCTTCTCCCACCCTTCTGTTTGTCTAGGAGGGCTTTAATTTTTGAGGGTCTAGATCGATCAACTTCATATTTCAAACGAGGTTGTTGAAAAAGGGGGCTAAAGGATATGTTCTCACCTTTGGTCCCCAAATTTCATGTGCCCCCAAAGTAAAATTTAGATCCCCTCCAATAATAAGATTTTCCTTTCTTGAAATGTCAGATTTTTTAAAAGAATCCCAGAACTCCACTCTGTTATTGTAAGGCCCATAAATGTTCACGATATTTAGGTTTAGGTTTGCCTCTGCCCAACTGATCTAGACTCCTGAAGCTGAGGGGGTTCCCCATGAATTTGTGCATCTAATAGTGAACTGATTCCATCCCATTGCATGCCCTCCAGAGTGTTCTCTTGCACTTTGTGCTATGAAACTGTAAAGGGGTGAGATTGAAGATAGTAGTATTGTGACATCCGCTTTTGAGCTTAGTGTTTATTGAAGGAGGACAACATTCGGTTTGTGAATCGAAAGCATCCTCTTGAAGGCAAGTTTTTTTCAGGTACTTTCCATACCCCTGCAATTGAGGGATAGGAGTTTCATTTGGGATCCCCGTCTGGGTATTGCACTGCTCTAAATGCCCCAAAAAGGGTTTTTTGCCTTCTGTTTTCTTGGTCTCTAATAGCCTTATTCTGCGTCGCCAAGAGATGAGAGGGCCTTCCCCTTCCTCTTCCTTTGGAGGGGAAAGTGGGGTTCATGCCAAGTCCTCTGATTGGGGCTTTTGGATTAATCAGGACAAGTACATCTCTTGATCTAAGATGGAAGTGAATGGAGGAGGAGGAAGAGTTCGAGGGGTTGGGGTTTGGGAGTGGAGAGGGGGGCATCAATGGAAGTTCAAGGAGAGTTTTATTGGGGGGTTTTGTAGGGGGCAGAGTGTAGGAGTAGGGCATAAAGAGACACAAGATTAAATATGTAGATCATTGTTTAAAGTTAAATAATTTAATTGTTTATTTAATAGAGAAGAAGGATTCATACCCAAAGAAATCTGTTGTCCTGTCTGAGGCTCGTTCTGACTTGGAGGAAATTTCCCTGGGGGAATGGCTGTAGTTGCAATTTCCTTGACCTATCCCGAATGATGTTCATTCACCTATGATTCTAGATGAATGCATACCATTCCTTCCTCAGATGCATACTCTTTTGGCCGTGAAACCCTAGCTTCTTTTGTAGTCCATTTCTTCCTGGATGTTGCCGATGACCGAATTCGTGGGTAGTTCTTTGCCAAATGTCTTGTTTCATGGCATTTGTGGAATCTAAAAGGAATTCATTCATAATCTAGTAGCTTCTTCCTAATCTTAGGGCCCCAAATTAGGTTTAAGTCATTAGAGGAAATTTGGGGTCTAAAATGGGCCTTATAAGAAAACGCGCCAACAAAAAATTTTGTGAGTTGGAATTCAAGAACCAATAGAATTTCAATAAAATGAGTCAACCATAATGGGTCAATTGACATATTTGTCATAAAAGAAAACTACTTTTTTTGTTCGTATTTTTGACATATCTCCATGTATTTTTACTCAAATTTCAAGTAGGAGAGCTCGTTGGATGCGAAATTTAATTCCACATCCAACAAGTACCCACAATGCATACTTTTGACGGACCCCGCTACCCCAAAAACAAGAAATACCTGAAAAAAATGTGATGATGATGTCATCGACACGTTTTTTTCAGGTATTTCTTGTTTTTGGGGTAGCGGGGTCCGTCAAAAGTATGCAGTGTGGGTACTCGTTGGATGCAGAATTAAATTCCACATCCAACGAGCTCTCCCGCTCAGAATTTGAGTAAAAACATAGGGAGATATGTCAAAAATACGAACACAAAAAGTAGTTTTTTTCATTCTTCCTCCAAAATTAATAACTATTATTTTATTATTTTAACTATTATTTTATGATTTTAACTATTATTTTATTATTTTCCTTAGGAGGCCCATTTTAGACCCCAAATTTCCTCTAATGGGTCCCTGTGTTTGGTTATGATGTTCATAGATACCAGAATCCTTGCCAACTTCCTTATCTTTGTTTGTTGGAAGGAGAGGTCTTCCTCAATGAAGGTTACCAGTGCTCTTCCTATGTCCCTTAGTGAATTTTGGTTCCATAATTACTAACGAAGACCCAACAAGTGAACCTAGATTGGGATAGTGTCCAACCTCTTTGTGTCCGCATCATAAAGAGGAGACCATTCTTCAAATTGAAAGGGGTCGTTCCAAAATTCCAAACTTTCCCAAGGACAAAGTCTATGTCTTCCTTGCAAGAAAAGTGAAAACCAAACCATCCTTTGGCTAATGGGGTAATTTCAGGTTCATTTCCCTGAAACCTCGACCAATGCCTTCAAACCCAACTTTCCATCTCCTCTTGCGTTGGGTTTCAACCTCATATTTTTCCAACTAGGGAAACATCTACCATGTCTTGTGCTTCTGCAATGGAAAGATCTACTCCGCATACCAAATTCAATGTTCCACCAGAAGGGTTTAGGCAATGGTTTTTCCATTTTTTGGTACCTAGAATTTCACTTTCAAAGCTTCCATCCACCGAGACTGTTCTTATGTCTTCGTCGCTTTTGCCAAGGTTCGAATCTGGAGAGGAGACATTCAGAATTCTTGGTTGTAGCAGGGAAGAGATGAAACCTTCTGTGTTGCTCGTGAGTTTTGGAGAAACCCTTTGATCTTGTACTCCATGTTCGATTATGGTTAGGGGCCTCTCTGTGTGGAGGAGATCTAGCCCGCTGAGAAGTCCTTGGTTCAGTTGAGCTGCCAAATTTGGGGAGGGTAACAGAAATGGCTCGTTGTAAGTGATTACAATGTTTGTTGAAAGCAGAGTAGGTACTAATCTAGATGGGGAAAGGGTGTAGGTCATTCCACCCAAAGAGGGGTTCATTGGTTTTAATTCGGACTATCCGAGACCATCTCCTTCATCGTAGGGCACAAAATCCTCCAAAACCCTAGCCTCGCTTCCAACTGGAAATTGCTCCATCCTATCCTGAATTGTTGCTGGAAAAGGGACTCCGAAGAGTTTCGTCGACATGAAAATGGAGAAACCCTGCTAGTGGTCCTCAAAATAATCCAATAGTTCAATCTCCTCCGTTAGCTCTGCGCTGGTCTCCATGCTAATAGAGACCAATAAACTACAAGGTAAAAAGTAAAAAGAAAAACTACCTCCTTTGTTTTTTACCTTCGGAGGCTTTTTTTAAGCCCCTGTGGGATTTTCCCTTAGGACCTCCTCATTTGTCCCATGACCACAAGCCGTAGAGCTCCCCAAGTGAATGCCATATTCTTCCATTCATTTATATATTGTTGATTTATATACAATACACTATTTTATGTTTAAAAGGGAAGGCCCAACAAGCACTTTCTTAATGTGTTTTGGCATTTAGTAAAGGGTGCTTAAATAAGAGGCAATGTATATCTACATACACTTGTGATGAAATTTTTTGATTATGTTCATGGACAAATGATTGTGATGAAATTTTGAGAAACCAAGTTACTATTTTTTTATGCATTTTTTCTACTCACGTTTTTGCATGCATTTCATCTTGTTATGGCCATTTCTGAGGAAACTTATTCAATTAGTATCATGGGGAAATGGCCTTTAAGGGTTGGAAATTTGGGTTTCATGTGGATGGATACATTGTAGAAAGGGAGGAGTTCTATATTTTTTGATTTTTGGTTGTATTAGAAATTTTTGAGTTCTTGAAAAGGGATTTATTGTAATTATTCACTCATCTTGGTTGAGAGAGATGTGAATTTAATTAGAGATTGGGTTATTTCCAATTTGCTAAATATTTCAAAATTTGGTTGTTTTAAACTTTAAAATCACAGTAATTTAGGTTTAGAATGGAAAAAATGCTATGGGTGAATGAATTACCTGATTATATGACAATTCACCGGTGAATTTGCCTCCTCTCCAATAAAATCCAGCTCCTCCAATACTCTACGGCACCAAATCAGCGCTTGTCTAAGATCAAGTTCACATTCCTGATGGGTGAAATGTGTCGCGGGTATCGAGACTGTTTAATTAAATTGATTTTAAACTTACAAAATGTAGGATAGTTAAACATAATGTGTACATGTTATATAACTGTACATAACGCATACACATTTTGTAGTTATATAATGCATACACGTTATGTTTAACTATCCTACATTTCTAATGACATGTCACGATCGGTTTTAACCATAGCAAGTGCCATGTAGTAGAAACCCGTTATATTTTTATGTAACGTGATTGTGTTTTCAAAAGCTAGGATTGCACCTAAAAGGTCCCTCATCTTCTTGCACACACACATGTTCTATACAAAGAAACAATACAACATAAAAATAACAAGATTTGCATGCAACAACTTAGCAGGTTAGCCTTTGCCATAGTTATATTTAAACAAAATAATTTATTTAATCTAAAAAATAAAATAAATTATTATGTTATTTTTTATTTTATTTCAAAAATTCAAAACATAAAAAGAAAAAGACTTTTAATCCATGTTTTATTTTTTTAAACAAAAGATACATATAGTAAACAAAAATTAATAGGACAGAATTGAATGATGCCTCTAAAATGTCTCACTAGTGCATAGCAATGAAAAAGGTAGAAAAATAGTGCACAATATGTGTGTTTTGATATGCACTTTGAGTATCACAATAGTAACACAACACAATGTCACTATAATGCATGGTGTTGTAGTAAGACTTAGGGTCTGAAATTATCATCAAAGAATAAGATTCAGACATCAAATAATTAGGACAAGAGAGCACACTACTTGCTCTCTGGAAATAAGGCCAGGTTCTCCTTGGATCATCTGGATTTGCATTGTTATCTCCTGCGGAGGAGAGTGTCTGTCGGGCCCAAGTTGGGAGATGATTTTGCACTTCATGTTCTGATTCAGCATCTGATGTTTTCTATACACTGATATCAGAAATCAAAGGATCCAAATCAGGGTCATCACCCCCAATATCATCATCCAAATATTCAGTAGAATAGGAAGGAAATTCATCAGTTTTATCCTTCACTAGTTCCACCTCCTGAAGAGGCTCATCAAACTTGACACTCCTTTCGATGATGATCTATTTTGTTTTGATATCCAACAGCTTGAAACCTTTTGATTCATTAGGATACCCAATAAACAGACATTCTATGCTTTGCGGTTGCAAATCCCTCCTTTTATCAGGTGGAATTCGGTCCCATGCAGTGGACCCAAACACTCGCAAATTTGACACATCTGGCTTGTGTCCGAAGTATGCTTCAAAAGGGGTATTCCATTTCACAGATGAGTGTGGCAATATATTCTGAATATATGCTACAACATTCATGGCTTCAGCCCACAAATTTGCATCCAACTTATTTGATTCCAACATACAGGTGGTCATCTCCTTGAGAGACCGATTCTTCCTTTCCACCACACCATTATTCTGGGGAATGTAGGGAACTGAATGCTGGACCTGAATACCAATTTGGGAACATATGTGAAGCAGCTCATTACTGACATACTCCCCCCCATTATCATATCTCAATATTTTGATCTTTTGGCTAGATGCATTCTCAATCAAGGCGTTCAGTTCAATGAATTTTTCACAGACTTTAGACTTCTTTTTGATAAATAAGACCCATGTGTACCTAGAAAAATCATCAATGAAATCCAGAAGATACCTTGATCCATTCATGGATGTGATAGGCATGGGACCACTGATATCAAAATATATCAGTCCCGAGATGCATGATGCTCGGCTTGCCTTCCCCTGATTGAACTTATGCGCAGGGTGCTTTCCAACAACACAACCCTTGCAGATTCCAGTGGTTGCCTTGATGACTGAGAGGCTTTCAACCATATAATTATTCTATAATTGCTGCAAGTATTAGAAGTTTAGATGGCCAAACCTCTCATTCCACAATCTACTGACTTCATTTCCATGAGTCAGCAATGCGGTGGGCTTTGCATCCGCCACAAAATGGGAGAACTCATAGGCTTTTGCATGATGGTTTGCAAGGCCCCTTGCTACAAGTTTCCCGGATGCAAGTTCTGTGATCTCTACATCATTTGGGATGAAGGATACTCTCTTGGGCACTCCTGTATGTGTCATTTGGTAAACATCGAGGAGGGTTGATGCCAGAGATGGTACATACAAAACATTTGAAAAATAGCCATTCTCAAGATCTACAGTACCTTGTGCTTCTGAAATGATGGTGGAGTCATCTCCCATGTGGATGGGAATGGATTTACTGGTCTCCAAAGATTATAAGGATTCTCTTTCATCCATCATGTGGTTTGAAGCTCCAGAATCTATCAAGAGTGATTTGGACTTCGAACTACTTGCCATGAGGGCATGACCTCTTTCATGTTGTGGTTCCCGATCTTGCTAATCTCTCCTCCGAAAGCTTTCCAAAATATTGATGTGATTTCTCTCAAGGAGAGAGGTAGCCTCATCAAGTTTCTTTTTCCTGCATGCATGTTTAGGGTGGAAGCCCTTCCCTCAGTATGAACACTTGACTTTTTCCTTTCCATGATGCCCTTTTCCTTTGTTCTTCTTTGATCTGAAAGACTCTTCATGCTACCAGTTTTCAAATTTAGGCTTAGGAGATTCGAATTTGGTTTTTGGGTTCTTTTGCTGCTTTCCTTTACCCTTCAGATCTTGGGGCCCCGAGACATGGAGGGCTTGATCATGGTAGGATTTGATGATCCCCATCTGGACAAGCTTATCATGTTGACTTGTTAGGGACTCAATGAAGGCATTGAGTGAAGGCATATTCCATCTAGGGGTTGTGAGCTTCCCTGCATGGAATGTAGAGACAAAAATCAAATAATCAGCTCCAAGTTTGGAGAGTATGGTGAGGATGAGCTGATCATCCTCCTTCTCCACTTTACATTGCTTCAACAGTAAGACAATGTGCTTGAACTTTGTGAAAAAATTAATTCAAGGTCTCAAAATTGGAAGGCTGGAGAGACATCAACTCATTCTCAAGCTGGTATACTCTCAAATAATCCTATTTTCCATACAGGGTTTCCAATTTGTCCCAGATCTCCTTTGGAGTCTTCAATCCCGAGAGATGGAAAAGAAGATCTTGGGAAACAGATAGGCACAAGAATCTGAATGCTTCATCTTTGTTGTTCAAGAATCTAGCTTTATCTGTCACAAAAGTAGGCTCTTCTTCAGTGTCCATAGTGACCCTATAGAGTCCTCTGGCACATAGCTAGATCTCCATGTCTCACTTCCATGAGTGGAAATTGAACGGAGTCAAGAGTTCTACGAAAGAAGCCATCTGAAACTGCTGGAGCGAATGCTTTCACCTGTTAAAAACCTGCAAATCACAACAAAAGGGGCACCGTAAGGTAGGACAACCTACACATTTTAGGCTTTCATCACACCCAACATAGTTGATCAAGAAAGCTTGACCAACATTTTCGTTACTTGGGGTATTAAGTGGTAGGCCTTGGCTTTTGGTACAGTGTTGGAATTTTTGAGCTTTGCTCAATTTTTCATGCAAGATCTGTCAAAAACCTTGTTTTTAAGAGATCTGAGCTTCATCCTGCTATGATATCTGATACCATATTAATTTGTCATAGTGGTCTAGGTGCTGAAAACACAGTCTCAAAAAGAATTCAGACAAATATGTATAAAATTGGCAAAATGGTGCCACAATGGAAGTATCAGCTCTGTATAATCAAATGAAAGAATGATGATACAATACAATAATCATGCCAGATGCATGAATTCCAAGACAATTCAAATTTCCAAGGAGGTCATTCAAATTGAATGAGTGAATCTAGCTTAATTGAATGTAAGCCACAGTGAACACTCAAGTTAACCACTGATAAAAACCCTAATTAACTCAACTGAGTCCTAACTGAAGTCGAAGTGCAATAAATGACCGAGTCTAACTGAAAGTAGCTCAGACACATGTCATTGCAATCCAACCAACAATTGGTAGCACATCAATGACTCCAATGAACCCCGATGAGGTTAACTGAAGTGTAACTGACGATCAGAAGTGGTTGGAGGCGCCCCTGTTGACTCCAGTTCATTAAATAATCAATTTAATGAAGGGAGGCACCTTCACTGCTCTGTTTAACTGATTAAATTGTAACCATCGGTTAGCAATAAAGTGCATTTATGACACTCAGATCACCCTCGAAGTGCTCCAGTTAGCCTCCCTGAATGAAGGAGAAGGCTTAGTTAGCCTCCTTGACTGAAGGTAAGCATGGGTGTGCTCATGCTGATGTCATACAATGCTCCTCTGGTGTCACTTAAGTCAATAAAACTTAGGATAGTGGTTTAACTAGGCCATATTGACCAAAATGAGTGTGTATGGTGGTAAATGTCTCCAACAGAAAGAGACAGAGTAAGGTCTTACATTCCCTTGAAATTTTATTTTTTGAGAGGTTTAGTGAGCTCTCCCCCCCTTCACTTGATTCTTTCCATTTCAAGAGAGGGGGTTTCACTTTAGCTTATAAATTTGTTTTTATTTTAAAATATTTTTATTGATTTCAAAGAGAAGTTCCCCAAGTCTTTTCTAATGTTTATATTCGACATTTTTTGTCATTTGCATTTCCTTTGGATGTTATTGTTATTTATAGGTATAATAGCATTTACTCAGTGTCCATTAGGTCCATAATTTCCAATTACATCTAAGGTCATTATGTGTTTTATTCATTGGAATGTGTGACAATCAGTGGAGTGGGTAACAAAGACAATAATTGAGGCCTATTCCTTTAAACAATTATTTTTGCTTATGTAAGGATCATCTTTGACTTTGGCAGCATGGATTAGATGCATCTTACCAATATACACATTGGGGAGATATTATTTACACACCAATAAATTCAGATGATTTATTCACAACAGTCCATATTTTCTAGCTTGGAGTAATGATGAAGAATAGTTTCAAAATTGCTTTGTAAAGAAGGTATGAGATGATATAGGTATATATTTGGTAGAAATACATTACTCTAGACATTAAGTTTGCAATTAGGTTCTTGATTGAGGGATTTGGAAACTCAACATAGAATTTTATGCAACTGACATGAGTATACAAATATATATTTTTGATCGGATCAACCTGAGATCATTAGCACTTAAGTCAACCCATGTCTAGATCTAAAATACACAAGTATAAATGGATGTTAGATGTTCTTTGTTATCATGGATATTGGTGCCGATTCTTGTTCTTAATTCTAGGAAGTATAGGCCTGAAGCATGATGTGTACCAACATCTCTCTTATTCCCATTTGAGGTCTGATTTTCATGGTTTCCAACTTATCTTGGCATGATTCTTAACATCTCAATGTAGCTTAAATAGCATGACATGGATGTCCTCCCTATTAGTTGTCCATACACTATAATTGATTTTAGGAATTCAATATTAAGATGATTGTTTGTGTGCAAGCATGGAAGAAAAAGCATCTCTAAGATGATGGATATATTATTAATGGTATAAAAATTGGTAGATGATATTGAATGATAGATAACCATGTTAACATGATCACCAAGTGCCGAGAAGTAAGGGTGATCAACAAGAGATATATGTATGCTTAATACATGTGCTAGGAGGATGATGCTCTATGGAAAGTTGACCACAAAACATCCTCAAGAGTGAAGTATATCATATGAAAACATCAAGAGATATCACAAACCATAACTACCAACACATATATATCATGAACATCCACCAAAAAATTATCAAGTAGGGCATCATCGCACCATGAAGCATAACTCTAGCATCAAAGAACCCCAAGGAATCCAACAACTAATTCAACCTGTCAATTAATTCCATTGGTTCGAAGACCCTATCTATATCTACGATATTTTAGATCCTTAAGGTGAATGTATCATGCAATATCGGGTAAACTCAATGCATAAAAATGTAATTTTCAAAACCAACAATCCATTACAAAGTCCCAGATGCCAATATACTATATAGAATTCAAGAATTGCTCTACTCCAGATATTGGAGTAGTCTACCTCCCCCAAGATGAGCCATCACAGGCTCATCCTGTGCACAATTATTCAACCCGACTTGAATAAATAACCCTTGAGAGCCATGAGGTATCCAATACTGTATAGGGAATCATTGAACAAAAGGGTCAATAATCCTGTGCAATGAATGTATCACAGTGAAACATTTGGGATGGCATTTGATCCACTTTTATAAAGGTGATATCTGAATAGGAATCCATGCATAAGAACCCTCATTATTGTAACTTTTTAGTTTTATCAGTAGCATTTTCCAATTTGGATTGGAATTTTAGATCGACATTGCAGTCAATTGAACCATCAACCCACAACTAATGAATATGACTTGAATTCCCTAGATTGTTGTTGTTTCCTAGAACTTACTAATTGTATGTCTAATTTTTAATTTGACCAATTAATCGTTTACCAACTTCTAATTGCATGTTTCAGTTTGAGCATTACCAATTAATGCTTTTATCTTCTATACATACCAGGTTAGGAGTCCCAAGCTCGATGAAGCAAGTTTCGGACGAATAAAAACAATGATGGGGCCTAAACTTAGGAAACAAGCATCATCTCTCAAATATGAGGAAATTTCTGAGCAATTTGGTTCAATTTGGACAATTATGGGATTATTCCTAACCTGATAGAGGAGAGTTTATCTTAAACAGAATGCAAAACGGATGAAAAAGCTCAGAAAAAATGAGTTTTATAGGCAAGCTTGGCTTGCAGCTAGTTAAATTTGTGAGTCAAACTTGGTCAACCAAGTCAAAATCGGTCAAACCAATTTAAAATTAGGAAGTTTTAGATTATATTGTCTATGGTTGATCTAATCTGGAATCATGATTCAAAGAGTTAAATTGTGGTTCTTGTTACACTAGGTTGGGTTCATTTGTATACAAATTTATGTATTTTGGTTTCTATATTGCTCCTTAGAGTTCATGGCTTATGGTTAAATTTTATTTCTGTGCTTCCTATAAGAGCACTGTATAAACTGAAACATTATTGATGGCATTTTGATTGACTAGCCATTTAAGAGATAAAATATGGCTGAACACTTAGATAATGCGTATTCTAGGTGTTCAACAATTTTTCCCTTCCCTGACATCATTTTGTGGCATGATTTCGACAAAACTAGTAAAAATTTTGAAGAAATTCCTAAAATCTCACACAACAGTGTTTAAACTTGCATAATCTTGGTGCCTTACGGTTATTTGAGGGTGTTGAATCTGTTAATGTATCCAGAAACACTTTTTGAACAACACAAAATTCAAATTTATACATGCTTAATTTCCCACTCAAGGGAAAGCAGAGTACCCTAGCAGATTCGTAATTTAATTTTTGCATTTATATATGTGATTTTTAGACTCCTGTAGTTCTGCGTGATGAATGTTGCTTATGGTTAGTTCAATTGTATGGTTTCTTGCAATTCTTTTCATTACTATTTCGTTGTTATATTTATTGGAATACCTTTATGATTATGGTGTTCAACAAAGCTATAGCAATACATTAAACATGTGCCTCCATCGCTATTTCATTGTACTTGCCTTTGTTTAGAGATAATGTGCATTCGTTTCATTGCATAGAGTATATTTTGAAAAATAAATTTGACATAAGACACAAAAGATGTTTATAAAACAACCTATAGGGGGAGGATAAATTGGGTATGCCATATATTTTATGATAATATATGACTATATAGGTTTGATGTTAACTCACTATTTCTATCTTTTAAAATGGACTTTGAGAAGGTGGCATTTATATCTGTAACAAATATGTGAATTTCAAATATATGTTGAATTGTCACTCAAGAACTTGAAGTTAAGACCTTCTATTTTATGTCTTTGTTAGATACCTTAGAGTTGTAACTGTTTCTATACTTCAAGTTGATAATTGTGATTTCATAAGTTATTGTCTAACAATTATAGTGTTCAATGAATTCCATATTGTAGGATATATGTTGGAAAGCCAAATTTTCATTGCTCCTAGAATTTGAAAGTTGAACTTTCCAATATAATCATAAAACCCTACAGTCATTTGTAAATTATACTTTATAAATGGACATTTCTCTCAAAATAAATAAAAAATCAAAGTTTAGGAAGAGAAAGTATGAGGTGTGGAGTGGTGTTTAGGGGGTGGGTATTTGGATGAAAGCATCTCTTCTTATACATTGCATGAAAATATTCAAATTCTTTGTAGTGATCCATTTTGTGGGAGTATATTCCATTCTTATTTAGTCATAATTATTTTTGGTTAAAAGATGTTTCTTCCCAAACAATTTTATGTTCTGCAACTAGCTAACTACTTGAGACTATGAATAGTTCTCATTTATACATTATGGACATGATTTTATGTGAATCGATTCATCTCATCCAAGTAAGCACATTGTCATTGTTAAAATTTGTTTCCCTACTCATTTTGGATATTTCATTTGTTATTTGTCTCAAGGGAAGTGAGGTGCACTCTACATCCAATGATTCGCTCTACAACCAAGGGTGCAAGAGATATCTAGTATGGTGTCACATCATCTATGTAACGCTATTAATATAAAATGAGAAAAAGGATGACATCCAATACACAATGTCAGACAAGAAAAAGGGTCGATTTCTTATTTCTTTTAAACTAGCATAGATCCATCATAACCCCAAATATTTCAAGTGACACGAGAGGTTTGCATCTGGGATATTTTTATTCTTTTTTGTGCTTAAGATATCATGGCTTGGGATGGATCTTTGATAGTTTTTTTTTTATCTTTTTTATCTGCCTACATTTATTGGTTGCTAGGGATGGCTTATCCAAGTTAGGCAATTATCTAACTTTTTAATTTAGAAAGATATATATATATTTTTTTTTATGTTTCCTATATCAAGGATATGAGATTTGTCTTGTGTGTAACACTGGGAGCTACCATGGCCAATCCAGGGGAAATTATTGTTGACATAGATGGATATGGCAATTTTTTGATGAATTTTCAAGAATTGGCCACTATCAAAGTAGAAAACCTTCCTCTTAAGATGATGATATTGAACAATCAACACTTAGGCATGATGGTTCAATGAAAAGATTGGTTTTACAAAACAAGAAGAGAACATGATTATCTTGGAGATCCATATGCTAAATTGATAATTTCCCTAATGTTTTGAATATGATGGAGGCATGCAATATACCAACAACTAAAGTAAAAAAGAAAGATAATTTCAATTAGGACATTTCACAAATGCTCGAAACTCATGGGCCATATTTATTGGATGTTATTGTGACAAACTAGGAGTGTCTCTTTCCTATGATACCCAGTGGTGGATACTTTAAATGTATTATAACTGAAGGTGATGGGAGACAAGCATACTAATAAAAGGAATTTAAGCCATTTTTTATGTATAATATTTGTTATTATTTTAGCTTTTGAAAGTGGATTATTATTATTTTAGCTTCTGAAAGTGGATTTTCATTGCTTTCCTTTTAAACGTAAGGGGAATCTTTCTTGTCTCTCTTTTGTATTTTGTATTTGGTACATAGTTAAAGTCAAGGAAAGTCTAGACACCACAAATTGTTTACAAAGTATTGATTTGATGTTTATATGTTACGATTACTAAGAACAAATACATCAGAATTTTATATCATTTTTTATTTATATTGGGTGTGCCATGAGGCATGGGCATAAACTGTGGTGGAATGTATCTTAAGTTCTACTTCTTATTTTCCTACATGTTATGGTAGTTCTTAGCTTTTGTAATTACTTGAAAAAGAAAATTGACATAAGACACAAAAATATGTATTTAAAACAATATATAGGGGGATAAATGGGGTAGTGCCATATATTTTATGATAACATATGGCTATACATGTTTGATGGTAACTCATTATTTCTATCTTTAATAATGAAATTTGAAAAACTGTCATTTATTTATGTGAAAAATATGCATTTCAAATATATTTTGAATTGCCACTCGAGGAATTGAAGTTAAGACCTTCTACTAAATGTATTTTCTAGATACCTTAGAGTTGTACCTTATATACCTTGTCTCAATTGGTATGTCATTAGCTTCTATTTTGAGTAACACATACTTATTTTCGATGGAATTATTGATATAATTGGGAAATTATGACCATCAAAACACAATGTGAGAGATTATCATTTTCTGGATGCGGAACAAAATTTGATTTAGATGATAACCACCTTAGTACTTCAGTTCGTTCAATGCAGTTTGACTTTTTAGGAACCCATTGGGGAAAATTTAGTAGTTAATGCTAAATGTAACACTATTTATGGTGATTACAATCCCTCTAAATGTTTTGAACTACCATAGAATTATGTATACATTTATGTGGAAGAATTATACGGTTTGAGGCTCCGAAAACTTGGGAAATTTATGAAATTAAAGTAATCATTGAGAAACTTATTGTAGATTTGTTGATGATACTGAATGTTCCAGAATACCCTACTTACATCCTCCTCTAGATATAAGAGCATAAATACATAACTAACAGTGATATGATTTTGGCAACAGATATGATGTAGTAGAATGCTTTGCGGGTTCTTTTTGTTCTACTTTTTGTAGATTCTAGGCTCAATTATAATGATATGGTTATACATGGTATAGAAATTGACCTTCTTGGTTTGATTTTTTATAGACTTAAACATGATAGTGTGTCTTGTAGAAATGGCATACATTGGGTCTTAGGAGTTTAATAAAGAGGAAGAAGAAGATTCTACCCTAGATATGTGTTTTCTGTTTAGGAGGACAAGGTTCAAAGTTTATGGTTGTTTGTGATGGTTGTTAGAAATGGTTCCATGGTGATTGTGTAGGATTTATTACACAACATATTGTATGCCATGAGTGGGTCTTCTCCTACTACCTTTGCAAGAAGAAACTTATTTCACTTGATTTTCACATGCATTTACAAGGTTAGAAGGATAAATAAGGCTCTTTTAGAATTAAAATAAATGGTATAGAGACGCCCGTTTGTGCAACTCTGACGAGCTTCCTATACTAGTGACATAATTTTTGTTGCTAATAAAACAAGCCCGTAGGTGAGTTGCACAAATGAGTGTCTCTATAGCAATGAAAACTCATTGCTACAGCGACGACACATCACTGGCATAAACAAATTTTAAACATGTGCCTCTATCGCTATAGCGACAACAAAGTGTTTCTATAGCGATGACACCTCGTCACTACAACAACGATGCATCACTGGTATAAAAATATTTTAAACATGTACCTCTGTCACTATAGCAACAACAAAGTGTTGTTACAACGATGATGGAAGTGTTTCTATAATGATGGCACCTCGTCGCTACATCGACGACACATCACTGGTATAAACATATTTTAAACATGTGCCTCTGTCGCTAGAGCAACAACCAAGTGCTGCTATAGCGACGATGGAAGTGTTGCTATAATGTTGAGGAGGTGTCGCTATAGAAACATAGTTTGATTTTGTACACACCCCAATTTTCATGTATTTTGTATTTCTATAGAGATGAACCGTGGAAAGTGTTTCTACAACGACAAAATTGTTGCCACGAAAAAAAGGGGCCATGTTCATTGCTATAGCAATGCACAAGTGTTGCAATAGCAACAATTTTCTGTGGGAAAAATGTGCACATGTACTAGTGAATGAATTTAGTGTTGTAGATATGCACTTCCGTGTTTTTAAATTTATTTATATAATTGAAAAAAAATCAATCAAGTTCATTAAATTTCACTATTCGATTTGTTGAAGTTCAGCATCAAATTCAACGAATTATATGGATGTCAATTGAACATTCATATAATTCAAAGGAAGGATAATTTGGTTTGGACTTAAACAAGTTGAATTCTAGTTGTTCGAAAAGCAGTGCTTGAAAAAGGAAAACATACAAGCTAACAATGGGATGCAAGATAGAGTCACATATAAACTATGAATCTAATTTTCCAAATCATTTAATTTGATGTGCCTTGTCCAGCATGGAAAAATACTAGCAACCATAAATATGACGAAGGCCCCATCCGAAGATGGCCAACTAATATATACATGTACTTTGGAATTTTTTTTTTCTTTTGAAAGAAGTGAGGCCCTTCCACCTAGAAACGAAAAAACCTCTCTTCCCGCACACTCATCCAAAATCTTATCAATGAATGTGTAGGAAAGTTATCTTTAGGACAAGCTTTGTTCAGGCCTCTAAATTCAGTACATACCCAGATGGTTCTCTGCTTCTTATCAACTAGAATGGGGTTGGATACCCATTTAGTCAAAGGAGCCAAATAGATAAAACCAACCTTGAGGAGCTTCTCTATGTCTGCATTAATGGTGGGTGCCTTATGGGGATTCATCACGCGTAAGCATTGTCAAACGGGCCTAGCCCCATGGTAAGTTTTGATTTCATGTTCGACATTATGAGGTTCTATTCCTGGCATCATCATATGACTAAGAAAAGACATCACAAAATTCTTTAAAAATCTTAGTGTATGCCTAAATCTCATCGGGAGAACAATCTGCCCCAATGTAAATGTTCTCAACTTTACCAAGAGTTCAAGAAATGTTGATAGGAATATTCAGTGACAAATTGTCCATGTTCCCTTCGACATATATACCATAGGTTCCTAATGGGATCGCGAGACTACCAACTTTCTCACTAAGGATCGCCCTAAAGTCATCACACTCGACCCGTTCAAGCTCTAGGAGGAAATAAGAGTGATGGTGAAAGTCTTCCCAAGGCCGTCCTAGACCATTCATGGCTTCGAGAATCGCTTCATAGGAAGGAAAAACATCATCGAAGTAATCATGTGAGTGTGATGACGCAACTACCCAAGCTAGCAATGCAAAAGAGTCCTCCTCCTCCGTCCGCAAAGAGGAAGGACTGGGATCTATAACAGGATCAAGAGTATCTTGATAAGAAATCTCCGCTACAAATGATGACATATCCATCTTAGCAGGTCTAGGATCTTCCTCCGAAGTGCTCAGAGAAGAGAGAGACTAGCGCCTCCAAATACGTAGTTCAAAATGGGACTGAAATCGATGACGATGATTCATTACCAAGAGTAGAACCTATAGTCAGTATTGGTGCAGAAATACCAAAGGATCCCATCAATGATGGATAGATTCCTACACCAACATTCTCAGTTGTCGGCTGAGAATTATCAATAACCAGGATAATGGATCTTGACGATGTTGACAGCATGGAATTATCAAATTACTGTTGTTCGATCATGACAATCCTATCTTCAAAAGGGAAGCAAATCATGAGGAAGAGAGAAGACACAACCGCTCTCATATTGAAAATCTAGCTCCGACCCAGCAAAATATTGTAGTCAAGGGGAACATCAACCACCTTAAGCTTGATGGACATCATCTTCCCTCCCAACTAGACCTAAAGAGAAGGAAGAATACTATGCGGCCGAAAAGAACGTCCAACAAAAGCAGTCAACATGGTCCCGAATTTCGACAATGGGGGTGAACCAAGACCTTTCCAACAAGAAAGAGACATCATAGAAGCTACAATGCCTTCATCAACCACTGTGCGTTTGATCATGTTGTTCATACACTCCACATGGACTAAGAACACTGCATGGTAAGGAAAGCAAGGATGGACTTCATGTGTTTTTCATTTTCTTTCTTTCTAATTTCTAATGAAGTCATCACGATTCTTGTGTTTTTAGTCCACCTTTCTTGATATCGTTTTAAAGTCATTCTTATTCTCTCCTCCATGATTCTTACTTGTTTTCAGTCTACCTCTTTTTGATGTAGTTTTTCCATGTAGTTGGGATTATTTACACTTTTCAAATTTAGTCATAAATATTATTGAAAAATGATTTTACAAAAAAGGTAATCTCATTTGTGATTAATTAATACCAATATCTACAATTCTATGTAATACAAAGACTAGTCAAACATGAGAACATGATATGGTTTTAAAGTCATCCTTATTCTCTCCTTCATGATCCTTGCTTGTTTTCAATCTACCTCTTTTTGATGTAATTGGGATTATTTAGACTTTTCAAATTTAGTCTTAAATATTATTGAAAAATGATTTTAGAAACAAGGTAATCTCATTTGTGATTAATTAATACCAATATCTATAGTGCTATGTAATACAAAGGCTAGTCAAACATGAGAGCAATTGGATTATATGAGCTAAAATCCTATAACTTGGCTTCTTTGCCATGGTGGCCTCATAGCATAACTTAGGGTGGTCTTTGCATTGGATGCCTACACTTTGGGTGAAAATTTATCTAAAAAAACAAATTTCTTGTATTATCCTTTTTTCAAAAAGATAAATGTTCTATCATTTTTTGAAAAAGATAAATGTTTTATCATTGGTTATATATATATATAGTTAATATAAATTTTTAATGAAAAAGATAAATGTTTTATCATTGGTTATAAATATATAGTTAATATAAATTTTTAATGAAAATGTTTGAATGTTAAATCAATCCATGGGTATTTGGTGGGTTATTGGTTACCACGGGTTTATGTTAAACCAAAGCTCATTTAATTCAGCCACATCTTTCATTATTACACATATGCATGCCTTTTATATTATTTCAGAGCTTTGTGAACGACTTGTGTTGAAATTAAGGTAAACAGGCCTTTGAATGCAAATTATAATCCCTCTATAGTGCTTAAAAATTAAAGCTAATGATCTAAAAAATGGCGAGATTATAAATATGACAGTAATCAAAGACAAATATATTAATTATGAAAGAGGTTAGCAACATCAATAACTATGTTGGCTCAATCTAGGAGCTTCTCATTGCACCTTTGAAGTCTGCTTCTATACACTGCTCTAACATGAAGAGGCTAAGTCGAAGTTGAGGGAGATGCCTTGAGTTTTCAACAAAGTGATTTTTGCAATGGTGCTTTTCATGGCATTGGAATCTTGGTTCTAGACACTGATCGAGGTGTAGAGGGATATGTTTTAGTTATTGCAGTTAAAGCATGCGCTTGTATAAGAACTGAGGTTTGAGACACAAATAACCCACTTCTCTAACTTCAACTCGAGTCTTTTAAAAATGTGGTTTACCATTTGTTAAAGGGCTACTCCATGGAAAATTCCAATACCTGATATTCAAACTGAATCAAGATATGGTCAGCTCAACAATCACAACATTTATTACAAAAGGCTCCACAAGAGCATCATGTCACTTACAAGAGTAAAACCTGGGTAGGGAGGGTAACATTCATTCCTCCCAACCACCCAAGCTACATCCATTTGACTTTAACTTGAGTCTTGTGGCTTGAGAATTCCTTCCTTGGATATAAATCATGAAGCGCAAGGATGATCTCAAATAATTTAATCTAACTATGTCTTTAGGCTCAAGTCTCAAGTTTGATATAGTGGATTTTGGGCTTCAACAACTAAAACTACGAATGGAAAACTAAAATTAATGCCAAAGTAAATGAAGTCAGAGCAATATAGAAAAATTAAAATGGATGTCTTGAGTTTGAAATAACTGACTTCTCTGACATTTTCTCTTTTGGTATTAATAACTATCAAGAGAGGGATCGAATTAAAATTGCCCATGTATAATTAATTGAATAAAACCATACATATCAATCCATAAGGATGAAGCAACATAAACCAATATATTGAGTCTCTTTAACTTCATTACCAGACTTAATTAATATAAACATAAAAAAATGTTAGAGGAAACTATAAATAATGGTGTTGTCATGCTTATTGCCCCAACAATACGAATCCACTTTCCAACATAGGCATAAAAGAGCATATGAAAAAGAACTTACAACAATAAAAGTGTAAAGGTCACAACATTAGACCAAGAAATAACACTAAGAGCACAATATCCCTGACAATGGATCCTAAAACCCTAAACACTGAAAATAAAAACCAAATCCCTATTAATTTAAAAAAATACATACATATGGACACCCTTGCATAACAACAAAAGCCAAATGGCGGAGAACCTGGCAATAAAATCCTACATCCTACAAATTTAACAAGGCACAATGTCATAACTATAAAACAAAACATGAAGTAATTTAGCAGAGAACATAACACTAAATCCACTAAAATACTAATATTGTCATTGCAAATGCGTATTGTCCTCTTCATAAAGGAATGAATCAAACCTTAACAAATGAAATCCCTATCGGGACTTTAACCGAAACCATGGATCATAAACACAACACAACCTTGATAAGCAAACCATGAACCAATGAAATTTAATGTCATTCCTAAATGTAGAAGCCTTAACAACACAATAACCCTAACAATGAAATCTAGAAAGAAAAAAAAAATGATAACAAAACAATGAACCCTACAAATTTAAAAACATATATACAATTAAAAACCCTTACACCACACAATAACTCTAACAACGAAAATTGAACAACAACTAACCTTGATAAGGAAACCTTATCTCCTAAAACCTTAATCAATCTATACAAAATTTAATTGTTGATAACATGACCATGAAAACCCTAACTCCTTAAACCTTAATAAACTCCACTTCAATAAAAAAAATTGAGGATAACGACATGTTACAATTTGAGTTAAATAAATTTAAGTTGATGAGTGCGTAAAGTATATGATACATTGTAGAGGAGAAAGTTTGTAGTGAGGACTTTTTTTTCCACCTTGAATATATGGATTTTTGATATTCATGAAGAATGAAAGCAACCTTGGTTGTATAGTGGTTACAAAACATGTCACATAATGAGATTTGAACCTCGTTGGAGAGTATAGCAACGTTCCTCCCAATCACCCAATCTACACTCAATTGACAAACTTATTACTAGGATTTAGAAGTATTGGAATTGAATTTGGTGCGGCCATGGTTGAAAACATGGAGATGGTTAACTATAGGAATGACAATATCCCTAACCATACATTTGTCTTTAGATCATATTGTGAGGTTGTAGTGATCTTAAGGGAAGAAAGTTAAGTTACAAATTAATTTCAAATGATATGGTTCAATTTTTAGACAAAGGCTCTGTTATAAAACATGATCACAAGCAATGATACTAAACAATAAACAAGATGCAAATATTAAAACACATTACAAGAGAGACATAAATATAATGCCGTTCACCCAATATGGGCTACGTCCACACATAAATTGCTAGTACTTTTTTATTATACCATCCAAAAAAAGTGAAGGGATACAACTTGCAGCACACCTGTTGCAATTCCTCTTCACTCTCTCATAGTCTCTCTCACACAATCACATAGATCGCTTTTCACAATACTACAATACAATACACAGCCGTATTACAATGCCTTCCTTTTATAAAGGGAATACCATGGGAAAATTTCACAGCCCTCCCAAAACCATGGACCCATAAATCACCCATTATTGACCAAGTCATGACTATGAAATTACAACATTTCACAAGGCATTTTCCCTAAATTTTCACTACAGGGGCATTCCTCCCCCTTGCACCCCCTTGACGACTATAGTGGTGGGGAAATCCCCCACACCCGCTCATCTGGTGTTGGGATCCAAACACGGCCGAAACAATAACATCTATGAATCAGGAAGATCAGGATCCACAACCAACATGCTTGCTAGGTGGAAGCCATGCAATAGAGGAAAAAACCTAGGATGGGATTGACCATTTAAGAATCTTCATTAGAGGGGTTTTCAAGGATGGTTATGGTTTATATGTCATACGAATGAATTGGGCATACAAACTAAGTGTGTTAAGGTTCCTACTCATAGTAGTGTGGAAGTGTATTAGCGTTAACCCTAATAAAGTTAGGATAGTAGTAAGATTGGTTGTAGGTATGTCATAGGTGGAATATTAAATGGAAAAGGCATTTTTTTAGATATTTTATAGGTAAATTTGTGAATGATGAGTCTCTAAAAGTTGGGTTAATGAGGTATGGAGATCTATTCTAGGGTATATGTTAGTTTTTCATCTTTTAGTTCATGGATGGATTTGTTATTATAAAGAGCTTGAGTGATGTAGAGACACTCCTCATGCTTAATTGATTATGGGATCCTTCAAGTTTAATCTTGAAAAAGTTGAAATTGGGTTTCAACCCATGCAAGGAATTAATGCCAAAGTTAATGAATTTAGAGCAACATAGAAAATTTAAAATTGATGACTAGAGTTCCTAATAACTTACTTCTTTGATGTTTTGTCTTTTGATTTTAATAACTATGAAGAAAGGGATATTGGGATATAAAATTGATCAATCCATAAATTGTATAAACGATGCAATAGTAATGCCGATATTGGGATTTAAAATTTCCCATATATAATTGATTGAATAAAACAATCAATCAATCCATAAATTGTATACACAATGCAATGATAACATAGGTATTGGGCTTTAAAAACGAAAACAACAAATGGAAAACTGAAATCAATGACCAAGATAATGAATTCATGGAGCAAAATAGGAAAAATGAAGCTGATGTTAAAGTAAAATCCCTATAGTTTGAGGAAATGGAGTAGATAGAACAAAAACCAAATACGAGAACTACAAGAGTTGAAAGCAAAGGAAACCTAGCTTATAGAAAACATTTTGGGCAAGGACGAAAAGGGGAAAACTTGATATTTGTTGAATATACAAAAATCAAAATCCAACTGATTAAGTACAATGATATGAAGGTATTTCTTGAACCTGAGTCCTTTGAGGCTATCTAGGAATGACAGGGCTAGTTGTGATTACAAATATCACGCTAGGGCTAAGAGATGTTAAGAACTACTTTAAAAAATGGGCCAGATATTTTGGCACATAATTTTTCTCATTGTATGAGGTTTGCATTAAACCATAACATGTGCAAACAAAAAATCACCATCCTTGTTATGTAAGGGCTGACTTTGATAATACTGAAAGAAATAGAAATCACTCTATCGATTCTCTTTAACTTGATTGTCAATCTTAATTAATATAAACATAAAAAAGGCTAGAGGAAACTATAAAGAACATTTTTGTCATGCCCATGGCCCTAACAATATGAATCCACTTTTCAACATAGGCATAAAAGAGCATATGAAAAAAATTACAACAAACAAAGCGTAGAGGTCACAACATTAGACTAACAAATAGAACTAAGCGCATAATTGCCCTAAAAATGGATCCTAAAACCCTAAACACTAAAAATAAAAACCAAATCCCTATTAATTTAAAATAATACATACATATAGACACCCTTGCAGGACAATAAAAACCAAACGATAGAGAGCCTGAGAACAAAATCCTACATCCTACAAATTTAAAAGGGCAGAACTTCAAAGATAGAAAGAAATATGAAGTAATTTAGCATAAAACATAACATTAAAGCCATTAAAATACTAGTATTGTTACTGCCAATGCATGCCATCCTCTCCACAAAGGATTGAATCAAACCTTAACAAATGAAATCCCTATCGAAACTTTAACGGAAACCATGGATTATAAACACGAGACAACCCTGATAACCAAACCATGAACCATTGAAATTTAATATCATTCTTAGAAGTAGAAGCCTTAATAGAACAATAACCATAACATTGAAATCCAGAAAGAAAAAAAGAATGATAATGAAACACTTAACCCTACAAATTTAAAAACATATATATAGTTAAAAACCCTTACACCACACAATAACTCTATCAACAAAAATTGAATGGAAGCTAACCCTGATAAGGAAACACTATCTCTTAAAACCTTAATCGATCTCTACAAAATTTAACCGCTGATAACCATGAAAACCCTTACTCCTTAAACCTTAATAAACTCCACTTCAAAAAACAATGGAGGATAAAGACATGTAACAATTGTGACACTGATTAATGTAAATAACCATTAAAAGAGTATCGATATAGATGACAAAAAATAGTAGTAGAAATGTTATTGTCCAGGCATCTCATCTTTTCAATAGATAAATGAAGGAAACAATCATCAATGCCGTGTATGAATCTGATGCCACTTACAATTGTGTTGCAAACTAAGAACAAGAATTTCTTAGCACTCGATCATCGACAAGCTTAGCCTCACAACAAAATAGGATGGCCAAACAAATACATAAACAAATCAAATTTCACATATCAAAGAAAGGAATATAAACACTTGAAAATGCAAATGAAAGCTAAACTGACATGCATGTATCATTAGGAAAATGTACAAACATAAATGCATAAAAAATGCAATGATTTTTCTTCATTTCCCTCATAAAAAAAACTCAGGAATACTTGATTTTACAATGAAATCCGTTTAGAAGCCAAGGATGGGGTTTCAACTCACTACAAGTAACAGGTTTGATCAGGGATTTAAGTTAGAGTTTCTTGATTATGGTTTAAGGGTTTGGTTATGGATTTGTGTTAGCATTTATTAATTAGGGTAAAATCATAAAAATGTTTCTTTATAAGGGTTTAAGGGTATGGTTAGGGATTTGTGCTAACATTTCTTAATTAGGGTAAAATCCTCAAATAAAAATTTAATTTAATTTAAGAAAATTGGTCTTTGATCTATGTGGTTGTGGTTCCGTTCTAAGTTTTATTTTATGATGAAAAGGACACAGGGTTAAATGCATGTATGTGGAGTTGGAATTTCTATTAGGGTTACAAAACTCCAAGTTAAATAAATTTAAGTTGATGAGTGTGTAAATTGTTTGATACCTTGTAGAGGGGAGGGTTTGTAGTGAGGACTTTTATTTTCTTGTCGAATATATGGATTCTTGATATTCATGAAGAATCAAGGAAACCTCAGTTATATATCGGTTACAAAACATGTCACATAATCATATTTGAACCCGGTTGGAGAGTATAACAACGTTCCTCCCAACCATCCAATTTACACTCAATTGACAAACCTATTACTAGGATTTAGAATTCTTGGAAGAAGTTTTAATTTGGTGCAACCATGGTTAAAAACATGGATATTGTTGACTATAGGAATGACAATATCCCTAACCTTACATCTGTCTTAGATCATATCGTGAGGTTGTAGAGATATTAAGGGAAAACAAAATTTAAGCTGCAAATTAATTTCAAATGATATGGTTCAATTTTTAGACAAAGGCTCTCTAGGTGGAAGCCATGAAATAAAGGAAAAAACCTAGGATAGGATTGACCATTCAATAATCTTCATTGGAGAGGTTTTCAAGGATGGTGATAGTTGATATGTCATACGAACGAATTGCACATACAAAATAAGTGTGCTAAGTCTCCTACTCATAGTAGTATTTGTTATGAGCACTCAAGTTCTAGGTATGTGCATGATGAGGAACCTCATTCAATGGATGATCCAAAGTACTAAACTTTGGATGAGGGTTATAATAGTTTACTAGGGTTCAAACAATTTCTTAAGGTGTTTTATGAAATAAAAAATCCTATATATTCTAGCAGAAAATAAATATAGGGGAATATAAAACTTTAGGGGTAGGCCAAAAGATTAGAGTGTGGAAATGTATTAGGGTAAACCTTGAGAAATTTAGGATAGTAGTCAAATTGGATGTAGGTATGCCATAGGTGGAAGGTTAAATGGAAAAGGCATTTGTCTCTAAAATTTGGGCTAATGAGGTATGGAGACCTATTATAGGGTATATCCAAACTTATCATATTTTAGTTCATTGATGGATTTGTTATTGTAAAGAGATTGAGTGATGTAGAGATAATCCTCGTGCTTAACTGGGTATGGGATCCTTCAAGTTTAATATTGAAAAAGTTGAAATTGGGTTTCAACCCATGGAAGGAACTGACTTACTAAGTGCAATAAGTATTGGTTCCTTTGTTGGTTCTCCCTTTGGAGATCTAGAACAAGACAATATAGAAGGAACAAAGTGTTATATGGAATTTGATTCTCAGGGAGGAAAATTTCTGGGGAAAATAGTCTATAAGAATCATAAAAGTCTTGGTGGAGCTTGATTTAAGAAAGGGGTTATCTACAAATATTTCTATTACTTGGGGCCCTTGTTCCTATATATATAAATTGGTCTTCTAGAACATATCATTAACATGTGGCCATTTTCACAAATTTGTCACCTATGGGAGGACTATAAAACATTAAAGAAGCATTTAATGAGGATAAAAAGTGTGGGTCGAGAAGGCATGTTTTATAGGATATTTGAAGGTTAGTTTGGAGAAATCAAAAAGAAAAAATAGGCAAACACTCAAACTTTGGAGTCTCTTATTTATCCTAAAAAAGAAAAGGTTAAACCCCTTTGAAGGAGATCGTAAATCCTCAAGGAAGCAAAGAAGATATTTGTGAACAAGATTCCTCTTCAATAAGAAAAGGTATGCCTCCTTCTAACTATCCTTTGTGATTTTGGGTATCTCATCATGAGTCTTCTTCTCTTGTTGGGTGTTTAGGATATGTTAGTTTGAACAATGAAGGTTTAGGGGTTAGAGGTATTAGGTATGAATCCTACACTCCTTCAATTTCCAAGGGTAATTCTAATCTAGATATTGAAATTTATCCCAAGTATTAATCAAAGTTATCATACTATAGGGAAGAGAATTAGTCTCAAAAGGGTGAAATCAAGCTGAATCCATGCCTAGGATCCCTAATACCATACAGTATGATGATAGTCGTATTAATGGCATTGAAACTCAATAGAAGGACTCTTTCATGGAAGGTCAAGGGGGGGACTCAAAAACTCTCTTTGATGTCCTCATGCCAGTTAAGGTCAAAAAATATTATGTTGAGGAATTAAGGGGGTTTGGCATTAGATCAAGATGTCCCGACATCCATAGAGGATGAATCCCATTTATCCAAGGAAAAATCATAATCTAAAAAACAAACTAGAGAGGGGAAACAACTCACTATTTGTGGGCCCTGGGGTCCTTAAAGCAAGGAAGTCCCAAAAAGAGACACCCTAACGATTATTATGTCCTTGAATTCTAGAGGGTTTGTGGATGCTCTTAAGTTGAAAGCCCTAAAATTATTTTGTGCAATTTAGAACCATGATGCTTGCTTCTTCAACAAATCATGTGTATTGGATCAAAAAATGGATTTTTTGTCTTCCTTTTGAAATATTGGAATTTATATTTGTTGGATGCTAAAGGTCTTTTAGGTGGTTTGGTAGTTGGGTGGAATGATTATTTGGATGCCATCTCTTCTAATGTATTTTAAATGAAATAAATGTGATGGAACTCATATTAAAGGATATGGGGAAAGTATATAGGATAATTAATTTGTATGGCATTATGGAGACACAATGCCATTATGAGATGGTTTAGGGGACTCAAGTATTTTGAAAGGAGATAATTTTATTATTGGAGGGGGGCCTCAACCTAACTCTCAATCAAAGGGATATTTTGGAGAGGTGAAAATACATGATCCTCTTACATAATTTTTCTCTCATTTCTTTGAATTCCATAAACGTATTGATGTAAAACCTATCAAAACAACCTAGAGAAATACATGAAGAGGCAAAGAAAGTATATAAAAAAAGGTTAGATGAGTTTCTCTTTACTTAGTAGTCAATGGAAGATAGTGTTGGGATAAAATTTTGGGTAATTTATGGAGGTCCTTTAAATCATTTGCCTATTATATTACAAGCAGAAATTAAAATTGGAAACCCCCATGCATGCTTTAAATTTAACCATACATTGTTTATTGAGGAAGATTTTAGAGGCCTTATAAGTAGGACTTGGAAACTCTTTAATAGAAAATTTGAAGATGTGATCATGAAAAAGTTTGCAAATCACTTGAAAATGGTGAAAGGAGTAATGTCAAAGTAAAAAGTAATCATGCTAAAACAAGAAAAGAGATTTAAAAGAGGTGGAAAAGGGTACAAAACCCCTTTTTGAAAACAACGAGGATGGGGTTTTCTCATAGGAGCATGCATTACTATACCTTAAAAAATATTGAAGGAAAAAGAAGGCACTTGTATAAAAAAATGAGGTAGAGTGGAGGCTTAAAAGCACAACCATATGATTGGTTCAAGTGACAATAATACCAAGTTTTTTCATGAGTATGAAAATCACAAAAAGTTTGTATCTTAATTTGGGAGACATGAAATCCAAATCGATACAATATGTATATCTCAAACAAATAATTGTGATACCATATTGGAAACCAAGGAATTAGGTATATCAGAATGCTACGTATTCCAAGAAGGTGCGGTGTCTAAAATCATTGTTACAGCATCTAAGCACAAGTGAAGATAACTTGACATACATAGTAGTGTAAGAGACCAAACATGTCCATACACAACACATATCACACGTGTTCCATAGATCAACCCCTGTGGTGATATTTTATTTATTCATAAATATACTCCTAATCCCATCTTATATAACACCAAGTTGTAACCAACTCCCTCAAAGTGAGGAAGTGAGGCCCACTTAGATTAGTGATAATGCATAGTAAATTCCTTGAATTTTGTCTTATCACACACATTAGTTGATTGGTTTTGTCTAACTGCCTTACCATTCAAATTCCAAATTGACAACTCAATCAACCATTCAATTAGTGATCGACTTTCGAAAATATCTAAAGGATCCAAAGGTGTGATGAACTTGCTTAGGATGTTGTCCCAATATACATTTCATTATACTATTTTTATCATTAGTTAAAAGCATTGATTTGGCAATATATCCCTTGTTTTTCCCTGAATTGTTAGTTTAAAAAACAAAATCAGTTTTTTTTTAAACACCATATCACAATGATAGAAAATAGTGTCCAACTTACTGATTTATGATTGGCTCACATTCATTTGTTCCATCTATCATAAATTATCAACATAACAAAAATGGTGAAGAGTTGGACAACGCTACCAATTATATTAATTGATATTCCATTCATATTAAATCATTGTTGCCTATATTTTTACATACACACCTTCCACTTCCCTTGATTGCCTCCCAACTTATATTATTTGTCCGGTTTGATTAAACCATATTGGGTTTCATTCTATCAATGATTCTTCTATATAAAAATGTATCCAAAAGATCCAAAGGTGTGATGAAATTTCTTAGGCTGTTGTCCCAACATAGATGTCATTATACTATTTTATCATTAGTTAGAAGCATTGATTTGGAAATAGAGCCCTTGTTTTTGCCTCAATTGTCAATTTTAAAAACAAACTAGATTTTTTTTTAAACACCATATCACAAGTGATAGAAAACGATGTCAACTTATTGATTTATTATTGGCTCACATTCATTTGTTCCATCTATTATAAATCAACATGACACAAATGGTGAAGATTTGTACAACACTACAAATTATATTAATTTATAGTCCATTCATATTAAATCATTGTTGCTTTTATTTTTACATACACACCTTCAACTTTCCTTGATTTCATCCCATCTTATATTATTTGTCTGGTATTATTGAACCATATTGGGTTTTATTCTATCAATTATTATTCTATATACAAGTGTCTCTTTCATTCCATCAAGTAGTCTATAATGGCCAATATCCCTTTTAAAGATCATAATAAGACTATTTATAATGTTCCGAGTCTTTTGGTGAGTTCCTATGGCGAGGCTTGGAAACTCTGAAAGAACATAAATAGATTCCCCCCCGTTGATGGATTAAGTCATGAATGGTGACCATTTGGCTAGTAAGGGATTTATTGAGCAAAATATACAAATCAAATTCCTTATATTAATCATATTCCTTTATTGTTTTTTAATTGGAACATATAGTAATTATACTAAAGGGGAGTTGTTGTAGCATTGTACAACATTTTAATACAATACATAGTAAGAGTCTCGCTCTGAAATTTAAAAAAGCACAAAACATGCAAGTGGTATTATAAAAAGGTTGCTTGCTTTAACAACATTTACCAAAACAATGATTGTCCTAGTATTGTAGATTCTAATGAGCTATCTTACATACATTTTGAAGTACAAAACATAAAACTATAGTATATTTATTTAGATATTTTTCCGTGTTGAACATTGTACATATTCTCTTCAACTTCCATGAGCTCTTGATCTTGTTTTCATGTAGCCTTGTACATAGCTTCATCTTTGAGATATCCCACTAAAGTGTTGGGGATTTTTTCTTTCAAAATGTCAAACTCAATCTGCATATTATCATTAAGAAGATAAATTTTTGTTTGAAGATCCTTACTCTGTCTCGCCAACATTCTGAAATTTTGTTAGGCTGTAAGGTTCACATCCATGAGGTTTTTCCATACTTGGTTCCTATTGGTGTCATGTAACAAACTAGTGCTTGCATTCGAACCCACCACCAATTATACTAAACAATGAGTAGATGGAAGCACCACAACCCACTATGTATCACCTCCTTGCCTACAACAATAAACCACCATGATTTTTTTTAACCAAAAATTGAAAACAACAATCACCATTTAAAATCCATTGAGAAGAGCCTTCACCAGTACCCACCCTTAGAATTGATATAAGAAAAGGATTGAGGAACATAACACTACTTTGATCCAAACATGAGCTCCTCCATATGTAGGTTGAATCCATGCACATATCCTAGCTATCGCCCTCCCCCTCTTGTAATTTTCAAATCCATAAACCAAAACCTAAATTAACCCACCTTCATTGAGTCGAATAAGAATCGATGCCAATAAACCCTGCCTTTGCTCAAGCATGGGAGTGTGATTTCGAGTTGCAGGATTTATGTCCCAAAGTATCTTGAATTAAAACCAACTACCACTTGTCCATGATGTTTAATAAACTAATCGACCTTAAAATCTTAATTACCATGTTTATTGGAGGTACAATCACGATGGAACCCCCCAAATTTTACTTTAAAATCCTTTTCCATTAATGATCCTCAATTGACCATTGAATATGCCTGCAAATGATGTGGTAATATTATATCATTTCAAATTGCATAGCTATCCTTTTAAAGTCGATCAAATAATTTATTAAGAAGAGAGGATGAAGTGGCCATGGAGCTTCTCATTTTTCTAATAATAAGCAATGAGTCACCAATGATGATAAGAGTACTTCATGTCTTTCTTGTAGCAAACTAAGGCTTTGCTACAATTCTAGAGCTTCCACTTGGTTATTAGAGGCATCTCTTAGTCCTTAGGAAAATTTCAAGTTGCATTATCCTTTGAGGTTGTAAATAACCTCGTCACACTTACCACCCTTAAATTATGTATAGAGGATCCGTTTTGAGATACGTACTGACTCAAATCATCGTCTTTTGGTTCTTCTATTAGAATAAATGGTTTCCCCAAAGATGATATATTTCAGTCATATTTTTTCTTGGACCTCTAATTGAGTTGTATGTTTTCCTATGATGCCTTCTGAAATTATGGATATATATATTCCAAAGGGAAAAAAGCTTATTGTATTGATAAGAAATTTACATACATATTACGTATGGTCCCTGCTATTCAGTAGCTTTACATCAGGAGCCACATCATAAATGATGCATCGTCTTATTTTATGCAACTAAGGAAAAAAGGAAATATATATAGTGTCCAATAAAAAGCTCATATTTCTGGTCATCATAAACCTCTGAAAAAATTCCTGCCATGTAACTGCACAAGAATGCTTTTGTCTCTAAAGTTGAAAGGATGCTTCAATTTGAAAAAGTTTTTTGCATAACTTGGCTGAGTGCTGTAGTGTTGAAACAAAATTAAATATGAATAACATTTGTATTTTAATTAACCGCTTCATGTGCCCAACAATGGGTCTATAAAAGGCCTATGAAAGAAGTCATAAACATCCACATCCTTTGTCTCCAAATTTTCCAAGTGCCCATTGCCAAGTTCAATCCTGCCTTGGCAAGTCTTTCCACTTCCTCGTTCCTTTCCCTGTAGACATGTTTGCAAGTGATAAAATCAAAGCTTGAGAGAAGTCTGTTAGCTTCCTTGAATAATGCAGATAATGATATGTTCCTGCATTTCTGAGTTTTGTTAATCCAGTTTAAAATAACTAATGAGTCACAGAAGATCGAAGTATTTTTACAATTTTTTTCTATAGAAAAGCAAAGAAGGAGCTTCAGGTCCATTAACTTTGCATAGTTATTTGATCCAGTGCCTAGTCCCATAGTGATTTTGAAGTGGTGTGTACAGTTGAGAAAAATGGTAGCTCCACCCCCACATTTCATATCCTGTGAGGCACCATCGAAAAAGGCCCAAGGGATGTCTTTATCTATCTATTCTTCCAGGATAATTCTTGGAGTCGGGGAGTCTTTTGTTTGAGGGAGATAGGATAATATCTCAAGTCCTTTCTTTGCAACTTCTTCCGGTGATGATGTTTTTTCAAGAAAAGTGGCTTTATTTTTGGCTAGCCAAATTCCCCAAATGTGGAGCAGAGGAAGAGCCCTAAGATGAGTAGTTAGGGGGGTTGTAGACCAAGATTTCCATGCATCCTCTAAAGTGGGGACTTCCCAGCAAAACTTGATGGTGGATAGAGTTTGTGAGTGCTTCCACACCTGCTTAGAGAAACTACAAGTTAGAAAGAGGTGATTTCGATTTTCCTCATTATCTTTGCAAAGAGAGCACCATTAAGGGCCGACGAAAGATCTTTTTTGCAAGTAGTCCTAGGCGGGGATTCTACTTGCAAGGGTGCACCGCATAATATTTTTTTCCTTCAATGGGCACTTTAGTTTCCAAATACCAGTTTGCCACAATTTTTGAACCTGCTGAAAAAGTTGAGAGCAGAGTTGTTGATAGCCTATTTTCGGGGTGTATTGGCCATGTTTGGCATGATCCCAGACCAATTTATCAGCTGAGTTGGTGAGATAAATGTGAGAGATATGCATGGAAGTGGTGTACTGATTCCATTCCCTGATCCAAATTTCAAGGACCTCAAGATCCTAACTACTAAAATAGCCCTGGTGCCAGATGTTGGTTGAGGCTGGGTCTGCAACCTGATTAACGTGAAAAGGCCTTTTTGATGTAAAAGTTGTACTAATTGGTTTGGGAGGAGGTGATTTTATTGGCTTCCTGGCCAGGGGTCTGCTCCAATCCTAACACTTGCACCACCTCCACCTTCCAAACTAGTCCTTCAAGGATGAGAGGTATAACATTGCATAAATCTTTCCAGATGATTGAACCATTTGGAACATTTATGTTGTCCAGGTCTTTGATCCTATCCAAGAGGGGGGTTGGGGCTATGTAATTGTGAATGATTAATTCTATCCAAAGGCTATGAGTTTAGATTAGTCTCCACCCTACTTTGGCAGCCAAGATTTTGCAAACAGGAGAGAATTTTTTAGTCCCGAGACTCCCAATTCTTTTGTTCTAGAAATTTTATCCCATTTTACCCATGGAAGAACTCTTTAATCCTTGTTTCCTATCCAAAAGAAATTTGAGGAGATTCTCTTGGTTTTGCTTAGAATTGACTTTGGGATCCAGGCTAGCACCATCCAGTAGACTAGTATTGCTTATAGGACTGATTTAACCAGGATTAGCTTGCCTTCTCTAGAGAGACATCTATTGCACCAAGTATTTATTCTGACTTCAAGTTTGGCTAGAAGCTAGTTCCAAAAGCTAGTTCCAATCCTCTTTCTTCTAGTTGTTCGGTATAAGTCTGAATCCCAGATATTTTATGCCATCATCCAGAGAGTAGTGTAGAAAAGGAAAGAGATCTAGTAGAGTCCTCAAAGAATTGTCTTCCAGGTTGAAGGTAGTGATGGTACACTTATGGAAATTAATTTGCATTCCTCTTGCTTTAAAAAACATAATCAATATTTCTGAGAGTCTTTCTACTTCCCTAAAAGAACCACTGCAAAATATGAGGATGCCATCTACAAACAAGAGGTGGGTAATGTTTAAATTTTCAGTAATTTCGATTCCTTCAAAAAGTCCTCTTCTTTTTGCAGCCAATAGTGCTCTGCTTAGCCCTTCTGCAACTAGTAGGAAGAGGAGAGGGGAGAGATGGAATCCCTAATGCAGTCCTCATTCTGAGTGGAAGAAATGGGATGCTGCAGCATTGATGAGGATTGCAAAAGAGGTTGTTGAGATGCAAGAAAATATCCATTTTATAAAGGAATAATTGAATCCCATATGCATAAGGAGAAGCCTAAGATAGATCCAACTAACCCTATCAAAGGCCTTGGAAAGATCAATTTTCAGAATAGCCCCATTGGCCCTTTTGATATTGGCACTGTGGAGGCCCTCCTGAGCAACCCCAATGGCTTCATGGATCTATCTATCTTCCAAAAAGCCGAACTGTTCCTTAGAGATAAGCTTTGAGAGCACCTTTCTAAATCTTTGTGCAATTATCTTTGTGACCACTTTGTAGGTAATGTTGCACAAGATAGAACTGTAGTATTCCAGGCTTTCAGGGTTATCCTTCTTCAGTATGAGATCTAGAAAAGTAGAATTCATAAGAGGGTGGAGAACTCCATTTACCCTTGTTTCTTATACTAGCTGCAGGGGATCAGGACCAATGCTATCATAGGTAGCCAGGAAGAATTCCACAGTCCACTCATCTGGTCCTGGGCTCTTGTATTTTTTAAAACTATTTAGTGTTTCCTTCAACTCTTCCTCTGAGACCTCTTCCATTAGATCTAAGTTGTCCTCCTCAGTGATACTCTCAGGGAAGAATTGTGAGAATTGGATTACCTCAGCTATTGTTGGTTGCTGGTCTGCTTTAAACATGTTTTCAAAATAGTCCTTTCTTGTCCCCACTAGGTCTTCAAAGGATGTGGCTATCTCATATAGTGTTTTGTTGTTTTCTGCCTTTGGAAAAAGCCTAGAAGAATTTTGTGTTGTCATCACCACATTCCATCCATATGGATCTGCTCTTCAGCCTCAGAAACTCCTCCCTTTCCTTCAGAATTTTGTTTATGTTAGCTTCCAGTGAGAACAACCTTTCCTTGTCTTCCTAGTTAAGGAAACCTCCTCCGTTAACATTTTGGAGCTCTTCCAACTCTATCTCAATTTGGGAGATTGCTTGGTCGTCTTGGATTTTCTTGTTATGAGCCCATTCCTTAAGGATTTTTTATATCCTGGTAAAATTTTGTGAGAAGTGAACAACAGCCCTTGTACCTTCCTCAGCTTGAAAATGGATTTAGTTGCTTTGGATAATCTGGATTACCTCCTCATTCTTAAGCCAGGCAAAGCAAAGTTTGAAAGGATGGCTGGTTTGCTTAGTTTTTTCAGAATTTCTAGAAATATGGGTAAGTGGTTGGAGTCAGCTCCTGAATCCACTTATTATTTGAACATTAGGTTTTCATCTAGAATATTTTCTGCTAGCAGGAATCTATCTAACCTTTTTTTTATTCTGTCTTCTCCCACCCTTCTGTTTTTCCAGGAGAGCTTTAATTTTTGAGGGTCTAGATCGATCAACTCCATATTCTGAAGGAGGTTGCTGAAAAAGAGGGCTAAAGGATATGTCCTTGCCTTTGGTCCCCAAATTTCATGTGCCCCCAGATTAAAATTCAGATCCCATCCAATAATCAGATTTTCCTTTTTCGAAATGTCAAAGTTCTTAAAAGAAACCCAGAACTCCACTCTGTTATTGTAAGGCCCATAAATGTTCACGATATTCAGGTTTAGGTTTTCCTCTACCCAACAGATATGGACTCCTAAACATAAGGGGGATCCCCATGAATTTGTGCATCTAATAGTGGACTAATTCCATCCTATTGCAAGCCCTCCAGAGTGTCCTCTTGCGCTTTGTGCTATGAAAGTGTAAAGGGGCGAGATTGAAGATAGTAGGACTGTGACATCCACTTCCAAGCCTAGTGTTTCTTGAAGGAGGACAACATCCGGTTTATGAATAGAGAGCATTCTCTTGAAGGAAAGTTTTTTTTGGGTACTTGCCAGACCCCTGCAGTTGAGGGATAAGAGTTTCATTTGGGAGCCCCATCTGGGGCTTGCACTGCTCTAAGTTCCCCAAAAATGGTTTGTTGCCTTCCATTTTCTTGGTCTCTAAGAGCCTTATTCTGCATTGTCAAGAGATGAGAGGGCCTTACCCTTCCTCTTCCTTTGGAGGGGAAAGTGGTTTTCGTGCCATGTCCTCTGATTGGGGATTTTTTATTCATCAAGATAGGTACGTCTCTTGATATGAGATGGAAGCAAATGGATGAGGAAGATTTTGAGGGGTCAAGGTTTGGGAGTGGAGAGGGAGCCATCAATGGAAGTTCAGGGAGAGTTTTCCTAAGGGATTTTGTAGGGGGAGAGTGCAGGAGTAGGGCATAAAGAGACACATATTCAAGATGTAGATAATTGTTTAAATTTAAATCATTTAACTGTTTATTTAACGGAGAAGAAGGATTCATACCCGAAGAAATCGGTTGTTCAGTCCGAGGCTCGTTCTGACTCGGAGGAAGTTGCCCTAGGGGGATGGTTACAGTTGAAGGTTCCTCGACCTGTCTCGAAGGTTGTTCATTCACCTCTAATGTTAGCTGATCACAGAACATTCCTTGCTTTGAGGCATGCTCTTTTGGATATGAAACCCTAGATTCTTTTGTAGTCCATTTCTTCCTGGATGTTGCCGATGATAGAATTTGTGGGAAGTTCTTTGCCAAATGTCTTGTTTCATGGCATTTGTGGCATCTAAAAGGAAGTCCTTCATAATCCAGCAACTACTTTCTGATCTTAGAGCTGCAAATTAGGTTTAAGTGGTCCCTAAGATTGGTTCTGATGTTCAGAGATACCAGAATCCTTGCCACCTTCCTTATCTTTGTTTGTTGGAAGGAGAGGTCTGCCTCAATGAATATTCCTAATGCTCTTCCTATGTCTCTTATTGAAGTCTGGTTCTATAATTCTCAAGGCAGACCCGATAAGAAAACCTAAACCAAGGTAGTGTCCAACCTCTCTTTGTCAGCATCGAAAAGAGGAGACCAATTCTTCAAATTGAAAGGGGTCATTCCAAAATTCCAAACTTTCCCAAGGACAAAGTCTGTGTCTTCCTTGCAAGCGTAGAAAAAACCAAACCATCCTTTGCCTAACGGGGTAATTTTAGGTTCATTTCCCCAAAGCCCCGACCAATTCCTTCGGCCCCAACTTTCCATCTCTTCCTGCGTTGGGTTTTGAACTTGTATTTTTCCAACTAGGGAAACATCTTCCATGTCCTGTGCTTCTGCAATGGATATATCTACTCCATAGACCAAATTCAATGTACTGCCAGAAGGGTTTAGGCAACGGTTTTTCCATTTTTTGGTACCTAGAATTGCACTTTCGAAGCTTCCATCTGCCGAGACTGTTCTTGTGTCTTCCTCGCTTTTGCCAAGGTCTGAATATGGTGAGGAGACATTCAGAATCCTCGGCTATAGTAGGGAAGGGATGAAACCTTTTGGGCTACTCGTGACTTCTGTAGAAACCCTTTGATCTTGTATTCTAGGTTCGATTAGGGTTAGGGGCCTGTTGACGGGCGTATTTGACTAAGCCCGCAACGGGGGAAAACGACCCAGTCCGGGACCCTTAGAACAGGCTCCAAGCTATTTGGAATAGCCGCTCCCAACAGGTTTAAAGGCTCTGTTGGCCTGGGATCCTAGAAGACTAATGCTTACGATTAATGCTACTGATAGTTAGTGTCGATCCTATTCTTATAATTACAAAAGTTAACCTAAGTTATATATTACAAGAACTGAAAACTGTTAAGTTAAATTACTCAAAACTATTAATTCTAAATACATAAATAAGACCTAAATCTGTACAGGATTCATATACTTACAAAATCATGTTATATTTATGTACAGATGTACAGTAATTACATAAAAGGATAAACTGAAAATAATTAATGAAAAAGATCTGACTCCACAGGGTTCTTTAGATAGTACAAAGACAAAAACTGAATAGAGTATAATTCTAATCTAATACCTATCCTGATCAGGAGCAAAAATTAATTTAACCTGCAGCCAACTGTTGTTGATAAAAGCACTGTACGTAAACATTTGCTAATATTTAAAGAAATTCAAATATGGCAAATCATACAAGCCTCATTACACATTACGTAATAATAATATCAATTATTAACTACAGAATATGATATACCAACACAGTTAAAAACAGGAACAGCCGATACCTGACAAATTATATTCGCACAATTCAACAAAGGAAATTATAACAAACATCATAATATAGGAAAGCAGATATCAAAACTGAATAGATATTATAAGACACATAAAAAGTTTTAAAACTGTAAATATGTGTAAACCATCACCAGCCCGAAACATCATAACAACTGACAGGTAACTGCCTAGGAGCTCAAATAGAACGAGCCAGCAATTTTGTCCTTGCTTCCCCAAAGTATCGACCCTCGATCAATGGCAGCAGAGTTTTCAGAGCTTTCAAAAGATAAATCTTTTTCCCTTTGGCAGCTCCAACCCCCCCCTTTAACAATCAAATTCT